>JACAXG010000211.1:724619-1034863 GCA_018881555.1 Amblyornis subalaris
CCTTTCCTTTCCTTTCCTTTCCTTTCCCTCCCCATTTCCTTTCTTTTCCAAATATTGAAAATGCATCTGGAAACCAATAAATTTTCTTACCAAGAGAACTGATGAAAAATGTCTTATAATGAGAATGAGCAGCTACAATGTTCTTTTTTTGTTACTCAGACTGATCTGCAGTTTCTTGCCTAAAGATAAGTCTAAGAAAGAAAAGCCAAGCTTATATTATGAAAATCTCTATAAAGAATTTCAATTCCTTGTGGGCTTTCAGATGGATGCTTCTGAAAGATTTTGATGATAATTGTTGCTATATTCAATCACAGATTGCATATTATTTAGCAACACTGCTCACTTTTTATTTTTCAGTATGCAACGTGATTATGCAGTATTTATTTTTTTATGTTACAGAAAGTACACTTCAAAAGTCCATGAAGACAAAAGCCTTTCAATTTGCTCCATTGTGAAAAATAATGGATTAGGTGGCTATACAAATCCTATTCTCAGAGTTTGCTACAAGCTCATAGATTTACTTGTTGGTGATTAATAACCATAATATTTTTGTATCACGTTCTTGCTGACCTCAAGCTCCAGTGAAGCTGAAGGGCATCAGATTTTGTGAATAATGTCACTGGAAGACATGAATACAAAGTTTTGTTAATCTTAGAAATTGGAAACATCTGCTTGAATTCTGTAGCGTGTTGTGTAGGTTTTCAACATGAAGGCAGCTTTTAAAAAATTGCCTGATTTTGCTCCCTGCAGTGGCTTTTGCTTCAGCCAGTGGGAAATTATTTCAGAAGGATTTAGATGGTGCAGGAATAATTGGTTTAATAAGAAAAAAATAAATGAAAACTTAAAGTCAAGCACTTTTCCACTACATTCATACATCTCTCCTTACACCAACAGTTCTTTAATAGGCAAGTATTATAACTTATTTAATTCTCTTTCCTGCTAACTTAATGGCAGCAATAAAGAACAAAATAAAATGGATGACACTGTAGTTGATTTCCCAGTTATTACAGTATAATAATTTTACTGGTGCACATTCTATATTATTTTCATGATCATTAATTTCACAATAAGGAATACTTTCTCATTTTAATTTCTCCTATCATTCAACAAATGAAAAGTACATAATTATTTACATTTTACAGAAAATCAGTCTTAATATTTGTTTTAAAAACTGATAAAAATGAGATAAAATAAAGTCTGTAAAATACAATGTACTGGTGAGGCGGAGAGAGATTACAGTTTCTACAGATAATAACAAGTACTTTCTGGATGCAATGTTCTCTAGGATGACCCTGCTTGAGCAGAGACATTGGACCAGATGACCCACTGTGCTGTGATTCTGTGATTTTAGGTGTAAATGCTTGAAGTTGATCTAAATACACAGATTAATCTGCTGCAGTATAGAAGGTTCTGTATGTGTGTGTCTTTTTTGTGTGTGTGTCTTTTTTTTTAATAACATTTACTAGTAGGAATCTGAAATACAACATTCCTCAAGATTCATAATGATTCCAGGGCACCTGAATGTTGTTTATTTGGGTCTTGGGCACCTGCAATGTTCCCAAATCTTAGTCAGCAGTTCAGTCTATCTCCCTTTCAACATGCTGTGTCTTAACAAATTCATTAGGCCCTTTTGGATTTTGGCTGAGAATCACTTGTTAGCTCACATTTAGTCTCTTAACTGAAGATGTGCCTATTCTAGGGAAAGGAAAGCACCTGCCTTACTCCAAAGATGATGAGTTTTGCAGACAGCCTGAAGCAACCCCACACTTGCAGGCCCTGCTCCTCACAGGGAATTTCATTCATCCCAATATCTGCTGGAGARACAACACAGCAGGACACAGGAAATCTAGAAGGTTCCTAAAAAGAACTGACGACCAATTCCTGACACAAATGATAGAGAAGTGTGTTGCTGGACCTCATACTCAGGAACAAGTAAGGGCTTATTGGGGATGGGAAGCCAAGGCAACCTTGGCTGCAGTGACCATGAGATAGTGGAGTTCAAGATCCCAAGAGGAGGGAGCAGGGCAAAAAATAAGATCACAAGTCTGGACTTGGAGAGGAAATTCTGACCTCTTCAGGGATCTTCTTGAAAGAGTCCCATGGGAAGAGGTCACAGAGGGCAGAGGGGCCAAGAAAGCTGATTGATATTCAAGGATCAAGTTTAAGGGGTGTTCATCCCACTGGCCACGAAGAAAGGAAAAGAAATGCTAGGAGGAGTTCCTGGCAAAACTCARCTGTAAGAAGGAAGCATCCAGAAGGTGAAATCATGACCCATGAGGAGCACAGAATTGCTGTCCAGTCT
Source organism: Amblyornis subalaris (assembly GCA_018881555.1). Taxonomy (NCBI): domain Eukaryota; kingdom Metazoa; phylum Chordata; class Aves; order Passeriformes; family Ptilonorhynchidae; genus Amblyornis; species Amblyornis subalaris. The sequence goes on from JACAXG010000211.1 coordinate 726,922, forward strand.
TATAGGGATGAAGTTAGTAAAGGCAAAGCCTACCTGAAGTTGAAACTATGGAAGAATGCCAAAGGCAATAAAAGAGACTGAATACATAAACAGCCAAATGTTGACTAGGCAAAACGTGTACCTGCTGCTGAATGGGCAGTGGTCATGGTGACAAAGGACATGGAATATGCTGAGGTATTCAATTCCTTTTTCTCCTCAGGCTTTAGTAGTAAGACCAGTGTCCAGTTTTGGGTGCTCCACTCAGAATAGGTGAGGCCAAACCTGGAGTACCAAACCAGCTGGGGCTCTTCAGCGCAAGAAAGACATGGATATATTGGAGAGACTGCAGCAAAATGCCACAGGGACAGTAAGGAGACTGGAGCATCTTTCGTATGAGGAAAGGCTGAGAGGTGAGACTCTTCAGCGTGGAAGTAGGAGCCTCRGGGGGAATCTTACCAATGTCTGTAAATACCGAAAGGGAGGGTGCAAAGGGGAGGGGGTCAGGCTCTTTCTGGTGATGCCTAGTGACAGGAAAAGAGGCAGTGGGCACAAACTGAAACACGAGAGGTTCCCTCTGAAAATCGAGAAATGCTTTGTCATGTTGGGTGGCCAAACATTGGCACAGGCTGCCCAGAGAGGTTGTGGAGTGTCCATCCTTGGAGAGATATGCAAGTCATCTGGACATAGTCTTGGACAACTAACTAATTCTGGGTGGTCCTGCTTGAGCAGGAAGATCAGACCTGCTGAACTCCAGAGACCCCTTCCAGCCTAAACCATTCTGTGATTCTGTGATATAAGAGGCAGTTCTTAACTAAGTGTCCCACCATTATTGCCTGTTTCTCCAGCCTGAGGCAGAGACGTATGAATTCTTTCAATTCCAGCATGAGAAATCAAGAAGTTAAATGTGGTCAAGAGTATAAACTGGTTTAATTTATTTTCTTTACATCCTAGAAGAGGTTTACATGACACCTAATTTAGCATAGGTAGGTGAGAAGCTGGTTTCGGTGTGAATGGACAATTTTGTTTAGAAAGGGAGGTCTAAGATTCTGTTCCTAGGAATAATATTTTCAGAGTACATGCATTCAAAGAACAAAGATGCAAACCCAGTTCCATCCTGTCCACACTGAATGTTCCAACTGTAAAATTATGAAGCAGGTGTTTCACGTTCCAAAAAAGTTTATCATAAGGGAAATATGATTGTTTCTAAGCAAAAGATATCTATACCCTACTTTCCCTAACCCTCTGTAATGGGGGAAAACAAAATTTACTCCATGAGAATGAAGGTGTCTGATGTTTTGTATTCATTCCTTATAGCCTTAGAAGGTTGAGTATCACTTCATGTGATATCTTGACAGTAAATGGAGGGAGGCAATTCAGAAGAGAAAGTGGGGATCAGCAGTGATGCATCTGCACTGCAGGCAGGGATCTTCAGTTTCCCAGAGAGACCGTGGGCAAGGGACAGACCCACACAGTATTGGGTTCATATGGAAAACTATTATTTCCACACAATAAAGTAACACTGAGGTGGTGGTTATCAGTTTTGGTAGGATGTTGTGTAGAATAAATCCTGAGGAATTACATACCACAGAGTGTAATAAGTCTGTAATATGCCTGGAGAAGGTAGACATTTGAAATGTTGTACAAACCAGTAAGTTGTATCCCAGTTAAAAAGTACAAGAACTTTGGAATGTCCATAGAATGTTCATTGAGCTCTTTTAGTAAAATCTGTATTGCGTTTTTCATGAAGATTTGTATTTAATGTGACAGCAATAATTTTGGCAAGAGGTGAAATAATAAATTTAATTTCTGATTTCATGAGATAAATGGACATGAGTTACCTTTGTTACTGGTTTGGCAGCATCTGTGTGACTTTTTTTAGGCGTTTCTTTATATTAAATATAAGTAACAAAAAAAATCAAACCAAACTCGAAAGAGATCAGCAGTGATACTGTGGATTTAGGACTATTATGTTGGGATGTCTTTAGACTCAGTCTTGTGGATGTCTGAACTGCAAAAGGAGAGATCCTCTTGGTGTGGGTTAAGAGCTGAATGTTTGGAGCCTTTACTGGTGGAGCTCTGCAGTCTCACACTTAGTTAAAACTCTTCAAAGCATTATATCTCTCTATATATCTTAAATTATGTGTCAGTTACGACAGCTAAACAACTAGAGACAATAAGGGAGGACGTGTCATCTTGTATGACTTTGGAAATGTTTAGAAGAGCTTGTAATACGAGCTTGTAATACAGAAATGACATAGTACTTGCGATTTGCAAAGATTGTGGCACACCAAGCATTTAACTGTGTGCTTAAATCCRTTCCAAAGCAGCAATATACATAAGCTTGTATTTAAATGCTCAGTTGAGTTGAAATCTTAATCTTGCCAAGTCAATAAATTTAGCAGATTAAGAGTTAATGCAAGCAAGACAGCTAGTAAAGCTAATGCACCTGAACAGAGTTACTAGAGATTTCCAGGTGCGGCTCGTAGTGTTGGCAGTCTTCAGCTCTCCGTAAGGATTGCAGGCATTATTAGAAGCCCTTTGTCTAGGGTCTCACAATCATTTTTTAGTGAAATTGTTCAAGAAAAACAAAGTAAGAAAACTGATTTTTTGTATCTATTGTCAACCAAATGGGTGGGCTTTTAGCACCAGCTGAAGTCCAGCTTAGCAGTACTTAAAAGGGCAGCTACAAAGAGGACAGAGGCTCTCTCTTCACAAAAAGCCGCACGGAGTTGACATGAGGCAATGGCTTGAAGTGGCACTTGAAAAGGTTTCATCTCAATATAAGAAATACATTTTTTGGAGTGAGTAAATACGTTTTTTACAGATGATTCCCCATCATTGGAGGTTTTCGAGATTCAATTGGACAGGGTGCTTGGCTCCCTTTCCCACGGAAGGTTGAACCGATTGATCTTTCAAATCCCTTCCAAACTGGGCTGTTCCAGGATGATGTGTCTTATTCAATTCTCCTTTTGTTTCTCTGTTCTTTTATTTGACATTATCCAAGTCACCATCTTAAGCAGAGTGAACTAAATTTAAAATTACTGCATTATCGAACAAAACATGGTATTTTCGTAGTTATCTCAAATACATACAGTACCTTCCAGGATGATAAATGGTACAGCTTCAGTGATTTCTTTCCTGAGGCTGAAATGAAGAGACCCATATTTTTCTTTTCTAAAGCATTGGCTCTTTGAGGGAACTGAAAATAGCATCTTTAAAGATTGTGAAGGAAAACATTTATTTTGCATTTTTATGTTTGAATTTTTAATTCTAAGATGAAGTATACCTACTTTAATTGGCTTATGGCAATATACCATGCATAACATGTAYTTTCACATGCCTTACACAAGGTGAAACAGATGGTTTAACAGATGTTTAAAAATGTATTTAAAACAGATGTTTTAAAAATGTATTGTTTAGACTATTTTACATGGTTTTCCTTTCGATATTTTCAAAGTATCTGGAAGTGCAGGTGCTGATCATCATGTATGTTTACCTGAATTAGAAACATTATTTCGCATGTATGTATGATTTGATTTATTTAATTTATGATAAAAAGATAAATGTCTCTTTTCACTTCCTCTCCCCACAAATCATAAGCAGGTAAAAATACACTTTGTGTATGTTCTAACTTTTAACTTAAAATGGTTTTTGTTTACTAAATTCTTTTTACCATTTTCATGACTAGTCATTAACATAATATGCAATGAACTTAAACTGCAAATGAGAATTGCAAAATTCAAAATTTTACACTGTTGTCAAAAAAAAAAAAAGAGCAAGAGCATTCTACGTGTGGATTGCTGGTAACTAGATTTCATTCCAGTCTGAATGGAAAAAGCTCTATTGTGTTGATAACCTGAAAAATGCTTTTAAGTCAAGCATTCAGAAAAGAAATCATGAGACCAGAGGCAGACATCAGTTTCTACCTGTTGAGTGCCTGGGCTTTTTAAACATGAATCTTTGTATAGAAGGTAAATGAGAGTTTTAGTTTTCTCCCTTTCAGCTTAGTGCCCTTGCAACAAATTAAATGTCAGGTTTCCTTTTTCTTGCTCTCCGTTGGAACAAGGATTGTTGTATTTCTGCCATTGTCTCCAATGTCAAAGGGACTGTTGATTGATTGTCTGAAGCAGTATGACATGTGTTAGGGCTGATAGGGGTTGTTAGGTTTGTAGTTTCAACCAGTAGTGAAGCTGAGTATGTATCCCAGTGACACATGGATATGGGACATACAAGCACTGAGGACACCGACACAGCTGATCACACAGGCTGCCTCAGGAGGTCACCAGCGGAGTATACACACACAACACTCTCCTAGTTCACAAGTACATGCACATTTGTGAGATCGCTGGGGTACCAGCATAGCCGCTTTACCCAACTGGCACCTCTGCCTGGATCCCRACCCCTGTTCTCTGCCCCACAGGTCCCTGACTTGTCAGCTGGTGCTGCTGAGTGCTCCCTGCAAACATGCAGCACTCACACACTCGTCCCACAGATACCCCACACAAACTGCCTGTCTAATACTGCTGCTGGGACCTGAGGCCCCTTTACACTTTCTGCCAAGTCCAGCTTCAAGTTTATCAGCAAATACACGTGCACACCACATGCACACCTGGGTGGGAAAGGTACAGATACTCACACTCCTCCAGCAGCCAACACCAGGCACACGGGCTGTGACCCACTGTCCCCCTCCAGCCACCAGCTCAGAGCCCCTCACTCACCCCAGTACCCTGAAGCTTATTTTTACATGTATACCATTCACAGTGGCTGTAGGATTAAACCCCCTGTCAGACAAGCCTCTGCCAGACAAGCATCCTGACCAATGCTGATTAACATGCAATTGTCTCATTTTTTACCCCTTTCTGCCCACCCTTGTCTCTGTTTCCTCCTGCTCCCCCTTCCCCTATGCATTGCCTCACCATTTGTCACAGTCCCATTTAACCCTTCCAACATGCAGGACCCTCAGGTTTGCATCCATATCTGTTGAAAAGTGCTGATTTGCCTGCAGTTTCTTGATAGCCCATCAACTAGTTTGACTGACCAGGTTTGTTTCTGGTTATTGTTTGCTCATGCTAGTTGGCCTGGGTTTATGTCTCTTTGTGTTTTGTCTCCCTTTCCTTGTCCTCCCAGCTGAAAAAATAAATAGTCTCACACTCACATATCCTTATCAGTTCATGCCCCTGACACAGCTTGTTCTTAACATGACCACCCTTACCATGCATTGGTCATGTCTTTGTGGCTTCTTTGACCACTTACACTCAAAGGAGCAGGCGGCTCTTGCATGTACGCTGAAAAGAGCATTCACCTGAGATGGAGTATTTGGGTTCAAACTACATCAAGTTGAACATCTAGATTAGAGTTGTCTTGATTTCTAGAAAACTGGTGTAAAATATTGGCAATAAAGCAAAATTAAGTCCAACTAGCATCACTTTGTGGGAGATGTAGGTAGCTGCAGTGAAGAATAATGAGGCTTCTTTAAGACATTTAGGCAGGAGGAGGATGTAATTAAATTTGGCATTAGGGTTGCGTAGGGGTGTAAGTGGGAAACAGCTGGCTGTGTTCTTGGCTCAGGACACTTCTGAGCTAGGATACATGGTGGATATGGCTATCCAGAAAACTGTCAGGATAAGCGAAATAAATAAATACAAGAGCTCATTATGACTAAAATTATTTTGAGATCATGTCGAAGTACATATTTCTCTGAGTCTCCCATGCTACAGGTGCTGTGCAGACATGTAATAAGGAAAGTCTCAATCATAAAAATTCACAATGTAAGTAAATGAGAAAGAGAAGCAAAGCACAAGTAGTACATTTTTTAAGTCCCACAGGTAGTCAGTGTCAGATGAAAGAACAAAGGCAGTCTTTTTCTGAATTTCGATCTAGTGTCCATTACTGATATTTTATCACATATTATTGTTATTCCATCCCACTCCTCATGTTCTTAATGAATGATGCAATATAATATGAAATGCAGTAAAAGTTCCCTCCAGCGATATTGAGTCATTTACTTCTTTTGAAATGCTGTTGCATGCATATCAAAAAGTGATGTTTTAATAGCAGCATAGTTTGGTGTTTTGCATGTCTTTGTGGTAGGATTTTTACTAATCTTTCCTGTCGCAGCTTGGATTATACCTGTCATGCTTCATGTAGATCAGCAAAGACATTCTTGTAATATTGTAGAATCCCTAAGCATTTCTTTGCACCWTTTGAACTGCATCGGGCTGGCTTTTTTAGTTCTTTTGTTCTTCAGATTTTCTATTGAGCACGGAATTCTTTGAGTAAGCAAAGATTTTTGTCTAATACCCAAGGGTAGTAGGAAAATTCACATCATTGTGGTTAACCGTGAGAATTTCCAGTAATAATTTGTGACTACATCTTTAGAAAAAAGTCTTACTTTGAAAATGTTGATGTTAGTAACTTGTAAAGAGTTAGTTTATTATCAAGTTGTCCTTAACATCCCAATGCAGGGATTGGGATGCAAGGAAACCTGTATGGCTGCCCAGTCCTGTAACTTGCAAGACAGTAGATGTTCACCTTCTGAAACTGCAAATTTGTAGAAATTCAGAATATTTATGGTTAATACACAAGTATATATAACAAAAGATTCTTAAACCAGGTATAAATAGCTAGATTGTAAGGTATCTGACAGCTTTAGACTGTTGTGGGCTGTTTGCATTTGACAAACAAGAGGAATATACTGTGACCATGAAAATAATTAGTTGTTAGCTCTTTCAGGGGGTTATTTTCAATATGTTAGTAAATTACTGAAGGTAAAATTTTACAGAGTTTTCATTATAGAAATAGGAAGAAAGACCAGAATCAGTTTTCAGTTACTGGTAACATTTTGGGTGTTTGTGTTACAAAATATCCTTGTTTTGCTCTTAATTTGTCATCAACCATTTATCAGTCATAGTTTTGGTTKTTGTGTGAGCCCAGAGACCTGGGCTATGTCATGGCTCAAATCTCTAGGGGCTGCAGCTGCATGGATTTGTGAGTTCTTGACCTCAGAAGTGGTGCTTGGTCCCACTAGTCTGGCACAGGCACACCCTGCATTATGGGCAAACCCTCTGCCATAACATGGCTGGAAAGAGTATTAGCTTGGAGTCATGGGAGTAAGGAGCCTGAATCAAACTTCGAATTATTCAGACCATTAGAAACACTTTATTTTGAGGTGGTTTTATTTGACTTGTTTTTCTAGAAAGAATGATGCTTTGCACTTGTGTTTCATGAAGGAAAAGTATAACAGCATGGCTAATTTTTTCTCTACAGACATAATAGTAATGTAAGATTCCAACTTACCTGCCTCATCTATTGTTCACATTCATAATTCCATCTTTGCTTTTGTACATCTACAGAAAATCTCTCAACCATTGTGTCATTATTTATTATGTGTCTTTTTTAACCTGTTTGGTCTCATCTTCACACGTGTTTAAATCCTGTCCAATTGCCACCCTTTATGCATCCTTTTAGTGTCAGTCCTATATTGCTGCCCCACAGCTGCATTGCACTGGTTTTGTAGCTCTGTAGACTGCAGCCTGTTTATTGATTAGAGCATGTTACTTTGGTGTTCTTTTTCTCATGTAGGACATCAGGTTGTTGCTGTTAGTGATTCTTACTGTATCTTGCCACTAAAATCATCTCGTGGCTTTGAAGAAAATTTTAAACAAATCACGTGAAATTAAAGATACATTTGATATCAGGAATGATGATCCAAAAGACGTCCTTAATGCTTGCACTGTAAAAGATAAAATACGGCTTTGAAGCCCCAGCAAGAGGACACAGGATACAGTGAGTTCTCCCACCTCCACATGCCTTTGCAAAGGCACTGCAATCTGTCCCAGTAGAACAGACCTAGCACAGTAATTCTGTGCCAAGAAGTATCCATGAATAACAGTATATATTTACGTAGTTCTTACCCCTTATACCTCTTTCACAGGTTAAATTCCTAGCAGAAACAGAGTAAATTACCATTCCAAAGTCTGTGTAAGAATGATGCTAAACATGTGAAATAATCTCTATAAGAGTGATGATAAGAATGATGATAAGATTACTAAAAACAGCACAAAGCTAGTTTTCAAAAAGACCGAAGTGTTGGGTAATTCAGGGCTGTAGACTAAAACATCAAAGAAATGTACAGTTCATTCTCATATCATTCAAACAGTATCAAATCTCTCAAGTGTTTTCAATTAATATTTTGTTGTAATGGTAAATAAAATCAACTCTAGAGTTAAGCAAATTAACTAAATGCAGCAGAAAAATAATCCCAAATCAGTTAACCAATTCTTTTTATTGACAGTACTTGATTCCGTTTAAAGATTACTGCATTGGCAAAGGCAGTGAGTCTCAGCAGGAAGTATTCCTACTTACCTTAAAGCACAGACTAGAGTTAGCACTGATGCTAACAATCATCTAAACTCTTTTACATGACACATAAGCTCCATGAACAAAGTCAAAACTTGCCTGTCTCTTTTCATTATTAGTTTTATAATTGTAACTGTGGGTAGGAACAAAATTCTGAATTATTCTATATTTTTTTTACTTTTGGGATCATTGAGATTATGTAACGACATGATCTGGTTCTGACATATTAATATGGATTTAGCATAGATGTTACTCAGCTATCTGCTGTGTTAGGTGTCACTTCTTAGAAGAAGTTAACTATGAAATGCTGGATTCGCTGAAGTCAACTTTCTAGTCCAAATTTAAGGCCAAAACTTCATGTCACACCAGAGTCATTCCCTAACCTTCTAAATCAGCTAGGATCTATCTATCAATTAGAAGGTGACTCATATTTTCTACAGTGATGTTATAATAGTTGTGTTCATAGAAAATAGAATTGGTGTTTCTGGTAGGATTATGTTTTAGTAGAGCTGTTACTTTTGAAGCTGAATGTGAAACTTTTATATGCCTTTTTCTGCACATGAAATCACACGTTATATTTTTTGCCATTCTGTTCAAGGTTTACGTGGCAGTATACAAATATTTTTTACATTAGGTGGGTGCAATTATCAGGGCAGAGTGAGGGCCAACTTCTTACTGCACTTCCAGTTCAATGTTTCAGGTTTTATCCAAAGAGTAAATAATGATTTTATTGTCTTTCAAGTTCCTGCAAGTATCTCTTAAAAATGGAAAAAATTTTTTTTTGTATCTTGCATGAAGAGGTGGGTGCTGTGCCCGAGGTCTTCCAGATGAAAGAATATACTTCAAAGAACAACTGTTGTGTAAACTACATCTTAATTCCTGTAAGCAGCATACATTTAAACCTGCAGAGTTGAAATCTGCATTAATTTCATCTTGCTTTTCATCACTTACCTACTTTATTGTACCTGTAGGTTTCTAAAAATCACTGCAATTCTGTGATTTTTTTTTTTTTTATTAAGCGGCTGCTCATTTATTTATAGCTTGCTTGAAGAATGGACCCATAATTTGATCAAAAAAGAAACTGCAGTAACTGAAAGTAGACAAAACCAGAACAAAACTCTGATTATGTTTCAGTGTCACATTTCAACCCGTCTTACTGTTTTCATAGTTCCACAGTCCCTTCACACAGGCCTTTTCAACCATCTGTATTTGCTACTCTCAGCCACCCAGGCTGCAGCTGTTTCTGCAAGTACCTTTCTGAGTGACCATCAAGTAGGTAACGAGCAATAAAGCAATTACTGCATATGCAATCTTTCGCCCTTTTATTTAATATGTAAACATGAGACTGTGCAAAGAAGAAAGCAAGCTATGTTTGCTTACTTACAAATCAGTTCTTGGGGCACCTTTGAGTGGACTCATTGTCATTGATAATTCAGGGAAAAGGATAGCAAAACGTAACAGATTGGTGTCACCTGGAGCAGTTAGAGTCAATATAATTTTTACAAGAATATCAAGGGAAAGTGGAGGACTGGAGACAAAATAAGCTTATTAATAAATAAGGTAGATTAAATTAATGATTAATGACTCTTAAGTAGCCAAGTGCCTAAGTGATTTAAAAAAAATCAATCTTGGGGAAAAAAAAAAGGAAGGTCATGAACAAACAGAAGCAGGTTGGCACATCAGGATCTGCTCCAAGTCTCAGGAGAGACACAGTTGTACAATCCTGGGCAAAAAATGGGCATTGAATCAGGAGGCTGAAATCTGCATCTGGCCTTGGCTTGCTTTTTCTTCTCAAACCATTCTCATGCTGATGTTTATCTGCCAGTGCACCCTGTTTCAGCTGTGCAGCAAGGAGTGGCAGTGCTGAGGCACCGCTGGCTCTGCAGGGCCGGCTGGTCAATGCCTGGCTTTGGTTGATCAGGGAAACTCCTCACACTGCTTTTCTCTGCTACAACCTGCGTTATGGCCTGGCCATTAGCAAATAGCAGGGGTAAATGGCAGCTGGACTTAAACCAAGTCAGATAGAAATTTGCAAACTGTAAAAACGTGAATGGACCCAGTGAATTTAAACACAGTTTATTACAATCATAATTTATTCTAAAAAAAGAAAATTAAGAAAGAGTGTGTAGKCACTGGAGGATTAAGACAGAAAGTTAAGGTGGAGCTGATCTTCAAAAGCTGAAGGGGACAGGAAAGAAATGATCCATATGAATCCTGTCTGTCAGTCTAAATTTAATCTTTAAGAGTGAGAAGAATACCYTTAGAAACAAATAGTAAATTAAAGTGTAGTAGCAGTTAGTTTAGGCAAAAAACTGTTTTAATGTTTTAGTTTTAATTATTGAATTGGATTCCCAGAATGTTATTAGTGTCAGTGATTAAAAAAGGAAGAATGGCAGTGGGATAGATCTAATGTATGTAGAGGTCCTTATCCCTCTCGGATGCAATTTGTGCAATTGTCTGCTGAACCCTAAGCAGTCTATAACAAAGTAACCAGGAGGCATCTCTCACCCTGTATTCACTCAAAGCAGTGCTTTCTTGATACAATCTAGGTTTGCATCTATGTATGTATATATACTTATATTATATCTACATATAGGCTGCACTGTATATTTGCAGTATTTATCTTTTTCTGCACATGTATGTGCATGCATTTGTGGTTTTTTTCCCTCTTCAAATATTTCTCAGGCTGCACAGTTGAAATATATGTACTACTATTAAGGACTATTAAATAAGCTATTCATCTGCTAGGGAAGAGCACAGAGTAAGACAAATGGGTTTATTTTAAATCAACTTTTATTTTACATATTTAATAATGTTTGAGGTTCAAGCATGCTAGGTTGTAAACAATGCAGTGGGTCTGAGAAAGGCCAATTTGGAAAGAAAAAGAGAAAAAAAACCCCATAAAACAACTTCACAGTGAAATCTCAAACACAGCCAAGAGCAAGAACAGTTATATTGGAATTGTGCCTCTTCTTCAACATGAACATCTCTACAGTTATGTCAGATGGTTTGGTGCTTTAAAATACTTGAATCTGCATTTATTTCTATAATATTTTTGTTAATATTGAAGAACATTTATTGAAATGGACACCACTTTTCTAGAAAATAATGCTGAAGGACATCTCTTGCGGATTTCACTAATATTGAGGAGTATTTCTAGGAATGATGAATATCCAGGAAATTCAAGTATATGTTGGAATTTACGAGAAATGTGCACAGTGCCAAATTTTACAAGAATACACTGCTAGTTTTCTCATTAAGGCAGCCAAGTATATGACACAGTGGGGAAACCACTAGCTACGGTAACTAGCCAGCCACTTATAGGTCAGTCCTACAGCATGACTCATAGGGTTTTTCTTTCTGTTTCATCTTTGAATTGCAAAGGCAGAAATAGAAATCATACCTATTGCCAAGTCTGTAGTTGTTTCCTCTTTAACAGATTCCAGGTACCCTCTTCTTTCCTTTCTGTGGGAAGTGCTCTTGAAAACCAACAGCAGTGCACATGTTGATGAAGCCATCAATATAACGTGACTTCAAAGTACAACATATTTGCTAGGTACGCTGTTATACATATGTATCAAGTGACTGAAAAGCCTTCAGGCACTTGGGTCTTATTACCTTTCTTGATTACTATCAGTTAGCTGCATGTGTAGTTCCTTCTGAATTTTATTCATGGGCTKGGGGTCATTACCTTAAGATGATGTGCGTTTGTGGTAATTTAAAAATCAAAATAGACAGAAAGCATCAGAAATTAAAATAAACAGCCATTATGTTTAATTTATTAAAATAATTTTATTTCTTTAAACTGCTGCAATTAGATAATTAGCTATTAAAAATGCACAGAGAAGTAACTTGAGAAGGAATATATCAATTTGTGTCCATACTGAAAATTGCTTTTAAACATGGCTACTTCTGGCTTGGATGAGTGCACTTGTCACTGGATAAAAATCTGTCTGCATAGCTCGGCCTAGAGAGTGTTGGTGAGTGGAGTTCCACACAGCTGATAGACAATCATCAGTGGGATTCCCCAGGGCTCAGTACTGGGGCCAACCCTGCTTAATATCTTTATCAGTGATTTGGATGAGGGGATCAAGGGCATMCTCAGTCGGTTTGTATATGACATCAAGTTCGACAGGAGAGTTGATCTGCTGGGGGTAGGAGAGGTCTGCAAAAGGATGTGGATAGGATGCATCAATGGGCTGAGACCAATGGGTGGAGGCTCAACAATGTGAGGTGCTGGATCCTGCACTTTGGTCACAACCCCAGGCAGCACTACAGGCTGGGGACAGAGTGGCTGTAAAGCTGCCCGGGAGAAAAGGACCTGTGGGTGCTGGTCGACAGCCACTGACCATGAGCCAGTCTGTGCCCAGGTGGCTAAGAAGGCCAATGGCATCCTGGCTGGTGTCAGTAGTAGTGTGGCCAGCAGGACAAGGGCAGTGATTRTCTCACTGTMCTGAGCACTGGAGAGGCCACACCTCAAATCCTGTGTCCGGTTCTGGGTCCCTCACTACAGGAAAGACATTGAAGTGATGGAGTGTATCCAGAGAAGGGCAACGAAAGTGGTGAAGGGTCTGGAGCACAAGTCCTGTGAGGAACAGCTTGAAGGAGGTTGGATTGTTCAGCCTGAGGAAAAGGAGACAGATGGAAGACCTTAACAGTCTCTACAACTACTTGAAAGGAGGCTGTAGCCAAGTGGGAGTTGGCCTCTTCTTCCAAGTAACAAATAATAGAAGGAGAAAAAAGAGCCTCAAATTGCATGAGGGGAGGTTTAAATTGGATGTCAGGAAAAATTTCTGCACTGAAAGGGTTGTTAAACACTGGAACAGACTGCCCAGGGAAGAGATAGAATCACCATCCCTGTAGGTATTTAGAAGACATGTAGATGTGGCACTGAGGGACATGGCAGTGGTAGGTGAATGGTTGGACTCAAAGATCCTAAGGACCCTTTCCAACTGAAATTGTGATTCTGTGATTTTTTTCCTCTAGATAAAAAATCCATAAACCCCAGTGGTCCCTGAAAATGAGCATTCTTTAGTAAACTTAATCATATTCCTGTTAACAAATTAAAAAATGTCATGTATGTCAAATAGATCCCCATTTATTTATGTAGTAAGCTGATTGTTTCAGAGCTACATAAGTGATTTTTTTTTATAAAATAACCCAGAGAAACTAATGAAAGTTTCAGATTAATGTCTTTCCTCAAGTTCTGTGTGAAAGCAAAAATCTCATTTATTATAATGTTATTGAGTTTATTATAAAGCTGTTAAACTGCATTAACTTATTACAGGTTACTTATTACATATTACTCAGAGCTACTGTGTGCAGAAAACATCATTAAGTCAGCAGATCTGTTTTATTTGTTACTTGTTACTGGAATTTAAAATGAAAAATTGAAGAATCTATTCTGTATCACTTCAATTCCTGCACATATGCAGTTTGCTAAAATCTGTTCTCTACAAGATTTTTTTATGATTCAGATATGGGGCTGGATGACACTATAATTTTGCTATAATGTTGCAATCAACATCAGAAGGCAAGTCTTTAGAAAGTGAGTTGTTAAATTGACATAATGAGTTATAGGACTCACTGAAAGATAATGTATTTTTAATACGTAATTTTATAACTGAGCTTTTGTTACGGTCCGAGTATTAAAATTATTTAGAAATTTCTCTGCCTGAACTAAGGTGCAAACAAGACCATATGCCAGTGTCAATAGTATGGATTTTATGTGACAGTAGATACGAGAGAGAGTTAGGAAGAGAAAGAAATAGAAAAAAGAGGTGGGGGGACAGAAAGAGACAGATTAAAGAAAATATCACCACTCCATGGATCCCAGTCGATGTTCCATTGATCCTCTCCATCTGGTCTTCGTGGTGGTGGAGGTCCCCCCAGAAATGTAGAATTCCATGGATTAATATATGTTCAGACTAGGTAGGAAAATCCAGGCACCTCCCCGGGGGGGGCAAGTTTGCCATTGTCTTTTGCAGCAGACTTTGGATCTGTTGCATCATTTTGCATCACATGCAGYMCTGTGGTGCAAGGCCTCAGGAATGAGTGTGGGGGGCACTTCGGGGGGTCTGTGATGGATTAAGACACCTCCTCAGCTGCCTCTCACGCAAATGTCCCATGTTTGTTGTATTCCCGGGGTTGGGGTTCCATCACCGGTTCGTGTGAGGGAGGATGGGATCCCTGCCCCTGAGCAGAGGTTGCAACACACCAAAGCCTGCTCCCACCACCTCGACTGGAGGGGAAATCTGCTCAAACCTGCTCCCAGCAAAAGGGTCTGTGGGCTATGGCCTCCTCCACTCCCAGCCAAGGAAGAGTCTCAGCACAGCTGCTGGGTTGTTTCTCGTTCTTTTCTTCCAGCCTTGTTTGCTTGTCCACAGGTCTGAGATGAACAATAGGTCTTCCTTTTATCTAATCTCAGCACCTTAACTCTCTGTCCAAAGTCCCTGACAGGCATCTTTAGGGAGGGGTGAGTTTTTCATACAGTTATGCTACAATGAGCAAAACTTTTATATCGATGTTTGAGGCATGAACTATTCCAGTCTCTGACAGCTTTACCTGTAGAGATGGTTCTGCCAGCAAAAAAACCCCTTTTATTTGCCTTGCTAATTCAAGAAATGAACAGTTCTGAGTTTATGCATGATACATGTACTGTATAAATTTCCTGTGATCCCAGTTTCTGATAGACACTTCATAAAACGTATAGAAATTCAAGGGACCCATTTGTGCTCTGAAAGATAAACTAGGCTTCCTTTTACTTGTTTAAACATCTGAGTCTTTCTAGATCTAAAACTGACCAAATTTTTTCATGAGAAAATCTGTGTCGGCCAAAGTAGCTAGAAGACGTAAAAACTCCTGCAAGCTAAAGCAGAATGAAAATAATTTCGTTTTCTTAAATGAAATCACTTATTTTAGATTTCAACTTTTCAGTGTATAATTTAGGTTGCTGTAGCCTTTTTGGTAGCAGCTTGAAAGAGTGAGATATAGGTGAACAAAAGAGCACTTGTATATGTATATTTGAATTTTGTCAATATCAGAATTCAGATTCTAAATCTGAAGCACTATCTGAGTAATATGTAGCACCTAAGACACGAATATGTATTGAATATATATTGAAGAAAAAGGGCTGAAACAATAGTATAGCCTGGAAAGACAAACAGCTGATAATGACACAACCAAAACAGTAGAGGTACTTTTTCTTTAAAAGATAGCTAGCCAGTGGACTTGAGAAGTACATTCATATGCAGAAGCAAAGAAACTGATCCTATACTAGGAATTTATTCCCAGTTATTTAGTAATTTTGCATCTATAAATCTCCTAATCATGCAATCAGTTCATGCACAGAACTCCACTAAGTTAATGGTATTAATCAAGAGTTTTCAGAATTGGGACCCTAATCAGCATTTTCTTGCTTTCTCACCCTTGCAGCATGTGTGCAGCTAATTGATGTTTTGACTGAGTCAACATACGAATGGTAACACCAATGAATCAAAGGAAATTGTTCTCATTAGAATTTGGAGCTAGAGAAGTACTCCTTTCCAGAACAAATATTATCCTCAAAAAATACTCTCATTAAAACAAATTGCCCTTTGCGGCATAATAAAGTTTGTGTAAAGAGAAACATCTGGCAGAAGCATATAACCTACTGTAGTGTAACATTTGGAATGAATTAATTTGTTTTCCTCTCATAAACTGCTTTTTGAGCTTCTCCATATTTTATTCAGATTTAAACCTATCCGTGTGTTGGTTTATTTTATTTTATTATATTCAACTTGTAATTCCTTTAAAATAATTTTATTCTGCACATAACAACTCCTGGAAAATGGGATATGTTGGAGTTAAAAAAGATAAGGCAGTATTTTAGACTTTGTGTACAGTAGCACATTTCATCACTAAGTATTTTACAAGATTTCCAACATCTGGAGGCACTAAAGTACAGGTGTCCCAGTGTTGACAAGAAAATTTGCCTTACAGTAAGCAATAGAAAAAATCATGTTCAGGAACTTAATCTAGAGTTTCTTCATTGTGTCCTTTATGTTTATAATGTAAGTAGTTCCCACTCCTTTTATAGTCAGTGGACAAAATGAGGCATAGTCCACATTTACTCCATTGTGTTGGATGCCACTGTAAAACCAAAACTGGAACTGGTATCTGAAACACACACCTACAATGAAGATGTCTGTCTTTCCTTAGATTAAYTGCACCATGAGTGGTAAACTTTGATGAAAAGATAAGACAAAAAAGTGACTTTGACTTTTTACGTTGTGAATTGTGCTCAGAAAGGTCACACTTTTTTTTGTCATGTGCGTATAGTTGCTGGCCACTTMAAAGAATGTAGTTCATACAGATTTTAAAGATACCAGAACATATGCTGAATAAATAATGTAGAATAATATCGGTGCCAAAGAGATGTCAAATTAAACAACTGAATTTTATATCTGATCTCACCATTTCTAACCTGAGCCTGCAATCATCAGGCTGCCCACTTCAGAAGCAGTGCAGTGGGACASATATTGCTTATCCATCTCTGCTTTATGAGACAATGTTTTTGTGAGTTAAGCACTGGTTCATGATTCTAAGTACTAAGTGAAAAAAAAACCAAACAACAAAACACCACATTTATTTAAAAGAAAGAATGATGGATTGAGACAGAGGAGAGAAATACAGAAAGATTTAAATCCAAAATAATCTAGGAAACCAAACAGAGCAACACTTTCTGGACTTGTCTGCTCTCTCAATACCAAAGGAATGTTAGATTCATCTATTGACTGGAGATAAAGGGGAGTTATTCTGAGGAAAAGCACAGCAAGTTTACATGTTGTCTCATTAAGAAAACTACATGGCGAATTTCACACAAGGACAGTATTTATAACATGTAAAATAAAGATTTGATATAGCCAGCATATATACAGAGACATTATAAAAGTTCATATGCCCATCATAGTGGTGGTATATTAGTTCAGTGTATAAGTGTTATAAGCTATGTTTCCATGTGTGTGCAGCAATATGCTCAGATGTTGAAGAAGTTGTAATTAAAAAGCTTGTTTTTGAGAGGAATGAAAGGGAATAAAATAACAATATTACATTAAATGAAATAGAACTCTTCATCTATTGTATTTTCCTTTTCTAATTAATTGGTCATCTATTTTCTTTCCAAATATATTAAAAAAAAATCCTTCCTGCTAACAAAGCTTCAAGAACCATAGAAGTTTCTCATCATTCAGAAGACTCATATAGTAAAATATTTCTTCAAAATAATCATATACGCCCAGATTCTAAATTACTTTTCATCCTGTAAGTTCCTTTCATTTGCTCTGGGCAGCAAAGAAGGAAGTGAATGTATATTTTCTCATAGTTGTTCTCTGTCAGGCCGCTCTGAGCTCTTCAGCCAGCCATGCAAGAAAATGCATAAGCATGACATTGATAAAGCAGCTGTGATACAAGAATTTAAAGGTAAAAGAACCTTCAGGAAACAGCTCATATAGTGAAGACATACTTCCAGTTGTAAAGTCATAATGTCGTTCAAGGACATGCCAGTGGATTAAATCCTATTATACATATACATACATAGATATGCATGTAATTTTTTTTCTTTTGGTGACCATAAAAACTAGTTTAATGCATACAATTTCGTGCACTTTGCACTTTGAAAATTATTTTGAAATATACTCCTGGAAGCAAATTTAGTCTTCTGACAGTATTCCTCAATATGATATGTGCATGCTGCATATTCAGTGTATACAGATAGATACAGAACGTAAAAGCTGTTTTATGTCCAAAGTCTGTTTAAGTCAGCAGAATTCCAGCAATTTGGATGGGCTCTGGAGACAGAGCCCTGTCCGCCTATATTTTTGATCTGAGTAGCTGGTGTATACAAACCTGACTCAAATCATTCTTCCTAAGAACGTGAGTAATTTCTTTAGGAATGGTGCAGGTTTTTTTGGTTTTTTGTTTTTGTTTGTTTGTTTGTTTTCCCAATTCATAATAATTTGACCTGAATTATAGAATCTCAGAATAGTTAGAGTTGAAGGAGACCTTTAAGATCACCTAGTCCAACCATTGCCAGGTCTATCACTAAACCATGTCCCTAAGCAATCATCCCCGTAATCTTCCCACTCCCCATGGCAGAAGACCTAAGGAGCATTTTGAAGTCACTAAAGTAGTGTGAATACTTTGTTATGGGCATCCCTGGTAACAGTAAATGCTTCTGGCCATATCTGGCTTTATGTTCAAGCATATTATGTCTGCTAATCAAATAACACATGAGCCTGAAAGAGTTTGAGGTGGAAACAGATACTGCTTTTTCAGTAATTGAGTTGCTTTAGAGCTAATTTTGTCATGCTTCAAATATTACTTCTGAAACAAATTGAGGTATTTGAGGCATTTAACAAGTAAGATAATAGTATTTTTAATAATTTTTTGGATTATATTTATTGTTAATATACTAGTTATGTGTTGGCATCAAGAACATGACTGCATGACACAGAGAAATGAGAAAAGGAGAATACATATTTAAAGGATCTTTCAATATGAAAAAAAAACCCCAAATATGATATTGAAAATTCTGTTTGAAAATATCACCTATGATAATGGTTTGTCTGTTATAGGGATGTTCTAGAAATGCAATTTTGTGATTTTTAAGATGTTTCCTTTAAAAAGTCTGATAATAGAACAATAATTTCAGATGAGAGATTATATCATCTTGGGTTTTTTTTAAATACAGTCTAAGTAATAAATAGAGTATGTCTGGTAAAGTGATTTAACTAAATACTGCAGTGGGCTTTCATGACCAATCTGATAATTGCTTTGGTGTTTTCTGACAAGAGTGAGGGACAGGAGTAGAACTCTTAACTTTACAAAGTGATTGCCACCCGTTGATTAACTGTTTGCGTACACGACTGATTCCACGAAGCACAGCAGAGCAGTAGTTCCAAATGACAGTGATGAAAAAAATGGCATCATATTATTAGTTAATGAGGGAAATTTCAATCCAATGTTATAGTAACAAATGCATGATGGAGCACTTCCAGCTGCTGTTGGAATGCAAAACAGAACAGCTTCTGATGCACGATGTACTTATTATCATTGGCTTTTCTGGGCCATAGGCAGAAGTTGTGCTATACTCTGAAGGTCTCACAGGGATTCGTTTATTGGCTGTGAGTGAAAATGAACTGTACTAATGTGACAAAGAGTAGTAGGAAAGTTTTACAAATCAGCCTCTGTAATATGAATTGTAGGTATCCAAGTCTGAAAGTGGTCACTTGTTTGTGCAAGATTGCCTCCCATATTTAATCAAGACCTAGGAGCCACTTACAGGCATGCAATTATAGATAATAACCAGTCTATGTTAACATCAAAATAGGAAGATAATAATACATTTGACTTAACAAAAAAAAATGTGATCCTTGACCATGTACTCAGACTACAAGAATCTTAGTGATATTTAATTTTTATGATAACCACAAAAATAGACCTATTTAATTCTGCCATGAATTCAACCATTTTTTAGGCACATAGCTTGACTACTAATGTACATGAATGGTTCTGAATAACATTTTAAAATGAGGTTTTATAGTGCAAAGAGCTGTGATTCAGCTCATCTAATTATAGATGTTTTCCGCCTAGTTTTCTACAGCTCAGGTAATAATTTTTATAGCTGGGGAGAGAAATGGACATCTGCAGGTCATGACTGGTCTATTCCATATTAGTTGTATATTTTAGAGTGGGAGGATTCATACAGGAGTATGTTTCACTATATTTCTCTCCATAAAGAGAGGCTATACGGCTAAATCATATCTTGGTGTTTACACTGAAAATGTAAGGGGAGAGAAATATTCCTCATAAGTTAAAAGTTCAGGATAGAAGCTTTTGAAATCGAGGCATCCTTCTGAGTGTGACATTTGGAGTTATGTGTGAGGTGAAGCTATCATATTCCCTATTAGAAAGGTAAAAGGATAAAAAAAAAAAGGAAGAATGTGAAAGGGAGATAAAAACATGCACAGCAGTTTTATGCCAACTTAGAGGAGAAGCTGTATGTGTGACCACTCTTCATACCAAGATAAGATTATCAATATTTAGAGGGAGGAAGAAGTTTTAAAAACTCATTATTGTCCTGACTCGAATCCTTTCACATACCAGATCATAATTCTTCTGCCCAGAATTGAATTATCACCACAGCTGCTCTGGAACCTTGAAGACTTCTCAGTGCGGAAGTTCATCAAGTCTCGCATAAGTCTCCCTCTCCTGCCAGCTCTAAAGCCTGGCTTTCTGTAAATCAAAGCCCAACAACTCTTTGTAATTCCTCTCTCTCAGACCACCCCAAATTCTGTCTTGTCTGAGACTCCAGCTCTATCTACAGTCTCCCAAACCTCATCCACACTGCGTCCCRCAGTATGTTCTGTCCTCAGACCCTATCCTACTTTCTTGTGAACCATCTTAACASATCACAAGGCTTCCCCATTCTTCCAAATCCATGCCCTTCCTGTGCTGATTGCTCACCCGAGGACCACCAGCAGGACTGCTCAGCTCCTCCTGACCCTTGTGCTTCCAGCATCCATGTCTGTGCCCCATGTGTCACTGAGAGCTGCTGTACTCCCCCACTGGCGCAACCATTGGGAAAAATAATCTCTAGATTTGGTTCTTCCAGCTGAAATTTTGGGATAGGTAAGGAATACAGAACCACTAGGGGGAAGAGCAAAACATCTGGGTGAGCCATGGCCTAATCACCCCCATCGTTATCTTCACATGATAAATTACATGAAAGAAAGAGGAGGATCAATCATGAACAGTCAAAAATTCTTTCTCATTTCTTTACTCAAATGTTACTCACATTCAATTAAATTAGACTCTTGTACTTAACAATAGTAAAAACTTGTCACTGAACAGAAGTCTTTAAACAAGAAACACAAGTCGTTTTACAAGAGCCTATGAACTGTGATCTTTCAAAGAAGTGTTTAAGCCTTTTTTTTTTTTTTTTTTTAGTTTTAACACTTCTAAAGACTTCCTCAGCAGGAGAAACAAAGGTCCCCTGAAAGTTGCTGAGAGCTCCTTCCATTACAGAAAGCTGCTTTTCAGTATTTTGGTAGATGGAGCAGTTTCATTGGAAAATTCAGATCCAGTGGCAGTTCACACATTCCACTGGCACATACTGATTGAAGAAAACCTTTCAACATAAAACTGAGTAATTGTCCTTCTTGAGATAACCTGTTTCGGGTCTCATTTTCTACAAGCCTACCACAGTCTCGAGGGTCTTTGACTTTTGGATCTTGTGCCTGATTTAGTATTGGTCTGTCTTCCAAGCTCCTCCCTGTCCTGTGATTACCCATGCTGAACTGTTCATTTATCAGGCATCCTGGCTATCAGACAGCTGCGCTCAGGTAGACCTTTGATTCTGTATCTGCTGAGATATTTGCTAGCTCACCTGTCAGCCTCAGCTTCTCATCTCCATTGCCTTTGTGACGAACAGTCAGCATTTCCTCTTAGCATTTCCTTCCCATCTCTACATGATCTTGTGGATCACCAGACTTCTCTCTTGGTTTGTCACAATAGTACCAAGTATCACAACCAGCTCAAGAAGTCAGAAAACTGTAAAATTTGGGAAACAAAAGAAGCATTATATTTGCAAGACAGAATCTCTCAAAATGTTTTAGGTTGCAGACAACAAAGCACAAAACTAAACAGCTTTTTTCTAGCTTCTTCTTTAAAATCTCATTGATGTTTACTCTGCACCCTCATAAGGCAATCTGTTTCAGACTATAACTTCTAGTAAGCTTTTCTTTATGTCTAAATTAATCTTCCTTTCCACAGTTAAATCTTATTATTACTTGTATTACCCACAATGGACATGAAGAATATTTTATTTTGTTCCTCTCTGCAGTTACCTTCTCTCTCTGCCTTTCTTCAGTTTTAGTTGGTTTTAACTTATATTACTTGTATGTTTCATTACAAGTAATGTTTAATCATCATCCTTGATGATTTTTTTTGTTATTGTGTGCTCTATTACTTCTAGACAATCCACATACTTTGGGGATTCTGATACCAAAATAAAATTTAATGTTGCAGGGAATTGTGCCTTAAGCCAGTTACAGCAGACAGATTATTTACATATTTTACAGGCTATGTTCTCTTTTTTTTAATGCACTAATTGCATAGTCTCTTCCTTTCCCACATGGCATAGAAGACTCATGCTCAGCTTCATATCCACAAAAGCCCCCAGATGTTTTATTTCTTGCAGGCAGTTATTCTAGAGTCTGGATTTGTGCCATTGACTACTTCTGCCTGAGTGAAGTATTTTTCACTTCTCTTTGGGGAAATTAATTCTGTTTTCACAGAACATGTATCCAATGTGTTCTGGTCATTTTGAATTTTATTTCTGTCAGCAAAAATGCTTACTGTTAGCTCCAGCTTGGCAATACCTTCAGATTTCATAACTTCACATTTATTAAAACTATGCCAATATTGCTTATTAAGGAAAATACTGATTAGGCCAACAGTAGGTTCCCAAGAATCACAAATCAGTATATTCTTGTTTATCAGGGAACCATTTTAATCTCTCTGAATATAATTTTCCAACTGGTTTTGCATACAAGAGTAATTTAATTTTGACCATTTAAAGTTAGCTTATGAGAACTTATGAGAACATTATGTTAGTATCAGAAGCTTCACTAAAGCTTGCTTTTTCCTATTAAACAAGTAAAATCTTGTTTTACTCCCCCTTCCGCCCCCCATAGAAATTCGCTTGAAAAAATTGTTTTGTTCTTATTCATCATCCCTTCTGCTGAGGCTTGCAGTTTTGTGTTTGCTCATATATTCCAGTATTTTTCTAGAAATCGGAAGTAGTCTGACTGATATATATAGTTTTCCAGCTTTTTCTACTTTCCTTTTTCAAAGATAGATAGGTAACTTGTTTGATTTTTTCCCAGTCTTCCAGAATCCCATTCATCATCCATGAGTTTTTTAAGTGCTTCTGAAATTGCTTCAGCAAATTCTGTATACTCCCTGAATTTCATAATTTCTGAATGATTTAAAGCCAGCTAACTAATGAGTGTATTCTCTAACCTGTTTCCTTTCTTCTATCTTAAATGGTTTGTTGTTTGTGTTATTTACATTATCTGCCTGATTACATCTAACTTTATTAGCGAAGACTGAAAAAGTAAATGCAATAAACATTAAGGTTTTCTTAGTGCCATGGCTTGATAGCTTTTTCGCTGTTGAATAGTGGACCAGGTTTTCTTTTGTCTTCCTCTTGCAGCTAATGTTCTTATTGATCTTTTTCTTTGTCTACCTTGCATGTTCCTTGCTAGTTGTTTCACATTTTGTGCCTTCACTTTTCTCAGTCGTTCTATCTGTCTTACTTCATAAGGCCTATGTCTTGCTTTCTGTTTTGTTCCACAAATTATTATCA
Source organism: Amblyornis subalaris (assembly GCA_018881555.1). Taxonomy (NCBI): domain Eukaryota; kingdom Metazoa; phylum Chordata; class Aves; order Passeriformes; family Ptilonorhynchidae; genus Amblyornis; species Amblyornis subalaris. Next base: position 750,668 of record JACAXG010000211.1, read on the forward strand.
GTCCATCCAAAGAGACTGATGAATGGTCTCTATTTCTATTATTTTGCTATATTACTTTCCCAAAAGGTAGTTCATTAGTTAGAGATCAGAATTGTCTCTGATTTTATTTTTCAGTCTGTATTTCTTAGATGGTTGTAARAATTATCTGTATCTGTTCAGTCTTTCTGGTTTATCAATAGTGCAAGAGCCCCCACTTTTCTTTCCTGATTGTTACAGAAGATAACAGATAACAGAACATGCAATCCGTAACAGAAAACATGATAGTCACATATGACAAGTCATATACTTTTATATATATATTTTTGAATATGAAAACAAAGATGTAATATTATGTGATATTTCAGACAAATTTCCTGTCTTCATTTAGTCATAAGTGTAGGTAGAATATTTATGTCTCTTGATGTATAAAACATGCTGATCAAATAATAAACAATCCTCATAGCCTCCTTCTCATGCAAGTAAGTATATTACCCTAATATTGCCAAAGAATAGAATGGGATGAGAGGAAATAGCTTCAGGTTGTGCCAGAGGAGGTATAGATTGGATATTATGAAAAATTTATTCACTGAAAGAGTTGTCCAGCACTGGAACAGGATGCATAGGAAAGTGGTGTGTTACCATCTCTGGAGCTATTTAAAAGACATGTAGATGTGGCAGCTGGGGGCATGGTTTAGTGGTGAACACTACAGTGCTGAGTTAATGGTTGAACTTGCTAATCTAAGAGGTGTTTTCCAACCAAAATGGTTTTATGACTCTATGAAATAGAGGGAATTACAGGACTTCCCCAAATCTTCACAGATAGTCAACATCTGGTGAGTTTGGGAATACTGGAACTTGAGGGTTCACGATTCTCAGTACCATTCAGTGATCCAAACAACCCTGCATTATTGTGGGAAATACTAATGATTTTACTTCTATTTCCATATCTTCAATTCTCAGTCCCGAGTAACATAACATACATTTCAGTCCATCATCTCAGAAGACAGCTTCCCACTATAGCTTAACTATATTGCAGTACTATGAAACAGATTTTGTATAATACCCTATCATAAGACCATGTGTGATGAGAGTACTTGTTAGTTTTGTAAAGAGTCTGCCAGTATTTCTGTTACTGAAACACACGAGGCACAGTAGTAGAACTTCACTTGAAAAAAAGAGTCAGATTTGCAGGATCTAAAAGCCTCCTTATTTTGCTGAAGATTTTACAAAGTATTATTGGTTACTGTTAACACCTGTAGGAATCTAGTAGATCCGGTCTTAGGCTGGATAGCTTTTAATAGCATAAGAAGTCTAACCTGTTCACTCAATTACGCACACCATTTCAAAGTGCTACTTAACTGCTCACTATTGCTGTAACTATGACTGACAAGTGATTTGTATACTGTACTATTTATTACCACGGAGTTAGAAAACTAGAATTTTTCTTCCAGTTTTAGTACTTGACATTCAGTGAAAGCAAAGCTTCTAAGTTGGCAAATCGTYTTTGAAACATTTGATCAAGAAACTAAGTCTAAAGAAGCAATTAAACACCAAACCATGGTAGTGAATAAGCTTAATGTGTCGAGCTGATAACTGTCTTTCATGTGATGCCAGGAAGAAGACAAATTGTATTGAGCAGTAATGTTCTTAGATGACTCATTCACAAACGTATCTTTGATAGCAAATACCAGAAGCTGTAGAAAATTTGGTTGTCTACATTCAGAACTGTAATCTGAAAACATGCCATTTATCTGGTACTGAACTCTATAGGTGCTGCAGTGTCTAAATCCCCAAAGGTGCTCAAAAGGTGTGCTTCCATAGATATGTAGAAACACTTCAATTTCTAATGTTTCAGCTTTTAAATTAACTGTGGCAGCATACAAAAATTAGAGGACCCATGCCAAAATTCATTGGATTCTAGTTCTCACAGAGTGTGCAGGATGAATCTGACTACAAAATACTGTAGCAGCCCTGGCTTTTCTTGGAGGCTTCCAAGGAATGGATAGTCTTATTTTGTGTACTAGTCTGTAACAGTGAACAGAGTATAAGAAATCCAGCTGCACTTGCTTTCTACCTGAAGGAATTAGATAATTTTTAATGTATTCAGCATGAAAATGTAGGCTGAAACTCAAGCAGCTTTGAAAACTTTTCACACTTCCTTCTCCAAAGTAAATTTCTTTCCTGCTTTTTAAATAATATAACAAAACTGTTCTCACTATTAATCTAAGTAATTTATTTCCTTCACATAAGCGTACTTAACACATTATTTGAAAATGTAGTAGGTTTTTTTTGTCAGCATTTGATCCAGGATCTCTCTGGCTAGCTCAGGTTTTTCCTTCCTGGGAAGAAGTAATCACTGAGTTCCACAAATGCACAACATGAATGAATTTCCTGTGTGTTTCATAGTGAAGGATCAGATGTAGTACAGCACAACAAAAAAGATCAAGGGGGCCAGTAACATCAATAAGCAATGACTTCTTATCAGTATGACCAGTATGAGATCTCTAAGCTCAGTCTCCCTTCTGGCCTTTGAGATCAAAGATCAGCAAATGATTATGTGATAAAACAGATTAGGTAATCCCACACAGCATTGTTTTTCTCAGAGGAACTCAGAAGCTGTTACTGGGTAATTTCTCTTCTGGACTGAAAACTATTATCTGTGGAACATTAGTGGCACTAGGCGATTTATTCTGTCCCATCCTGTACTGGAAGCCACTGTGTGAAACAGATGGATGCCACAACCTTGGGTACACTTACACATTAACAATATATTATGTTGTGTGTTATTTTCAACTGATGCTCAAAACTAACTGTCAGAATATCTTTAGGACTTTAGCTTTTAAATAATAAATAATCCCTCTAAAGTGAGAGAGAAGTGATGATCAGAAAAGGATGCGCTCTGAAGAATTGGGTGAGCTGTTTTCTCCATCTTCCACTGAACGGAGAAGTCTCTGCTGGCCCTAGTGTTGTTAATATTCATAGTTCTCTTCAGATTCTGGCTAGGTTAGAAAGACCAGAAAGCATCAGATTACAAAAAGGTTTGCTTTCACCTCCAGTATGCTTGGATGCTGCTTAGAAATCTGTCTGTAGAGCTGGCTCAACCTCGTATACAAGCACTCTGAAAAAATTAGTGTTATTACTTAGTAATCAGTGGAAAAAATTAGTGTTATTATTTAGCAATCAGTGGCTTCCTACTTTCATGTCTTGCTCTCCTGGATATTTTGATCATAGACCTTTTTAGGGAAATGAAGTTTATTTTCTGAGACAGGGAATTGCTGCATACCTGGATTTTATCCTAAAATGGATTCAGGAAATGAGCTGGTCTTGCAGCCAGACCCAGAAAAAAAAATTCTGGACTCCTAATATGTATGGAGATAAAGGTATTCAGAAAGTTAATTGTAGGTGAATTTTTGGGAAATAAAGATTTAGTTCAGAAAGTTGTTTCCGGTTGGACAGCAATGGAAATAGTAGTTTGCTAGTAAAAATATTTTAAGTTCAGCACAGTACAGACTTTTCACTGCTGTATTTCTTTTCTATGGGAAGCATTCTRTGGAAATATATCTATTTCTATGGGATGAATTAAAAAAAAATCATATCAATATGGTAGAGTATTCTTTAGGATAAAATATATTGAAATAGCAGTGTTCTGCATCCTTACTGAGGGAATGGAAAATGGGTATTATTCAATTCTTAAATGGATATATATCAAGCAACACACATTCACTGAAGTTAAAAACAAATACATTACAGAGAATCTTATAGTAAAATATTTGTCTTTTTTTTTGCCCCCTCACTTCTCCCCAGTACATTAATTAAAAGAAATTATCTTTGTGGCAATTGAAGACCCATGAGATAGGTAAGCTCAGTACTAAATCCACCTAGAACTAAACTAAACCCAACTGAATTTGCAGACTCTATGGGTGGGATTAATATTTTCTAATTTTAGTCACCTATAAAGTAGCTAAAAGAGTATCTACTCTGTTGCCTCATTTAGACTCAGCATAGTTCATGAAAAAAGAAAAGGAATTCCTGAGTTCTATTCACCCCGTCCCAAGGTGGATGGCTGCCATAATTAGGATGAATTGCCCTTCAGAGTTGTCTGTGTGAGTGATAACTATGGCTTGCACAGTTAAAACATCTTTTTAATTAATCAGTAACCTTAGATTTGCCTCAGGGATAAAATATGAGGAGGTGCCTATCTGAACCCACTGATTATCCAAATAGTGAGAGTGGGTTAAGTGTTTGACTTCTATATTGCTAAAGTAAGGTGAAATGAATCCTGCTTTATACTTTGAAAAGGTGACACTTTGGCAGTAATTGTCTCATTATTATGATATTACAAATTATAATATTAAACATATAGAAAGAAGAAAATATTATCCACTTCATTTCTCCCCCATCTCAGAATATTGTTAAGGAAGAATACAATTGCATTTTTGTCTTACATGCCTATATAAACTAAGCCATACAGGAGAAATATGAAAACAATATTTATTTACTTATTTATTATTGAAAACTATTGATTTGGTGGGATTGTAGCAGCAAGTTATAAATGACGCATGAAGTACTGCATCAACAGTTAAAAGACTGAATAAAGCCAGACCTTTGCAATTTTAAAGTTGTGTTATTATTTATAGTAGATTTAGAAAAGCTAAAATCAGTAAAGCCCAGGAAGCAGGGAACATTCTACTTGAAAAAGAAAATAAAATAAAAAAAACAATTTCTTTAATATAGATATTTTTTTCCTTTTCTCCTTACTCCTCTGAGTCCTTTTTTGTATGTGCCATCTATAAAGACATACGACTGTAATATGAGTGCTCACAGATCTGTGTCTGCTCAGTGGAATGGTTTATGGTATGATGCATTTTTCCAGAAAAAATTTATATGGGTGTCATCTTTTCTCATGTAGATGAAGATTTCCTAAGCCCCATGTTTTCAGTTGATCCACAACAGCTCTTACAATGCTACTTTTTTCTTTTCATGGTTCCTAAATGATCGATGATTATTGCTCATGCCATTATTGCTCATGCTCATGAAAGTCAGTCAATTTATGCAGGTGGAACCAAACCATGCAGCAAGATGTCAGGTGAAAAAAAGTTCAAAAAATCCTCATGATAGGAATAAGTCAGAGAATCTAAGAAATAGGTGTTTAAAAAATGTTCTATACTCATAGGCTTCAGCTTCGCATAACTAATACTCGTCGCGTCTTCAGAAGCACACTCCGGTGCTATTCCTTGTACACATGCTCTGTTCTTGAGGCTCCTTCTTGAGCCATGTGTGACTAGTCATGTTTTTGTTTTAGAACAGCATTAAGGTTTATTGAGGTATATTGATTTGCATTATATACCAGCTAGAAGAGAAAGGGATGCCTTCCTTGCTGTTTGCTCTGAGTCTTGTTCACTTTCCTCTTGTTTTCACAGTCTGTTATTTGCTAATTTGGAAACATAATCATTCCTTCATGCATGGGATTTGAGACGGGAGTATTTTATTGCTTTATGGACAGATGATTTTCATGGTTATGGAGAAAGGTTTTACATCTTTTATATATCCTGTGTTCAGAGTAACAGTCTGTGTTCAAGAGCTGGAATAATCACTCATCCTGTAGGATTAAAGTAGGACTGATTTCCATGGCTTTCTTTWAAAACAAACATGCCATTGGAACTGAAATGCAAGTTTTATCTCCTTGGATGGTCACAGCAGATCAATGCTCTTGGTTTTCCTTCTCCCATTCTGTTCTTTATAGACTGCAGTGGGGAGAAGAGTTATGGTCCACTTTGTTACTGCTAGGAAAGTGGCCAGTTCAGAAAATAGTCTAATATGTGATCTTCTTGTCAAACTGTATTTGGCAGGGAATTAAAAGGCATTTGGTAAATTGAGTGCAGAATAGGGATGTTACTTTCAGTCTTCAGTAAATAGCACACAACTTGTTTTGCTTTTCTCTCCTGTACCACTTTTATCTGTTTGATCTCTTAGTAGAGCATGAGGGAACRTCCATGAATAGTTCTGGAATTATATGCAAAACTCAGAAGTGAGATTAAAGGTACACAAGAGGGAGAGAACACTACAGCACTGCCCTCAAGATTACCAAAGGAAGATTGCCCAGAACTGGATATGTTGGCTACATCAGTATTGCTAACTGCACAGGTCTCAGGAGACATCACACTGCAGGCCCATGTCCACACCACTTGGGGCTTCCTTCTAGTGCAGGATGACCACATCCTTTCCATGTACTCCTTGGCTGGGTGTGCAGTCTTAATTTTACATGACCTTTTTTTTAAATACCTTTGTTCAGYCTGCAATAATAGGAAGGGTACACTGCACCCACCAAAATTAACCCATGGTGCTTTGCTATATGCCATGGGGTGTCAGAAAGATGAAGGGAATGGCAAGCTTTATGGAGCAATACTGGAAGAGTGTGGAGAGTGCTGAAGCTCACGCAGTTTCAACCATATGTTTTTTCAGAGTAGTGCCCGTAGTAAGCCTGTCTGTAGAACCACACAGGCAGTCTTGGAAAGAACTGGTAGGAATGATCTGAAACAAATCTGGGAGTAAGCTATTAGTTATGGGTCCAGGGATAAATATGCATATATAAAAGAAGATGCATACACATTTATTTTGTGTGACYATTAGGTCAACATCAAACTAACATCGAAAATAAATGGAACATGACTTCCAACTTGCAGAGTCATATTGTTCATCTTCTGTACAGGTGGTATATTTTCTTTAAGAGTTCTTTACTTTCACCAGAAATTTCTTCTATGATATAGATTGCATTAATGCAGGGGAAATTATATGAATATGTAATTGAAAAAAATTCATCTACTTGCAAGAAAATAATGCCTGGACAAGTAAACCTCTGGAGGAAAAAGAGTTTGATCTAATTTTCTACAGTGGGAATTCAGATACAGCTCTTCCAAGACAATAATATGGAAGTTATAAGTTTGTAACTAAGATAACCAAGATATACACATGAAATAGCAAAACTAATGATGACTGATATAATAGAGTGGATTGCTGAGCTTGTCACCATCAGATTCCTCAATATAACATTGAGAGAGGCACTTTTTTGGCATGATTCATGCCCACATAAATATTTTTGCATGATTCATCTTCCCATAAACATCTAAAATGTGTCAGATGAATCATACCTTAAACATCCCATAAGTTTCTACTGTTGAGAAGTAGACAATATGGTATTTGGCTGGTAGTTGAGATTAATAACTACCCTGTATACTTGTGTGACAGGTGTGATAAGCAGATGTGATCTTTATCGGCTGTCTTCCGTGAGGGTTTTGAGTTTGGCATTGTCATTGTTTAGTGAATATCGACTGCTTTCATCAGCATTGACATGCATGCATTCAAAGTTATATATGAACTGGAAAATACAAAACGGAAAGCTCCATACTGAACCTTTTTCTTTGTATTATTACAGAGGTAAAGTGTGTATTAATAGATGATATCACAATATATGATACTCCAGGAGCATTARTCAAATTCTCAAGCAGAGCCATTAGAAAAAGGAGGAGAGGGCAAAATGTTCTCACATGTCCTGTAAGGTTCCCCTAGAAACGGTTGATTCTGTTCAAGCCTGTCTATCATCCATGTTGATCAGGCTGTTAACAGATAAAGGACCCCTATGTACAGCTATGGAGCAGCATTTGTAAGATGTAAAGGATATTCACTTCAGAATTGTTTTCCACATGGTTTTCACTCATCGGTTTATTTTCTCAATATACACATTCTGAAGTGCTCTAGTAGTTGTCTTTGGATTTCTAGAGGTAGCAAAAGACTGCAAAGGATGAATGTTTCTTTTTTTGTAAAACAGAAGAGGAGGAAACTAGACAATTTTAGACTGCTTAGCCTAATTTCAGTTATTGGGAATAAAAAGCTTTATAAATATAAATATTTAGAAGCCGAGCACAAGAACATACCAAACAATAACAATGAAACTGTATTTACTGGTAACAAATTGGGTCAAACTAATCTAATTTCCCTGTAGGAAAATGGAACCATAATGTGGGTATGTGAGAAGCACAGATACTAAGTCAACGTCTTTYCTAAGTCTCTTCATGATCTTCAACATGGCATTCACATAAGTAAGTTGGGAATGATCTTGATTAAACTATCACTAAACAGATACTAAAGTTTTTGTAAATATCAATTTGATTGGTTAGCAAGTGTTCACAGTCAGAATAGCAAAAGACACTTCAGACATGGTTCTTGAGCAAGTACAGACATCATTTTCATTGCTGTGTTGAATGGTGAAATAATCAGTGTGCTTTCAACAAGTGAGGGAGGGCAACAAGAGCTCGTGCACAGGCTGGAAAATAGAGCTAGAATTCAAAATGGAGACGTGGATTCTGCACTGAGGTAGGAATAAGACTGAGTTGATGACTGGAGAAGGAGTGGCTCAGCAGTTGTTCTGTTGAAATGATGTATAAAGCTGAGTGTTTCCCGAGGTAAACATGACTTGGAGAAGAAATGCAATCCTGAAATAGTTTGTCAAAACGTTTTTGAAGTACTTAGGCAGGCAGAGCYGAATTTGGAACTCCTAAACATACAGGTTGTCCACTTAAGCACGTAACTTGGGCAACTTAGACTTCCCTTTGGAAGTTTTTAGAAGTTTGACTACACAGGGGCGTAGTGTGCCCCCCTTATGACTGAAAGAAGTAAGACTGAAAGAAGATAAAAGATTTTTAACAGTTTTCAGGAGTAAGATTCATCTCCCAGCTTCTCTGAACTAATCACCCTCTTTCTCTGTATTAATAGAGGAGAAAAGCAGCGTGATTCATCTTATTTCCATGTGGACATCTAAACTAGGTCAGATGAATCATGCCATCATCCTCTCTACTGGTAGCTGAGATGTAGACACATCTGCTTTGGAGATGCATTTGGTCTTTAGAGATGTCTACTGTCATTTGGAGAGAATCTGAAATAACTAAGAGGAAGAAGCAAATAATTTGTTCTCATTGGTAAAAGCAAATGAGAGTATGGTGAAGCACTGGAATGATATTCTTGAAGGTTGTGGCTTCTCTGTTAATGTGCGTTTTTTAAGAATAGTTTAGATGAAGACATTAAAATATAAGGTCATAAATCTGGTTGAACCTGCCCTGTGTTTAAAGGATGGGTTAGGGCACATCTCAAATGCCTTCTAGCCCTGTTTTTCTGCGTGGTTTCGTCCTTTAGTGATAAATATTCCAGTCCTACATAATCTAGGACACACAGCTATAAAGGCAATGGGGAGATAACAATCCAGTTTTGAGTGATACAAGAAATGTGTACCCCTTGTTACATCGCAAGATGTGGCAAATCACATGATGGGGTAGAAATCACTGTGGGGTTATAGTTTGGAAGAGACACGTATTTCCATCAGCTAATATCTCCAGCTCCTTCCTGGAAAGCATTACATGCCTTGAGAATGTGTGATTCAGCAGTGCTGCGGCAGCACTTCCAGAACAGGGCTTAGCAGAACATCTGCAAACACTGGCAGGGTCAAAGACCRTTAACACCCTCAGTAAAGCTGTACAGTAAAAATAGATAACGTACTGATTATACTCGTGATCTTTCTGAAAGTAAAAAAAAAAACCAGCAGCATTTAAAAAGGCAAATTATCTTTTGTGTATTTGGAAAGAACTTGGTGAGGTCCAAAGAGCATTAAGATATAAAATTTAAGAGAATAATTTAATAATATTCAATCCATACTCAATCCATATTTATGTAATTATACGGTAAAAAATTGATTTGCATTTAAGTCTAACATCTGTTATTCTCTGGTCTGTTGAGTGAGCTCTGACTAAACCTTAATAGCCATAAAAAAGCATCATGCAAAACAAAATCAGAAAATAATAAGTGAGATAATAATCTCATGAAAAAATGGATTGGTATTTAAGAAGAGGATTTAAAAAGTTTTTACAGAGCGGTCTGCTTCTTGACAACATATATAGACTATASAAAGAAATCCAGAGTAAATAAAGAAATCCAGGGTTTGTCTTCCTTTTCACTGGTGCCGTGAGGCAGRGTGCCAGAGAGCTAGACTGTAAAATCAGATGAGAGGTCCTTTGGTCTGCTGCCTCAACAGACAGAGGGCATAGAGATCCATGCCCTGCAGGAGACAGAAGAGAAGGGGTCTCAGTGAGACCTAAATAATTCTATGATTCTATAATTTTAAAAAGCCAAAGCTAGTAGCAACTATGGATTATTTAACATATATTATTTAGTTCTTAGTTTCTAAAGAATGTGTTATAAATTGGTGTAGACATCAACTGTATTAAAACCAGGAGTCAAACTGGATAAGGAAGGATGAATCAAAGTAGAGTGGATTATTCCATTCCATATCAATATTTGATTTTAAGATGTTATCATCAAAAGCATCTACACAGAATATTCTCTACCTCTGTCATTAAAAACATCCTTCTAGAAGCAATTTCTCTTTCCTAGGACTTCCCTAGGTTTCAACTATCTTCTGAATTTCACTTAACTTTGATAGGTTTACGTACTAAAACTGTATGTCCTTTCCTAACCAGTTTAGAGAACTGGAGTTTTATATTGTTGACAGGTGCTATTTTCCACTTGTAATTGTGAAACAGCACATTTATCTGCCTGGTTATCCACTTCTTATGAGTTTCTATCTTGCCAAGTGAGAAATGCTACATTTATTTAACTGTCTGAAACTTTGAAGTGCATACTTCATTCCTTTTTATAGCATTCTGCAAAATAGGTACTGAAATATATGGCATAGACCAAAATGCTTTTTGTATCATCTGCGTTAAGCAGAATTTTGCTCATATCACTGATCACTAACAGTGATTAGATCACTAATCGTTAATATACCAGAGCTATACGGAGGGACATGCAGTTTTTCTTCTTGGTATCCAATAGTTACAGAGGGACGYGGAACTAACTTCGATACAATACAGATGCGGTTATAAAATTCATTGTTCCCAAATCTTGCATGAAAAACGTGGATGTTTGTTTAAGAAACACAGCCTTAAAGCACATTTTTCTCATCTTTTTTTTCTCAATAAATATGGTGTGAGACAAAGTGAAGTGAAAGATAATAAATGCATCTAATCCCTTACCAGGCTCTCTGCAGGCTCTTTGAAACCCATTACATGTARTCAAATGTTAAGTAAACAAACTCTTTAAATTCTTTTGGCTGACTGATAATTTTTAGTGTGGAATTCCTCGGACTATCAGATGCAGGAATTCACCAAACCTCAACCAACACTTGGAAGAAAGTTGTGAGATTAAATATTCAGTGATACAAAATGAATATATTTACTTGTTTGATGTGCAAGAAATGTTGATCTGTGGTGTTGCATCTGCTAGAACCTGATAACATTTCACTTTAACTTGTATAAAACAAAAACCAGCTTGCTGAAGTTGAATGAGTATTGTCAGCATAAAACTGGGATAATTAGAAAAAAATAAATAAAAAGTCAGATTCTAAACTTTTAGATATAAAGACAAAAGCTTCATCTGATGTCATCATCATAGCTTTATGGAAATCTTTCTGAAGTTGTTCTTTCTTTTCAAGTGTAATTTCTCTGTGATTCCCTAATAATTACTTTCTGTAGAGTTAGGATGTATGGACATAATGCTCAGGCAGCTCTCTGGAACCATATATATATTTTGTTCTAAGAAAAGCACATTTACAGGTGTGAAGAGAGAAAGAAGATTTGCATAAATGAATAAGAAGTTTGTAATATATCTACCATTAAGACCACTTTATAGAAGCATGATCACCTCAGCTCTTTATTTGTATAAATTGCAGTACTGCATTATGTTTAAGGACTCTTCTCTTAATGCCAGTTCCTTACAAAAATCTTAGGGCTTCACTGTGACATCCCTTTATAGTAAAGGGGGAGGAACAAGCACTTCCAGTGAGCACTTCATCTCAACACAAAGTAGTCATCTAAAACTCAGAGAGATGAATCATGCTTTAGAAGTGCTTGTTAGCTCACATATATATGTTTGAAATTATGTGAAATGAATTTATCCTTTTAATAAATTAATTTTCTGACCCTCGTATCTCRGCATCATCCTGCTTTATAAATTCTGAATTTCTCTTTTCAAAAAATACCCTTTTCATACATCTGAGATGACTTGCTGTCCTTTTTTATTATGACAAATATGTAAAAATCGTTATCTTAAATCAGTTTCAGCTTAATGTCCTTTTGCAAGCCATGCACAGCATTTTATGTCTAAATATTTTCAAACACCTTCGTTATAAGATACTCAGTTTTAAAGCTCTGATTCCCTGGAGTGCTCTGCTTGCAACTCTGAGCATATTTCATTCCAGGGTAGTAAGCAATACATTCAGAATTTAGAAATATTTTCCCTGGGAAAGCATTACCTGGGAAATACACAGAACAATGCARAATCAGAGAGAATATAAGCAGAATCCAAGAGGAAGAAAATTGTTTGGTCGAGCTCTGTTAATTGCTAGTTATTTCTTCTCCTGGCACCATACAAAACAATCTGCTCATGTTGCTTTCAAAATGACAAGATGAATGGTTCCATAGTCATCACTATTAAAAGGATAACACTAGACTGAAAAAAACAGGGAAGAACGGTTTTGAGAGAAAAGTGGAATCACTGATTATAACTAGATAAAATGATAACCTTGCGTTATTCATTCATTCTTTCATTCATATGGCAGTCATTCAATATTAAAAGATAATCTGTCAAGGTAAGATTAAATACTTTACATTCCAGTTATGACAGAGGAGTATGTTAAATAGCAAATTCTAAGGCTAGATATTTTAAAATCAACAGCAGTAAGTTTCACTGAAAAGTTAAAAAATAATATTCTGAATCAATTGTGATGATTTCCATTAAGTCATAAAAATTAATGTAGCTTTGGAGGACTGGAAAAAAAAATTTATTCCAACATTTTATAAAAAAAACCCCAAACCCAAGCAAATGACAAGACTTGGATCAGCTGAACTTGAGTCCTGTTGCAGTGCTGGGTCTGTTCTTGAATGCATATATTGAAAGATGGAGAAGGAAAGGAAATAATACCTAAATTTGTTGATTTAGAAAGCAAATTCTGCATGGCAAAATAGTTTGTATCAGGATTAGTAAGCAATGATTAACACTGATGATATCAAATAGCTTATTAAACAAGAATGAGAAGTACACTTATCAATTCAGACTAGTGAAAAGATGTAGCACAATAATGAGTGAAATTCATCTCACCTGGCTTTGGGACATGTTCTCTACATTCTATATATTGTTTAACTTGGGAATTAGTTTCTTATGAGTTCTCATATGGAAAAAAAGGAGGGCACACCTTACATATGGATTTCAGATAATTTGCTGTTTCTTTTCAAAGTGCAACAGGTAGTTTCAAGTAACTAATGCTTATAGCCTAAATTATGTATGATTGTTAATTCTTATTAATACTCTAACTAAAGCTGTCATATGCCATCTTCCTCATGTCCTGATGCTAAAAAAACACAAAAAACCCCAACACGAACCCCARCTAAAAAATTACAGTATAACTAAATCAAACTCAAAATCACAAGAAACGTAAGAAACTCCATAAGTGTGTGAATAATATGCCACTGAACACAGGACAACTTAGACAATGGTCAACTGACTATAATTCAAGTTTCATAAGTGTTTGGGTTTTTTTTCAAAGACAGCTAAAACAAATTCAAGACAAAACAAGACCCGACAAACTGAAGTCTATTATGAGTACTTTAGGCTATAAAGCCTGAAGTGCACCACTATCATTTGACAACAGTAAGTTGGTTGTCCTACGGGTTTAATCTGTTATACCTGTTTTTTTACTGACTTCAGTGGTGAGTCTACAATCTATGGAATGGATTAATTTGAAATATGTGTTACTGAGGAAAAGTTTTAGTGAGTCTCAAATCTATTCTGCTGGTACTTGTCCTATTGATCTCTCTCCCATATAACCTTCACAGGTAATGCCCTAATGAGTTCATTATTTATAATTCATTTATATGTCTTGAAGACATAATTCTTCCAGCTCCTTGTTCTGATATGGTAAATGATTCAGGGATTCTGCATTATATCTGGCACTGTGTATTACTTCGTAATTAGGAATAGCTACACTGAATCTCTCACTTATCCGTATTTCTCTATTTCATGTATTTTAAACAAAGATAYCATGAATGTAATACTGTATGGATTAATTTCTTTTGGACGATTTTGTTTCATAATTTTTGAATGCTTTTTCTAGGCTATAACTTGTACCTGAGACATTCCATGTGACTCTAGTAGGACAATGTATCCAAGATATATTTGATTGAACTATAAATCTTTAGAAGAGGGAGTTTGATGCTGCCCATAAACAGGAGGAAAACTTAYGAGATCACCAAACATCAATGACAGCTGGCATAAGGGTAATACTTTCCCACMGGATTTTTCAAATCATAATAAATTTATAATATTGCTAGGTTTTCCAGGTTTGCTTGGATTTAGTTATCAATTCCTGTATATTATGGGCTGATCCTTAAGGTAGTCCAGGTTCATCAGTTTTGGATCTCCTCTGGACTGTAAAAGGCAGTCTTGCTAAATACAATGTCATAAATCAAGGATGGATTTTAACCTGTCTGGTTATAATTTATTCAGTTCTATATGTTACCCTGACTAAGTGTGAATTAATATATAATATGTGATTTAGGTTGGTGAATTACTGCTGAACTATAAGACTTCACAACTTGTTGGCCCACTACTAATACTGGATTTTTAATTTATTAAACTATTTTTGCATTAAGTACCGTATGTGTTTCAAAAGGTAGTCCTCAGAATTTAGAACCATGCATTTCCTAGTTTAGCGGCTTCTACAGAACATTCATCTGTGTGAAGAAAGGGTAAACTTAAGAAAATGTAGTTGTTTTATGACAACATGGTTCCATAGAAATTTATTTCAAATTAATTTTCTAAGGTACCTGAAGTAGAAAGACACTTTGCCAAAACTATTAAGGATGAGAATTGCAGGGCTGGTTTAAAATCTAATCCAAAGTCTATTTCATTCTGTGCAATATTTTCATTGAATCTGATTAATGTCCAGAAATAAAACACTAGATTTCTTTTTTGTTCTCTTTGTTCTAGTAAACAAGGCCTGTGTATACTTTTGAGTTTTCTTTTAAAGCCAGTAATCCACTGGACTGATTGTTACATTGGGACATCTTTATAATTTAGAACTACTCAGGAAGTAGTCAGGAAGACTACTACCCTGGCTGTCAGGAAGAGAAAGGTTAAAGAAAGTGAAGAGAGCGAATCTTTTAAAGCARTGACCTGATAGTTATTTTGCATCACTTTTTAATCACTTTGTTAAATACACTATTATCAAAAAATAATGTATTTATGTACTGGTATAAAGTATYGGCTRAATAAATGCAATACATAAAACAAACAARTTCTCATCTACATTTTTTCCTAGCCTCGTATTTTGTTCCTTCTTAGCAAAATCAGGAAGAGAAATACTACTGTTCTTTCAAAAAGTTAATCAGTTGAAATGTTGACAACCCTGGATTTTTATGTAGGAATGTACAAATACTAATTTTAATTGTAGTCAAAGAAAAACAAAATCGACGCGTCATCTATGGTAAACACTAGACAGTGTTTTATTGACAGTAGGGCTGCAGAAAGTATCTGTGGGATATTGTATAGCAGTTAATATGAAGATCTCATAAAGGATGGAGGTAAGAGGCACTGACCCTGCAGATTAAAAAATCACTTGATAACAATAAAAAGAGCTTGTCTAGCTCATCTTGATTATACTTAAAATGTATTTTATATGTATTAGATTTATACTGATTGAAAACTCATAACTTCTTTTATGTTGCTGAATAATTAATGCTGATTATGTTAGTCTGAGCCCATAGATTTAAAAGATAGAGAAACACATTGCTACRTCTGTGGTACACTTGCAGTATTGAACTGGCATAACTTGATTTGTCACTGAAGTATCAAAATGTGTTGTAAATGACATAGATTGCCATCATAAACTACTCACAGGAGCTGTTCAATATTGAAAGTAAACATAGATCTGATTTGCTGTCTGTCAGCAAATTTGCTGAGAGCAAAACAAATCTCTGAAATAGCCTTGGTGGTTATAAAGTAGAAAACGTGCCAGTAGATAAAACCTGGGTAACAAATTTTGTAAGAAATCCCAAAATGACACTTAAACAGCATGATGMAGAATTGTAAACACAAGTGGCCAGTATCATCATATCGTGTTTAGAAAAGCAGAAATAGTCAGTAAATTATGCAGTTGATTATTGTACTCATTCATCTGGGTGTTGCTGAGGCACTAGCAATGTAGTTCAATATTGAAGATTTGTTATTGTTTAGATCACATTGTAAAATCTATTGATTATCCATGTACAGCGTGATTTATTCTTTCAACTAATATTTGTGCTCTTGGTAATAGGATACTGCAGCCATGGATTGTAACAGACATTTTAGATCACATACTTTATGGTTTTCATCTAGGAAATGTAATAATAAAAAAGCTTTAATGTTCTTCATACTTTATTATTTTAAGCCATTTAAACCAACAATCAATTTTACTTAAATTTTTGTTTTTGCTATTCTCAGCTGCTCCAAGATTTTATATGAAGGGTTCTCAAGTCTGTGATAACTAGATATCTAGRATTTAGTTCAATGGTCTCAGCACAGTCATCTAGTATTGTTTTAAAAGCAAAATGTCCATACAGAGACTACAGATATGACACACGACCTGCAGAACATCCAYGCCCTTTTGGACAGGCAAATAAATGGCATCTACCGTTGAAAATGCTATCAAACACTCTTAGGCAACTGAATAAAATTTCTATAGTAGGACTGCATGTTCTTTTTGTTCCTTATTCCCCCCAATAAAAATGAGATGTAATATAATTAGATATTTAGGGCTGTAATTTAGTTGCCCACGAATCTGTGCCTCCATGTGAGCTAGCTGTCCAAACTGCCTCTGTAGTGGTGGAGGTCTTATCCTTGATTCAGGTGCCTTCAAGTGGGCATCTTGATCAATTTAATATACCCTGTCTGATATGTTGTGTCTCATTTGCTGCTCCTGAAGGAAATGGGTCTCCCATACATACACACCTACAAACGTGGGGTGCAGAGCAGATGTCTCAGGTACAAGACAGGAGGTGCTGAGGTTGAAGGAACACTCATCTTGGTCATACATAAATATATGTTCTTTCTCAGGGATGAGGCGTGAGGGACTGGTGGAGATGCTGGCAGCTACAGAGGTACTCAGCTGGCACTTCTGTCTGTTAAATCATGGGATAAACCCAAGAGGCTTTTCTGTGTTGAATAGGTCTCCCTTGGTGGGAACACAGCTTCATGAAGGGTACTGACTTTAAGAGTCTGACTTTTGAAACAAATCAATCCCTTTGCTGAATCACTGTGATATTTGGCATGTATGAATGATTATGGTGAAACTCACTTAAGGAGAGGTTTGCATATATATGTGACATAGCCATGAAAAAAACTCAAMAACAATAAGTGGGATGCGATTTCTGACTCTTTAATGTGTTCTGTCAACACGTTTTTTTTCCTACTTGTGTGAATGCTAGAGGAATGGAAAAGAGAGACAGCAAGTTCAATTTTAAGGGCAGTGTGAAATATGAAACTAAGACTTATAGATAGCAATGATTGTGATTTATAAGCATGTATCTCGTTTTTATTGGAGAAAAGAAAGACTGCATACGAAGTATATGCAGATCTGTTTAATATGTTTTCTCTGTGATCTTTTCACAAAGCATGCAGTTTCAAACCCACTGAAGTCAGCAAGAATCCTTTCACTGACGTGAACAAACTTTTTATCATAATATAAGGCACTTATTCTTATGGATAGATATTTATTAAGGTTTTGATAGCCAGTCTTGGTTTTTCACATTTATTCTGGTTTTTCACATTTATTCTGGTTTTTCTGCTATTCCTTTCAGTGACTTACCATCAGACTCAGATTGCTTCAGAAATTGTTTGACATGGTTTGACACTATTTGATTCAGCCTGTATTTAATATCACTGTTTAGACAGTATTAACTCTACTTCATGCTTTTCCTCACTTTATTTTTAGTCTTACTAAAGAATAAATACATGAAAACTTGTGAAACTTAAATGAATAAAAGTTACTGAGTCATAGCCATTCAGTGTGTAAAATGGGTTAATATTTGTAATATATGTTTYTGTGGTTTTAGTCTCACCTCTAAGCTAAGTTTCCTTTTGATCCATATATTACTTCATTGCCTTCCCTGAAGTGCAGCCTTCTCAGGCAGGTGTAGGGAGTTCCTCAGTGTAAACACTCTTTCTCTATTTTGAAAACCAGCATTTTTTCTTACCTGCAAATCGTAGATCAGGTCAGGAGAGAATGTTTTTCCACTATACTTTAGCTGCTTTATTAAAAAGTACTCAGTGTATTTAAGGATTACGAACCAACATGTGAAATGCAAGTTTGTCCGTTCAGGCTTTATACATTATGCAGTTCCTGAGGTTTAAAGAGGAATTATCCATCAGTGCCTGAGGAAAGCTGTTTTTGACCATACCAATTGCCAGACCAAACAGCATGTTTAAGATCATGTTCTCATGTGTGTTTGGTACACCTGCTTCCTTTGGAAGACACAAAATAAAAACTGATCTTTTAAAAGTTGTATTTTGATAGAATGGAACAGTTGTTTATGTTGTTTAATATTACTTTTGCCTATCCATTTAGAATGATAAGCGGAATGACTTGGAGTTACTGAGAGCATTTAACTTTTTATTGCAACTTGCAGAGTGAGTCATGAGATGAAAGAGCTAATATATTTATATACATTGACAGACACAACAGGACTTTGCTGTATTTTGTATCTTAATAACTCAGCTTACAATTATTTCCTTTTATATTTTTTTGGCTGTGTTTAATATAACRTGCAAAGAAAACATATGGATTATTAATTGTTTTGTAACATTACTTCTAAGATGTTTCTCTATATACAAAAGACAGTCATTATAGTTTGTGAGAAGTTTGTCTCCTCAAAAATTCTAATGCAGAAATTCATTTGGGATATCTGTAAGTTGTCCTAATGTAACTGTTTTAAATTTTTACTCTGATTTCTTATTTTTTTTAAAGCTCAAAAATAACCATTGATTGATTGATTGATTTATTGCAGAAACCTTTGAAATGCTTATCAGACTGGCTGAGAATTACACAAGCACACTTTTCTGCAATGCATATAGAAGCATGGCTGCTGAGGCTACTGTGCRTGTGCAGGAGTTTTTCACAGATGTTGGACTCTTCTTATTTGGCACAGATGTTAGCACAGAGGAATTTGTCAATAGATTTTTTGACACCCTGTTCCCGGTAGTCTACAACCACGTGATTAACCCTGGTCTGACTGACATTTCACTGGAATATGCAGAGTGCCTCCGAGTGGCCAGAAGAGACATCAGGCCCTTTGGCAACGTTCCTAGAAAGGCCATAGGACAAATGGGAAGATCCCTCTTACCCAGCCGGACCTTCTTGCAGGCTCTGAATCTGGGGATTGAAGTGATCAATACAACAGATCACCTGCACTTCTCCAAAGACTGCAGCAGAGCTTTGCTGAGGATGCAGTACTGCCCACACTGCCAGGGACTGACGCTGAGCAAGCCCTGCATGGGCTACTGCCTCAACATCATGCGAGGCTGCCTGGCTGAGGCAGCAGAAGTCGATCTCCATTGGCGGGGGTATATCCAGTCCCTGGAGGAGCTCTCAAGCGCCATGAGCGGAGCATATGACATTGAGCACGTGCTTCTGAACTTCCACTCACTTGTTAATGACGCTCTGGTACAGGCTCGGGTCAATGGGCCAGAATTATCTGAGCAGGTAAGAAGCTGGTTTTATCCATACTCAAGGCAAACATGGCAGTAGGAAAAGTGTCGCTGATAGGTATTACTTGTTTGGCCATTTTTATTGTAAGGAAGACATTTGTATCTGAGTTCAGTTTTATTTGACAATGTAATTTCTAGGAACACAAAAAATGTTTCTCATGAACATAAGAACATTGTTTAATTGTTATCTTATGTGCACATAATGATAAATGCAAGCAATCCTTATTTTAGATACCGGTGGCCTGCCTTAAAGAACGTATGACTTCACATATATTATTTCCATAATTTCATAGGTTTCAGAGGAAGCAGTACAGTTCATATGGAACATAAGTCTTTCCTTACATACACTTAAGAGAAAAAGCAAGTTATGTGAGAGTTCTGTTAGCTGTGAATAAATGAAGTGAAGAATTTTAGGATACTGTTAGGGAAAGGGCGTACTATTTAGCTATGCATTATGGGAAAAAGCTAGTGTATCTACTAATTTATGAAGGTAAGTATAAAAATTTGAATTTTTCCTGTATTATATTCATTCCACAATGTGTTTTGTAATCGTATTTTTCTCTGTATKCTTACATGCAGACTTCACTGACAGKGACATMTTCTGTGTTAAGTGCTGGATTGGATAACTTGGTTTGGGGAGATGCCTTTAGTTTTATAGGATACACAGGTCTAAAGAGGGTGTCTGGATGTCCCTGTGGTGTGGCATGAGCTGACATGCAGTAATACTTCTAGGACTGCCATAGCTGCCTCGATACCTGATAACTAGCTGAAGTTAAAGCAGTGTCTTCTGCTAAGCAGCTGATATGACCTCTGACAATAAACAACTTGACCCACTATAATAAGTAGGGGATTCTTCATTTCTCTACTAAGACCCAGAGTCTGATAAAATGGGTTCTTCATCCTGCTGTAGTTAGTGTGTAACAGGGTTCATTTCTATGAATTTCTATGAATTTCCCATTTTATCTGCTTTATACYAGCCAGCTACATGAGGTGTAATATCCTGCTGCTGAACTTCCTTGAGAAAAACTGTCATTTATTTGGAAAAGGTTTTTCACTAGCAGTTTGACTCAAAAGTGGCTCACTGATGTCTCTAATTCCCAAGTTATTTCAGAGCTACAGTTGCCTTTTAGGGATATACCTGTTGCTCCTTTGATTTCTGTGGGATCTTTTTTGCCTACAATTTTCAGGAACAAGCTAGAACAAGCAAGTAAAGGCTCAAGGGAAGGAATTATGTTTCCCATTTCATCCTGGGTAATTTAATTTGATAATTTTAGACTTGAATTTTCAGCAGTGAATCGTCATTGACCCAGACTTAAAAATCTCTCAGCACACTTGTCTTTTCAAAATGAAAATTTGTACACTCCACAATAGTATATTTCACTGAATTTTAGTGAAAAATCAAATGGATGAAGAGCCCGAAGAGCCCTCCACTTAGTGCTTTGGCTTAATGAAAGTTTCATGTTGACCCAAAATAAAGTGCTTAATTTTGATACTCCAGAAAACTGTGCCTTCCTTCTCCCTTCCTTCATTCAATGTAAGGAATAGTAAAATTTGTTGTATATGATATTTGTTGCCAATGTGTTTGTTTGAAGATCATGTGTTTACTTCTGTTATGTTAAAATCACCTGATATAGGATCACTTCCAAGCTTCAAAACCCACCTACTTTATTTTTCACTCAAGCTGCATCAGACCTAGAYATCTCTTTCAGTTAATTTCTCTGTTATGATTGACCAGTCCTTTCTCTCTTTGATCTCTAATTTGGTCAAATAAGAGTATGATGCAATGATCCCTTGAAACACAGTGATCTAGTCAGTATATTTCATACTTTATATTTTCCCATTTATTAGGTATCAAGACTTAAGAGGCAGAGGACATGAATTCCATTGAAATTGGCTCATTAATATTTATTTTGTCTTCAGAGTGACTCATGAACTGTTTCAAGTTTTGATAAGCAATTAATGCATCAGTGACTCTAAGAGACGGAAAAGATGATTATGAGTGAGCAAATAATGGCTTGCTTAGGCACGCAGCAGTCTCTGCAGTTTTAAAAGTGAATTTCGTTACATTTTGTGAGTTTTAAAGAAGGGAACAGAGAAAAAAATCTTTAAATATGTGAAAGCATCATATATATTTATGCAAGTGTTAATGTGAAAATCTACGAAATATCCTGTTTAATGATACATGTAGTTGTACATTTTTTTATCCATTCATGTGTATGTTTGTGTAAATAGCCATATTTAAAGGGTTCTTTCTAACAGGTTGCGGGAATATTTAAATCTGATGTATATTCATGCTCTAAGCTCTGTGTGGTGTGGAAAGACCACTAATGCCTATATAATATGGCTTCCTTTTACAAAACTCTTTTTTTTCTAGTAATCTGTGACTTGTTCCCTTTTCTGCTTGGGTCAGCAGAGCAGTGCCACACTGTCTCCAGCTGGAATTTGTCTTTCCCTTTCTTCTTTCTGTTTCAAATTTGCTTTTAATTCCTGCCTCCCACGGCTCTGCTGACTGGCAAATAAATGCAGCACCTGTTCATCATCTCGATACCTGGGCATTATTTTGTGCTATTCTCCAGAATCTAGTGGAGATATGTGGGTTGTACAACTATTCACAGATTTATGTATTTTCACACCTACATATTGTCATTTCTTCAATGATACTTCTATGCCTGAAGTCTGTGTATGTCCATTTATCATAGTCAACCCCATGCTTTTTAGCTGGTAGGAGTTGGAACAGACGTTTTTTAGCAAACATCTGTGTGAATGCTCGTGCAGATATAGAAGTTTAAGAGAGCTGCATCATACAAAACAAGAACAGTGTGCATTATTAGGATAGTCTGAAGAAGASGGTATGTATTTCTTACACACTGGGTAACAGCTGAAAGTGCCTGTTGTTACAGAGCACCTTGAAGACTCATCTCGTGCTTCTTTTGTGCTCAGCCTGAGTTGCCACATGCTGGTCTCTGATCTGGTGTGCAGCCAAGGAAATCCCCGTGGAGGGCACTGTACAGCCTGATGAATGCACAAGAACTTTATGACAAATTTAAACCTTATTGTCCTGGSTTAGTTAAATATTCTATTACCACCCACAAAAGCTGGATAAATTTCATAATTACACACCTGGGACTCCTTATCTCAACTGAGATAAGCACTCCAACCGACAGGAAGTACTACCCACCCTGGTTATCTGATCTCAGSTAATGGCCCATTAGCACCACCCAGCCTGACTACTTGGTCTGAACCCTTCCAGAACATTTTGAAGGACCCTAGGACTCCTCCAAGCTCATTACCGAAACAATCAATAGAACACCCGGAAGATCCTCTTCCATTGTGAAAGTCCCCGCCCCTGGGGGAGGTGCCAGCCAAGAAGCACAGCATAAAACAAGGGGTTTTGGATGGGAGAAGATACTCTCGATTCAACAGGAGTCTGCTCTCGGGACTCTCRACTCCACTCTGCTCCTCGGAATTGGACTTAGCTACTCCACTCCACTACCGGGACTRKATTACCAGGCCTTCCTGCAGGACCAGTGCCTAACCGGACTTCACAGCTACCACCCAGGTCAACAGGGTATCAGGTTGTACCATGACTCTGTCGGTTTGTTTAAGCCCMTGTTTCTGTATTACTGCATTTATTTTAATCTTTTTTATTAAAATTGTAATTTTGACCTAAAATCTCTCGAGGTATTTTGTGTGGGGTTAACTTCCCCTGCTGGTTTACAGCCAAACCAGCACACTTATATAAATGTAAAAAGACCCAACCCAAACCAAAAAACCACAACAAATCAAAACACAGGAAAACAAAAAACCTRTGGGAATTTTTTTACAAGTTGTAATAAATTGTTTCATGTTACCTCCRCTCTGTTATCCAAGCCACTGTCAATGTTAAGACAGAAGGACAAAGAGAGATTTTAGCAAGATTTGCAAAGTTTTGGTATGAATGGAGCCTTCTATCCCCAGGATAAGAGCATGTTTCCATTCCCTTTATGCCCGGATTAATTCCACAGCCCCAGGCCATGGAAGGACAACCTCCTGTGTCACTCACAGTGTGATTCAACAGCAGCTTAAGCCAGTCTCACCCTGGATTGCCCAAGTCCTGCTCTGGCACTGTCCTCAGGTCTCTGTTCCCACCCCTGCCCTGGCAGCTGAAAGTCAAGCAGGTTGAGGGAGCTGCCTGTGCTCTTAGCCATAGCTTTGTTTTGGTGTTTGAACACTTGTGCTGGCATGCATTGGGTAACCTGGCAGTTGAGAGGTTCATTGGAGTGGAACAAAGAGGACCTGAGAGGAGGTGAAATGGGTCTGAGATCATGCAAGGAGGAAAAGAAGAGAAGAGAAAGAAAATTGACAATGCTTTATAGTTAAATCTTCCCTCCAAACTTTGTGTACAACTATTGTTCTTGATTCCCAAAAGATCGATGGTGTCTGAGTTTAATATTGAATAGAAGAGATTAAAAAGAATATTGATTAGATGTTCATTGGCTATTCTGAGCACTGATGATTTTGGGATCTGAAGGAAAATGAAGGATGTGACCATGTTACTAAAACATACATATGCATATAAAAATGTGGGAATCAGAAACACAGCATAAAAAATAAAATAAAGTCACACAAATTCTGTCATTTCCTCATTTTGAAAGTGAGGAATTTGTGCTACAGGTTTGGTAAAATTCTTGTATGTACTTTTACATGTAATATAAGCCTACAAAAATTCAGAATGGGATTTTCAAAAGCACTGTGTCTTCACTGTGTTCTATCAGTTTTCCAACAGTTGGAGATAACAAAAAAATCAAAAATTCTGGAAGCTCTCAAGTCCTTTCATCTTAGTCTAATCCTGAAAGAAAATCTAATTTAGGTGTCTTCTAAAAATTAGGCATAATTATATTCTATTAAAAGAGACTTTTGTCTTGCCTTATTTTAATCAACTGTCTAATACTGAAAAGAAAGCAAGATATTTCTTGTGTSATAGAATGCTAGCAGAAAGAATTTAATAGACTGTATTTAAAGCTTTTCTTACTGGTTATTTTTGCTTGAAGTGACTAGCTATAAASAGTCAGAAGTGCTGTAATACAGTGATTTCTCCAAAGAGTGTAGGAAAAAGGATACAGGAAACTACAGRTCAGTCAGCCTGRCCTCCATCCCTGAAAAGGTGATGGAGCAACTAATTCTGGAAACTATTCCAAACAAATTGAGAAGTTGTTTGGGAGTAGTGGTTAACCTACTTGATGTCCTTGATAGGGCAGCCAAATTTATAGGATATGTGTAGAGCAATGGATTATGTCTACCTCAACTTTACCAAAGCCTTTGAGACTGTCTCCTACAACATCTTTAAATATATCCTGACAAAATGCACAGTGAGGAGGACTGAGAAATGGATGGGTGGCTGGGCCCAGAAGATTGTGATCGGTAGCACGAAGTACAGCTGGAGGCAAATCACTGCTGCTCTGACCCCAGAGGTTAATACTGGGGCAGATACTGTTTAATGTCTTCACTTATATCCAGGGTGATGGGACAGAGTTCACCCTCAGCAAGTTTGCAGACAATACAAAACTGGGAGGAATAGCGGGTACACCAAATGGTTGTGCCATTCAGGGGGACCTTGGCAGGCTAAAGAATTAACATGAGGGGAATCTGATGAGGTTCAACAAAGGGAAATGAAAAGTCTTGCACCTGGGGAAGAGTAACATCATGCACCAATACCTGCTGGAGGCTCACTGACTGGAAAGCAGCTTTGGAAGAAAGGATGTGAGGTTCCTGGAGGACACCAAGTTGAACATGAGAAATGCACCTGCGCAGTAAGGAAGGCCAACTGCCTCCTGGGCTTCATTAGGAAAAGTGTTGCCAGCAGTTTGAGGGGGGTGTTCCTTCCCTTCTCCTCAGCACTGGTGGGACCACATCTGAAGTGCTCTGTCTAGTTCTGGGCTGCCTAGTATGGGAAAGTTAAGGAGTGACAGAGGTGAGTCCAGCCACAGAGATGAATATGAGACTGAAGCATCTTACGTATACAGAGAGGCTGAGAGAGATGGGAACTGTTGAGCCTGGAGAAGAAGAGGCTCAGGGGAGATCTTATCAGTGTATATAAATACATATGAGCCAATGAAGAGGAAAAAGCCAAGCTATTCTCAGCCTTGCTAACTGACAGGACAAGAGGAAATGCACAAAGGACAAAGAAATCAAAACCCATGAAATTCCATGGAACAGGTTGTCCAGAGACGTTGTGGAGTGTCCATCCTTGGAAATATTCAAAACCCAACTAGACATGAACGTGGACAACCAGCTATAGCTGACCCTTATTGAATAGGGCTGTTAGACTATATGACCCCGAAAAATCCCTCCAAACCTAGATAAATCTGTAAATCTGTGAAATTGTTTAGAAGGTGGGTRCATCAGGGGAATATCCTTACCGAGGTGCCAACCATCTTTGACTCCGCAGCTGTGGTGGGATAGGACCTGCATACGGGCATCATGGACAAGGCAGGAACACCTGCTCATGGTGTTCTTCCAGTGCAGGATGTGGGCACTGGCTTCATCTCATGGCTGATGAACATTGCCATGCAAGCATGTTGTTAAAACTGAATCTTCACAAGTCAGTATGCACTGTCTATTTATTCCACGGATCTTTAGTCAAAGCAAAAGAATGAATTGYTCCTTATGCAACGTCTAAAGCGTGGATAAAATTTCCCACAACAGGAGCATAAAAATTATGGCAAAAGGAGTGATGGCCCAGAGGTTCTCAAAGGAGGAGGTAGCCAAGCTGTATTTCAAGGGTAGRTACTTTTGCTCTCAAGAGAAGTGGAGGTATTGATGATAAACTAYGGATGGAAAATGGGCTTTGGTTTAGAGATTGCACAGATCCTACCTAAATTTGACATTGTGGGAAAATTAAGTATATTGTTCCTGTCACCAAAATATCTGTCTAGACTCAGCTTTGTACTCCTTTAACTTTCAGCAAGTGTGTGTTCCCATCACCAATTTGTAAAAGATAACTCCCAAGTGAGCCACTTGCCATATAGTTCTTTCATACTTTAAAAAAAACCAACAAAACCCAAACCAAAAAAACCCCGTCAGCTTCAGCAAAGCAGATTTTGGAATAAAATTGTGGAGTTCTGCATGAAGCTTTTGGCATATGACTATGCCATCATTACTTTGCTGAATTTAAATTAGTTGATACATTGATGAATTTAAATTACTTCACAAGATCAATATAAACTGATTTCTGAAAACTGCTGAACAGTAATTGCATTTAAAGTCTAATACAATTGTGTTTGAAAAGAAGGTTTGATATCTAACCTAACACGCAGTTGAAGACCATCACCTTCCCTTTGTCTCCATTCACAGATATGCATCCAGCTGTAGCTGTGAAAAACTATACTGCTTGTGTAATACAGTATGTTTTTATGCCTCTACCATTTTTTTTTTAAATGAAGTGAAGTAACTCTATTGCAGCCATGACCTCCATCTAATTCAGATTCTTCTAGTGTTGTATTTCACTTCCCCATTGTTTCATCATGGAAAACCTCCTTGCTGCTGTCAAAAAGTTTTCTTCTGAAGCTAAACCGAGTTTTGTTCATCAGAAAAGAGAATGATGAACTTTGAAAACAAAGTGAAAATCACCAAATCAGGTGTTTATGGCTTTTTGTAATGAATAAAAAGTTGTTTTTATTAAATAGTAGGCTTTATTCCACCTAAACATACCTAGCAGTTTGACACTCTTCCCATCTTTTCTGGTTTGATCAACCCTTGTTATTATATATTTCAGTAGCTTGCACTTACTGAGGTCTGAAGTATTACCCTTATTTCTGGCATGTATTCCACACACTATATATTGCTACAAATACCCATGCTGTTTTTTTGTAGCTGCAATATCTAATAACAAGAAGATATCTGCTATAATAGTTGACATAAAAATAGTAGTAATTACATCTCAGAGCATTTTTGTGTGTTGGAATGTCAGTTGTATGCCTAGTGCTGCAGGATTATCCTCAAAACTGGTGTCCTTTTACAGTGCAATTGGTGTACTTGTTTCTAATGTGTAGAAACAGGGCTTCAGATCATACATAGACTATTAGCAGAGGCAATAATACATTGCACACATTGTGGAAAAATGAGTGTTAGTGTATGATCTGCTCCTTTCATTTATCCAGGMATTACTTCTCAAGTGCAGATAGGACAGACAAAATACATACACATTGCTGGACATACACTTGCTAATATCATGTTGGTATCTTTTATTTTAGGGTTTATTRTACACTGGCAGATGTGTGGCAATAGCAGAACATGAAGCCATGAAACCAAGGCTGTCTAAACAAAGCCWGTTGCTACATTCCTCAGTTTCTCAGCATTTGAGTGTATGGTGATGCAGCTTTTGGTACCACTTTCAAGATATATCCTTTTCTATTTCTCTTATTTTTTTACAACTTTCCTTCCTTTTATGGAAGTGAGAGAGGACATATTTCTCATCTTTGGTGAGAAGGCGTTCAAATCCAGCCTCAAGTTCATGTCTCACACTTTTCTGAAAAGTGCTTTTTTCAATTCATTTGCCAAATTGCCCAGGTTCCTCCCCTGTATCTCCCACAGTGGAGTTACTTCTTGTATGGGTGCAGTTGCACTGGCAAAGTGTTAGGGACTGACAACAGTGCCCAATCCCCGACCCCCCTGCAGAACACTGAGGGGCAACCGAAGAGCTGGGAATGAAGGAATGAGATTTAGCCTGGGATGAAGGAGGGGGGAACTAGGAAGAAGATGTTTCTAGTCTGAACTTTGTTTCCCACCATCTTAATCTATTTTTAATTGGTAATATATTCGTGTTCCCCAAGCTGAGGCTGTTTTGGCCATGACATTAATTGAAGAGTGGTCTCCTTGTCTTTATCTCAACCCACAAGMTTTTTCATCTTGTTTTTCTTCCCTTATTATGTATAGGAGGGGTAACGAGAGAGCAGCTGGGTGGGCATTTGGCTGTTAGCYAAGTCTAACCCACCACAGTTATCAACGCACATGCAYGGCTTTGGCAAGCAATGCTGAGTAGTGCAGGTTTATATGAGATATGTTCAATCTAGACTGCCAAGTAAATAATGTAGGAATATATCATGACATACAKTATGCATTCCTATTTAATGTGTTTTGAACAAATCCGCTTCACAATTTGAAATTACTTGTATCTTTTGTTAAATGTTTCAATTTTGCTGCACTTCCTTTTTAAGATTGAGATCTGTTATGTCAGGAAAACATAGGACCTTTAATATACCTCCCCTTTTTTTCAGTTTTTTTTTTGACAGGAGGTTAGGCAAATTTTGGGCAAAGTGCACTGATCTGAAATGGCTTTCCTCTTTCCATTGATTGCATGGGGACTCAGAGGTYTGAAAAATGGGGAGTAGGCAGTCTGGGCTGCCACCGTGTTCTGGGTTTAGGTGATATGGTAGATATCTAGCTCTGCTTTGGCACCACAGCAGGTTTGTCTCAATGTGTCCACTGGGCACCTGACCTGAAGATAAGGAAGACTCTCTAAGAGGCCRAAAGCTCTGCAGTCTGATTCTTCATATTTGCAAAAAGAGAAGAAAGAAGACTTTTCACTCCTTCCCCAAAGCTAAGTAGAAAGCATGAATAAGTGTAAAAGAAGAACACTAAGAAACCTTTCTGTAAACTGTGTATGTGTTTGCTTTTTTTCTCTGCTCTTCATTTTTTGTTGGGAAACAGAGTAATTGTTCGCAAAGAGAGCTACTAAGCTGAGCAGACTTCTGGTGTCTCAGTGGGCCCTTAAATGTCTACCAACCCTTTGCACTAGAAGAGAAAAACTTTCTTGAGGCCAAATCCAGAGATTTTGAAGCAAATGAAATTCTTGGATTATTTTGGTCCTTGGAATGGTATGAACATGTACGAATAAGTTACTGTCTTGTATGTCACGAAAGATCTTCAAAGAGAACTGTTTTTTCCAGGTTCAAGGAAGAGAGTGAGGAGGCACTGGGACACGTAATATGCAGATACAGCAGATACAAGAAAACCCACTAATCTCATAAACTGCATTTTGCAATAGGGAAGAAAYACRTAGGTTCTCTGAAATGCTGGCTAGATCGTAGGTTTTTCCTTCCTCTTTTTTTTCTGATTTTTTTTTGATTCTTATTATCATGAAAAGRTGACCCTCCAGTTATATAAAGAGTTATTGACAGTGTCTTATGCTAAATGAAATAATGCATTATGACTGTTCATCTAAGGGGACATGAGTCTCACTAACAAAACTGCTCTTCTCTTTACAATTTTGGAACATAAATTGCAGCCTGCCCTCAAGTATAAACACATTGTGCAGATATGCTGATGCAGCCAGCTTGTTTTGCTTTCATTAATTCTCTACGTATTGTAAGTTGTAATATGTTTTTTGTTTTAAGTGAGTAATGTGCCTGATAAAGGTTATAGAGCCCCAACTCTGCTTTCATTGACAATCACCTTCCTACTGAATTTCTTTTAGTTTACACAGGTGACCCTGGGTAGTCTCAGACCTAGATTAATGAACAATTCTGCCTGTGTCCGACAAGACAGCACAATGTTAGACCTCTGTGTCAGAGCTGTATTTTCAGGGCACACAGAAGTAAGGAGTAAAAAAGTATATTTGAACCACAAGAGAGCATCAATAAATCAAACTACACACAAGCAGCTGATCTTTGGAAAGGACTACTGCCGGTATTATATAATTTCTTTTCAGAGGAGAACTACAGAGTGTTTTCACTGAACATAAATGAAACACCTTGGCATCCACTGAAGCAGACTTGGATCAGGAGAGCTGGCAGCCTCTCATAAGAAGCAGTTTTTCTTGAACAGCCTTTGAAGCATTTGAACTGGCTGTGCTGTGTCCTGGCTACAGGGTAACTTGGCTGAGAACATTAGGATTTCCCCTGACATTAAGTCATTTAAAGAAAAAAAAATCATTTCCTTCCCTCCCAGCTCCATTCAGGAGGAGAAACTATTTTTACTGCCAGACTTGCTCAGTGTTAGTCCCTCATGAATGGAACAGCAGATTTAAAACCATTTACAGTTTTAGTAATTAAAGACCAGAAGACGCAAATTAAAAGTATATTAAGTAGCGCATATTTAATGGGCTCTTAGATTTTATTTTGCAACCCCAACATGAAAAATTATGAAGGAAAGCAGAGATAATTAAACACTGATAAGATGTGAGAGCAGTCTCAAGAACTTGGACGGGAGTACTGGTTTTGATAGATGTAGTGGTAGGAGGAGGATACAACTCTCAGTCGTGAAAGTTGGGGACTGTGGCTCCTAAAATCCAACAGCTTGGACAGCAGTCCTTTACAAAACAATATGAAAAAATTCTGATTACAAAAAGCTTGTTTGCAAACTCTTTGCATTTTTGTCTCCTTCCTTGGTCCTCCGTCTTGAGTGAAGATTTAATAGAATCACAGAATGGTTTGCATTGCAAGGGACTTTAAAGAAAGATCGTCTAGTTCCACCCCCCTGCCATGGACAGGGACTTTTTCCACCAGACCAGATGCTCAAGGACCCATCCAACCTGGCCTTGAATAATTCCAGGGATGGGGCATTTCCCCACGGCACTGATGCTTTACTCATGCCAAACCAAGTGGAATAATTATTTCAGTAACTCTGAGTTGTACTTCAATTCATATAAAGAAAAATTATTTTCCTTTTATTTCCAACATGTAATCATTTCAGTTTTTCCTGATGAGGCTACCACTGCCTTGCTGGTGGGTGTGCTTTCTGTATATCTGCGGTTTGCATTTATTTTTCCTCAATACCACCTGGTTGGGTGTGAGACGAACTCTTATATTTCACAAGTTTGCCTTGAATTGGATTTGTCCTTTTTGCACTTGAAACCACTTCCAACTCTATCTCACTTGCAAAATTATAAATGCACTATTTCATGTATCACCTGAGATTTTGATTTCAATTTTGAATAAAATTGCTTTGAAAATATCATTACCTGGCAAGTCTTTTTAAGATTTGTCTTGCAGTTTATAAATTGTTTAGTAATTCGAGCAGGCATTATTCTAAGTGTCAGCTTCGATCTCTAATTCTCTAGGCTATTGTTCACAATGTTTACCTCTTAACTTGTCACGGACTTCTGCAAGTTCTGTAAAATGTGTAAGCCTAGGTATGAAACTTATAATTTGTCACTGTAACTCCAGAGCTTGCTAATTTCTGTATGTCTGAGACATATTGTTAGATTCAAGTAGTCACAGATAAAGATAAAATTTGCAAAAAAAGCAAAGAAAATAACACAGAATTTCTTCATGGTTTTCCTGTGTTGCAAACCCTGGTGTACTCCACCACTCTCTCCTGAAGCAATCTTAAGAYGTTAACGTCTTTTCTGTTCTGAAGGAAAAGCAGATGTTTGTACCTCATGCTTGCTCTCCTTGTTTTCAAAAATTTGGTTTTTGTCTTGATAGAGAATCTTCCATGCCATGTGTACCTTCTCATATATCAAAATGCATTTTTCTTTGAAACAGAAGTTTGATATTAAATGAACAACTGTTCCAAGCAAAAAACAAGAAAAAACCCCAAAACTAATAGAAGGCTGCTGAAGTGCTCGGGACTACTGAAAAGCTGATGCTCCCTCTCGTGGTTTAAGTGAAATAAGACAAACCAAGGAAACTTCATAACAGTTGAATGCATTGTTTACTTTGATGAATGTCTTGAATATTTTGATTGGTAATCTGGTGCTCGAAATGCTGGTGACTCATCAAGAATCTGTTTCTCAAAAAAGGTGTTCACTTGTGTATTTCAAAAAAAGAAAATAAAACTAACCACAATTGTATTTGTAACAAATGTATTTCCCACCAGCCTGACATTTCATTCTAGCTTTGTTTTAGGGTTATTAGATTTTGGCTGTCCGTTTGCTCATGAGTATTTGAGGGGATTTAATTGTAAGGGATGCGGCAAATTTGTGATCTGACAGCTAGAATTGAACGCCACCAGACTAATCACTAACTAAAACATGCATTAAATAAAATCAGACTACGGCATAGCTAGTCACTGAGACTGTGCTGTGCATAGAGGAACAGGGGAGAAAACACCTCTCTGGATACAAAACCTCTTGGGCTTATACTCWGATCTACTTGGGAACCAGAACCAGGAGTCTGAAAATTGCCCTTACCTTTCTGTTTAACTGTTTCATGTTTGTTTTGGTAAGTTTAGCAATCACTGTAAGTTTTTGATACATACATGTATATATCTCTAGGATTTCTGGTAAATGGGGTATGTGTCAAGTGTTCACTAGGTTGGTCCAGTCTCTCAGACCTGGTAGGCATCAGTGTGGCCATAGTCCATGCAGGCATTTAAACCTGAGTCTACTGAAACTTGGTAAATCTAGTTT
Organism: Amblyornis subalaris; assembly: GCA_018881555.1. Lineage (NCBI taxonomy): Eukaryota > Metazoa > Chordata > Aves > Passeriformes > Ptilonorhynchidae > Amblyornis > Amblyornis subalaris. Next base: position 783,816 of record JACAXG010000211.1, read on the forward strand.
GAAGTGCACCACAGGACTGTGCATTCAGTTTGCCTTAGTCCTTTGATGTAAAATAATTTCAGTAGAAATGCTGAGGTCAGAAAGAACCATTTGTATAGTGGGGAAAAAAAGCAAAAGCCACAAACCAAAACCCAAACAAAGAATGTGACGGATTTCCTATATTGAGCATGTGAACTTAGAGGACAGTGTCTGGCCATTATTGATATGATGCTCTCATTGTTGTCCAGTCCTGTGTAAGTATAAAGGTTTATAATGCTCCAGTTTTTTCAAAATGTAAGTAACCATAAATAGACATTCTAAGGAATTGCACCAAGCAAAATCAAACTGCCATAAAGTTCATGTGTGGCACTAATTGCAATTTAACTGMGTGGTTATTACAAGAGCTTTTAATTAACTCAGTCATCATACTGTGGCATACAAATTGTACATAATAGCAGCATGCTGAGTATAATGACAATAGGTTTGTCTGAACTGTGAAAATCAGGAGCTTTATAATTTTTGAGGTTTCTTTTTATGCCCTTAAATATTGTGCAGTATTTAAGAACATTTCAGAAAAGGGGAAAAAAAAGAAAAAATTCTAGCAAGTTGCTGAGGCTTGCCTGTTTTAAAATGTTATTGAAGTCTTTAATTCTTCCTGAAATTCAGTGAGATGTGTAATTCTCTCCTGAATTCTATTTCTGAGGATTTTTCAGTCTCACTTTTCTATTTTTAATCCTCTTTGAAAATCATTTTACCTACTCTTTAAAGATTTTGTTTTTGAAGCCAAAAAAATGCTCAGTTTGTGGAAACATTCAGAGGGAATACCATTCCAGTGAAACTGGAAGACAGTAAGAATACATTCGCATCAGATATTCCTGCAAAGTGGTCATTTATTAGTTCATTAGTGTAGTGAGAGCGTTCCCCTTCTCTCAAAGTTATGATTCCAGTCTCTCAAGACTGGCAATAATAGCACTGAATGATTTTGCACTTCGAAGGTTAATTTTGGGGCCCAAAGAATAAAAATTAAGAAACAATGTAGCTAACGGATATAGTTGCAGTCCTTCAGAAAACACAGGATATACAAGTAGGTGGTGTTACACTTAGCACATGTACTCCTTCCTGAAGATATAAAGAATGCATTAAAAAAAAAACCAAAAAGCAGACATTATTATGGAAACTGTATTTATCTGGTTTTTAGGCTATCATCAGCTCTGTACTGGGAAATGAGATACTGGCATATTTTGGTTATAAATTATTTGGCTGACAGAACAGGCACCTAAAGGCAAGATAAGAGTATATGACCTTTTCATGTGCACAAGTTTACTGAAGAAACCAGGTGATAATGAAGACTGGGTTAGTGAGGGAAGCAAAAGTAAAGTTGTCATGCACATACAGTTAATGGTTTAAACATGACATAGAAGTGACAGCCACTCCTGAGTGGTTAAAAACCCCAGGTTGGGTTCAGCTGGGTGAGCAATATAAGCATGATGTACCAAACAGAAAGAAGAACCAACTCCACACARAGGCAGTCTGGGTCAGTCAGTGGTCCCAGAGGTTTAAATACCAGAGATATGAGAAAAGCAACAGAGATGATGACATCACCATTGCAAATGCTGAAGTAGCTCATCCTTCAGAAACTGTGTCTGAATAAGTGACTCTGCTAAAGAGCTAATTTTGTGCTGCTGCTCTCATTAACAGAACTGAGTTCTCAGCAGTGTGATTACTGTCATGCATGTCTTCATGAGAATAGCAGAGGTGTATGTGGTGCTGTGCAAATGCTTTTTATTAGAATTTTCAGAATTTTCCAACACTGGGCAAAAAAACCCAGTTCTTAAAAAAGACATTGAAGATAATTACTGGMTTTTAATGTTATTTTTATGTATAAAGTTTACTCAAGATTATTTTTTAAGGAAAATTTTATATTTGAAGCTAAGGTTTGAATTTACATGTATCAGTGAATGCAGATTTCCTAGTATTGCAGCGTCATTTCTTGAGACATTGACTCAAAGAGAAAAAACAGAGAAAAAGGCTGTTAAGAGAGTAATTTTAAACAACTGGTTATGTATAACATATATAAAACAAGTGTCATCCATATTTCCATGCACTATGACTGTAAAAATTATTGATTTTCTTTTTTTTGTTCATTTTAGTCAGAGCAAAATATAATGAGACTGTATTGTAAATTCAAGAAATATGGATAGCTGTGGATTCTCTTGTTTTCCTAGTGAAAGTGAATGTATATGGGTTTTTTTCAGTTTACTGTAACTGGAGCCAATTTATTTATTCTTTTCTTTCTTTTTTTYCCCTGACCTGAAGGACTAGTACTCATCTGCTTAGAGGCTACATTAGCTAGCAAGTCATCTGCACCCTATTTRTCCTCCCCTCATAGGCTCCCACCCTGCAGTCAGTCTCTGCGAGTGCCTGGACAGCAAAGGGGCCTTGTTCAGGTATGGAAGGCACCTGAGACCTACAACAACCTACACAGCTGACCCATGCCTGTCATGAGACAGAGCCTGCTTCCCAAATATCTGGATCTGACTCTCACTCTCTTTTAAACCCTTATTTTTATTCTTGGTAAGACAAAGAGTAGTTGAAGAGCATATGGCAAGCTGGAACTGAGATAGCTCGAAAAATCAGTCGCTTTGTCATAAAAGCTGATCATGAGCATAATGCTCCCTGTGTCACATCAGTGAGCAGAAGAGAATATGAGAAAAGTGAGGCAAGTAAAAGGACAAAAACGTTTTGTTTCTCTGGTAGATTTCCAGTATATTGGCATAGAGTGGCTGGTGGGATAAGGTGCTGCAGAGGCTCACACTGAAGGAGTGAGCTCACATAAGGATGCTTGAAGCCTAGAAAAAGTGTAGAGACTTATAGGGAGGAAGATGAGAGTCCAGTTAAGCTGGTGGATTGTGCTATAATGTGAAGAAGAGGTAATGGGGGAAATAGTGTGAGGGAGGTTTGAAACTGAATTTGAGGACAAGAACAAATGTAGTAAGATGCTGTCCAAAGAGACACTGCCTCTAAGAAGAAACGGTGAAATGAATACTTCAAGTGATGTTCAGTGTAACCCCTTGTAAGACATTAGTCATATGTCCAGAGACAATTGTCTTGCAGGTAAATTCGTGCACCTCATTTGAAGAGAATTCAAACTATGACTTGGCTGCCTGATTGGTGACGTGTGAACCACAGCCTAAAAGAGCTACTCACTTCCAACTTTACCCTCACTTTCAATTCATAAGGTGAAGCTAATTCATGTGTAGTAATAATGCTGATTCTTTCTTCTTTTCACTGGCCTAAGTAAGTGCATTCAATAAGTCTTTCATTATCACCACTTACATCATGCATTACAACAAACTCATCAAAATTAGAAGTGTTTATTCTATTTTAATTTTAAATGTATTTCTTAACTAGCACTACAGCAGTTCTTAGTTGGAAAGGTGGTCCCTTTTGCACTTCTCTCTTCAATGTGTGATGATAACTTGAAAATGAGATTTATTTGCTATCTCTGTTCTTACATGTGGGGATATAAAATGCGATAGGAAACAATAATCCTTGTTGCGTAACATATACACTCCTTCTTCCTTTTCATGGTAGTATTTTGAATACGTTTCTGCTTCAAAAATTGGATCCCTGTCTTAGAGGCAATATTGATCTCCTCTCTTCCTGTTTCTTTTTAAAACTTGACTACCTATTGAAACCAAGTTTTCATAAATCACATACAGTATTCGTTTTTCACCAGTGCTAGCTTACAAAAAAGCTTGCTCTTTAGTCTGCTTAATATCGTTTGATGTGATTCTCAACATAACTATCTCTTATTTAATAAATATGTATAGCCCTAATTATTTTTATTCAGTGACTAGGAAGAGTAATGAGCTATGAGCATGARTTGATATCCTCTATCATACAAAATGCTCAGTATCATATCTTACAAAGAAGAAAATGGAAGGTCATGTGAATTTGTATCTATTAACATCTAGATCAGAAAGCCAGACATAAAATTCCTTGATATTTTCAACCTCTGTGGTCCAAAATCATTAAACTTACATCTTGGATCATTAAATTAACATCTTGCAATGTTGTAATGCAAGTTTCTGCCATGCTTGCTSTTAACTGTATGCTTTGTGTAACTGTGCTGAACATGCCGTAATAATTCATCAACCCCAAAAGAAATCACACAGTTCAATGTATATTAAAAATTTGATTGGGATATATTATAGAAAAAATGGGAATATACCGCTGTTCACAACACATCATATTCTCAGAGGTTACTGTTATTGTCTGCATAATAATACTATTCCCTTATGGGAAGAAAAAGAGCCACACTCAATAAAATACATGTGGTGACTTTCTTATACACTTGGTATTCCTTCCAAAGGAATGCTTTTATTATTTTTTTTTACTACAAAATGACTGATTATGTGTTTGCTGCATTCATTATGGATATTGTGAAGTATGACGTGAATTATGTGTTGCAAAGTATGATAATTAATTATGCTTTTCTTAGTTTAATGTCTACAAATCTTTCTTTCTTATTAACATGGATTGAAACTGAATGGAGAGATATGTTACAATTGTTGCTTCCATCTCTTCTTTCCTTCTCCTTTTGKTTTTTTTTTCCTTTTAGGTGAATAAGATCTGTGGTCCTCCTGTAAGGAAGCCTACGCAGTCTCCAGGTTGCTCCTTTGATCAGAACAAAGATAATCAAGGGTTGAAGATGTTCTCAAGAGACAGTGAAGAAACACTCACCAACAGAAGAAAGTAAGACATTAGTTTTACAGCCATAAAGAAAGAATAAAGTAAGCCATTAATTTTACAACAGAGTAGATTATGTTCAATGCAATGGCATGCATTACTAAAGTCTCCAAAGAATGAAACMTTTTAGCAACATGGTCTACTTTGTTGCTTTGTTAGATTTCTTGGCTAGATTTTGTTTTCTGAAATAATGGACATATGACCAGAGTCATTTGGTGTGGTTTAAAGTATTTATGAGAGTGGATAACATTGATAGAATATGAGTGTTGTTTCTATGTGTAATTTTTCAAATTACATTTAACTTGACAATCAGCAAGCATTATTAAATCTGACAAAAACTGACTGTAGCTTTTTACAGAAGACTATTTGTACAAGCTGATAAGACAGAATAAAATGAATGACTTTTCTTACATACCTTTCTACTGTAAAAAATGAGACAACTAAACATTTGGGACTAAATCTTAAAAGCCTTTTCTCTGGCTCTTTTGCCAGTATATAGTGAGTTGAGGTGACTGCAGAGGCTTGGAGAGTTCATTTAAAACTGGCTCAGCCTTGCAGAGTGGACTTTGCATAACTGTATTGAGTTAGGTGTTTGTGCTGCCATTGCAGTCTGTGGAAAGGAGAACTCAGTGCAGCTGCCCACACATCTACAAGAATCCAGTGCCACTCAAGGATACCCTGGGGTATCCCAACTGATCTTCTCCTGCCAAGAAGGATGCAGGTGTGACCCTTGGGGATGGTCCTGTTCTGGGCTAAGAGTTAGACTCAATGATCCTTGTTAGTCCCTTCCAACTCAACATATTCTGTGGTTCTGTGGTAGCTTCCAGCTTTCTGCAGGTATCTTGGGTATCTCAAAGGATATCTTGGGTATCTCAAAGGAATCTCAAAGGCCAATCTATATTTAGACAATTTAATCAAGTCCTTAATGACCATAAGTCATTATAGCACTGTAAGCCATAAGGATAGTGCTACACTTGAGACTGAAGGCCCTATTATGCAAATAAAGTACAAAGTTAAAATAAGAAATTTCATTTCTGTCATAGTGTTTGCTAAAATACAGAGAAGTTTTCTTTATTCTCTTTTTGCTGTCATTTCACTTTGTAGTGCAGAAGGAAACAGAAGTGAGAGAATTGCAGGGAATAATTGCTCACTCCTGATGTCTGGAGAAGAAAAAGTGCCTCTGAGCTTCAAAGGCAGACTATTCTTCTCAGTGTAAGGAGCTTCATGTACTAAATAGTGGAGAAAAAAAAACAAACCAAAATACAAACACAGGTTTTGGAAAACATTGTGGGTTCACAAAGATTTGCAGAAGAAGAAGTTTGCTTTAGCCAGCACAGCCAGCAAATACCCATTATACAGGCACATGTTTCTCTTTTATATGTAGCTAAGCAAGTTCTTGATGTTTTCTCATTGCTAACACTCTGCGAACACAAAACCATATTCTAAAATATCACTTAAACCAGGACTGTTCCATGCTTTAAAACACAGAACACTGGATTGACTTAAGGAAGATTGCCTCAGAGACCTTAAGGGGCATGAGAAGGAGCGGGCAACATAAGGCAAAGTTGTTTCCCTTCCTTTCCCTCTCACCTGCCTGAGATTCTGGAGACACTACATTGCATGCAGGCTGTGCACCAAAAAGGGGGAAGGGAAAGAAAGTTTGAGATCCACTGATGCAGATTTCAGTTTAACAACTTCATAGTTGACATCATCTGTAGTTGCTACCTTCTGGATCACCTCCTTCCTCATTAGTCACAGCCACTTTATATTTCACTTTATATTCCCATAGCAACTGTAACAACCTCACATGGAAGAGTGACTTCAGCAAATGCTTGCAGCGTGCTTTTAAGGAAATGCTCTTCTCTAACTGTAACTTATTTACCTCCTGTGGTACTTGTGGCACCAGCTTGCTCTCAGCAACTTCCACAGACTTTAGGAGAAAAGAATGGGCTTCTCCAAATTTTGGAGACTTGATAGATGACAGTTATCTGAGGGAAAACACATGAACAAAGAGATTCCATGAAATATGAGACTCCTGATTTCCTAATGTTTTTCAAATTCATTTCCAGATGAAAGTACATTTTGAAGTACATGGTGGGCTGCTGCTGCTGCCTGAACATTTCCTAAATTATTTTTACCGTTGGACCTAAGCTGGTATTTTCTGGTACTATGTGGCACAAGAAGAAAAAGAAATTTCTCTCTTCTTTTGATGCCAAAAAATTGTTAGATGAATTTAAAAGAATTCTAAGCAGACCTTTCCATAGCAACATACAAACCTGAAAGTATATAATGCTTTTTCCTCCAGAACTTCATACTGCAGACAGCTTTTAGCACAGAGAATGAAATTGTAAATAAAAAACAAAACCCAAAACACTTCCGTATAAACAGATAAAATGTATCTTCAGCTTCCACTGACTGTAATTGCACATTTGTGCTCAGCTGCCTATAATTACATGCTATCTGGTGTAGAAGATGATCATGAGAAAATTGACATTCATGCCATCTGCCCTTCTAACTACTTTGGTCAGACATCAACAGGGGCTGAAATCAGTTATTACTTCTCTATTAAATTTAGCTTTGCCTCAGGATGTATTTGCTAATAAACTGAATGACCTTTCTGTTAGAATGCAGTTGTGACAAGATATTACGACAGCTATATTTATTTATTTTTATTTCTTCAGAAGAAGAAAATCCAACTGTTTGCTCTATGAGGACTCTCTAAACACTAGTTTTCATCCAGAATATAAACATAAAGCATGGACAAAATCAAAATCAATCCCACTCAATGGGATTTGGAGGGAAATTGCAAACACACTGTGCACACTGGATTCAATTTTGGGTGTGGAGAAGTAAAAGATATGACTATTCATGGCTAGGAGAGCGTGGATGAATCATATTTAAAATTTATTGCACATAGGCAATTATATGATGCATAGTCAAAATTGACCCTACATGTGATTTTTCAGAACTGCAGTTTTAGAATTAGTAGGGCACTCACATCACATTTAATAGGCATAGTAAATCAAAATCACTGTGGTTTCCATAAAATACTTGCCCTATTACATGAAAGAACATGTGGCTTTTTAAATGATGGACTGTATATAATCACTGATGTTTTATCTGTTTTAATTTGAAGTAAACAATACTTAACAATTTAATTCCTCGTAGCATTTTAGGCCTACGGTGACCAAATATAGAGAAATGTATATATTATTTCTGGCATTTTTTCACAACTCCAGACACTACACAAGAAGTTAGCATAAAGTGAAGCTTGCTGGACTGCAGAGCAATGACTACAGCATTTGGTGGTGCTTTTCTGTGTGCCTGCAGGTCATAGATAACTCAGTAATGTGTCRTGTTCTATAGCAGAGTGAATAAATATTTTAATTTTTCACAGGAGGAAGGGGTCTCCCAGGAAGAGATTTTCAATACATAAGCAAATAATTTATATTTTCTATCACAATTCAGTTAAGAACATACCAAGTAAAAAGTAATTAATTTGAGTTAAGTACAAAATCTTATCATTAGCTCTGGGCATCTTGACAATTATTTAAAATAATGCTACGTAATTTATAACCTACCAGCACAGCATGTGGTAGAACTGCTATAATCTTTCTGACAGTTATTTAAATCTTTACTAAATACTGAACACCCACATCTTCAATCCATTTTACCTAAATCTTGAGTTGATTGCAACATAACTTCAACAAATATTCCTTGTAGTATTTGTAATGATATGTAGGGGACTTGTTGATAGCACTTTTGAAAAACAGGTGACTTATTCATATGCACTTATTTTTTTATTTGCTATGCCTTTTTTTTGGAACATTTTCATGTTTATTTGTCAAACTATAGCATTGCAAACTGTATCACCATAATGCAAGAAAATTTCAGGTTGAAAGAAAATAGTTCCTTTTCCAGAGCATGAGTAAAGCAGAGGKTTTTTTTTTTTCAATTTGACAATGGGAGTATCAACTTTGTAAAATACTGAACTGTATCTAGAAGAATCAAACTTATCTATTGAAAAATTGATTTAAAATATCGCTGGAACCGGGACAGAGTAATGGAATAAACGCWTTCCTTATCTTGCAGAAACGCACAACAGCAAGATGGCTTAAGGTTGTTGATTGACACTGTCAATTATTTCTCGTGTTGCCCTGTGCAGGGAATTTATCGGCCACCTCCGGCACTACAGAGCTTTTTACGGCGGCCTGGCGGATCAGGTGTGTGGGAATGAGTTGGCAGCTGCCGATGGACTCCCCTGTTGGAATGGAGAAGATGTCGTGAGAAGGTAGCTTTCTGACTCATTTTTTGTTTTTTCCTTTTGTAACTCATCTTTCACTAAACCAGCTTCTATTCAAGTAAAGTGTGTTGTTTCCCTGTGTATGTGTCAAGATGAGTTAGAAAAATAACTTAGCATGGGTTCCCTTCTCTCAGGCTTCACCTGTAAACAGTAAATAAAATCTCCCTGCATCTCTGTCTGGGGAAAAAAAGAAAAGAGTTCTAGTGTTCTTCAGACATTTTTCCTTCAAATTCACAGCACCTAAATATACACTGGACAAGAAGCTGGCTTGGCATTTACAAAATACAGTTRGAGAAAAAGAGTATGGATTTTTGTTTGAGCTTGATCTTTATAAAATGCTCCTTTTAATGCAGTGTGTGATAGACTCAAGCTTAAAACTTTCTCTGGCTGTGAAGAATGAAGTAATCTCTTAATATATATGGTTTCCCATGAGAGAGCTAAAAGTTGAGACATGAGGATAAAACATTTTAAAAGTGAAACACATATTTTTTATGTATGCAGCAGCTTGGGAGACATCATTCAGCAGCAATGGCAAAGAAGAGATAATAAACTGCTGCGGTCCTGGGTGTGTATCTCTGGAATCAATAGATTACAAAGCTTACAAAACTAGCATTTTTGGATGGCAGAAAGATTTTCAGAGAGTTGGTCTCTATGCATTTGCTTTATTGGTTTGATCACCAAAACAAGTATTTCCCTGAGCGGGAAGTCCTTCCCTCTGTGATGACAGAGACCAAAATATTAAAAAGTTCATTGCAATTATTTGTAATAAAAATCATGATATTAATGTGGCATGTTTTAGTAGGCCGTATCAGAGGTCATATCAAAGAAGGTAACTAAAAGCTGTGGGGTGAGTTAATAAAGTGTGAGATAGCTGGTTCCAGGTAGAAAGAACAGTGGACAACCTGCACCTTTAGGTGTCTCTAAAAAAGTTAGGCAGGAGCYGTCATTTATTGATTGATACCTAAGGAAACTTAATGGACAGCCTTTCAGCAAACAGCTACAGGCCGACTTTTCTTTATCTTCTTGGGCAGTCCAGTGCTTTGGCAGCACCAAGGTCCAGTGAGTGGTTGACTCCYTTGATAGTCTCATTGGCAACTTTTGTCCACAGATTTCAACAATCTTCTGAAGATGCCATGTTCCTTCTTTAGGTAACTGTATTTGAGATTCATTCTCAACTGTACCTCCTTGCTTTTGTTTTGCTGCCCTTCCCCAAATGACTTAAGAGTATTCCTACCAAATGTTTCAGTAACAATTTGAAGTGAGGGTCTTGTAATTACAGATTTCTTAGGAACAAGGTTCTTATATTGTTACTTTTAGCTGCTTATATACTTACTATTAATATATTTTATAATTTCAAAGCTATATTATTATATTATATGATACTATTATAATGTATGTATTGTTATTTGATTACACTATTATTTTGTTTATAAGTTTATACTATAACTGTTAGATTTTGATTGATTAGATGCTAAGACCCTTACAGAAATGAAACACTCTCTAAATTCTAGACCAYAGTGTTTTTAAAAGTAATTCAATTTCACTGAAATTATTTAATTAATGCAATATATTTACTATTGGATCCACCCAAAGATATAATGGCTGACAAAAGCTCTGTATCTTGAAAGTAAGAACACTTTGGTACGAGTTAAACTTAAAAATTTCCTTACTAAAATACTTTGTCTTTGTATATATATTAATTTATATATGTTTATATTTTTGGTCAGTAAATGTTAGTGTTTTTGAAAGAGCTGAGATGTAGATAATAGAAGTACACAATGATGATTAAAACCAGAAGAGCAGGATACTCTGAGTTGCTCCGAGTTGCTGAGTAGATTATCAACTGGAGCTGAGACCTGCAGATTAGCTCCTACATCTCAAGACCTCTGCTTGCACACTAAATACATTGTGGTACATGTTCTCCTGTTTCAGTAGCTTTATGAAGGTGTTCAGATCTGTCCTCTTCCATCCCTTCATTTTGCTTTCTTATTCAATCAAAATGCCCTTTGTTCAATTTTATTTGTTTATATTTGTTCTTTTGTAACTGAAGGGGGAAAAGCTTTCCTGCACTTTGACTGAGATAAGGGCTTTTTTACTATTAGTATCATTATTATTGCAGAAGTGATGATCTAGGGATAAGTGTCTATTATCTGCTTTTATAATGGCTAGGATGCATAGCAAGCGTCTGAAATATGTTCTACTTAAACATTAGCCTGAGTTTTCTAGTGACAAGGACAAAAATAAGTAGTTTTGTTGTCCAGCATCTGCTTGAAGAAGGATTTTTAAGAATAGGCAAGGCAAGGCACTGAGAAATTATGCAGCAGAAGCTGATTTTTCTTAGAGATATGGAGATAAATTGGATAACTTCTTCAAATCTCCTCTAACCCTATGATTCTGAATCTATGATTATCTAAATCCTGTGTTGCTCAGCTTCTATTGTCATGATCCCAGGATACCGTGACATTTTAGAAGCAGTAATGACCTGAGCAGGCATCATCGCTTTTCTCTCTAAATACTGAAGAACACTTCAACCTGTACACTCATTCTCTTTACTTCTTTTTTTCTCCCCTCATTCTGCCCTCCCACTAATAAAATAATAAATAAAGATATTGATGAACTCATCTATACATGTCACTAGTGTTCCTGGCACTGATGGGGAAAAGTCTGTATTGTTCAAATTAGTTAAAGACAAATAGATTTTATCTGTTTTGAGATTCTTCATTCTTTCCATCTGTTTTTGCCTTCTGTTTAAAAAACATGTGCCATAGCTGGTGATGACTGCAAGTTTGGGCTTGACATGAGAAAACAATGCCATAAATTACATAATTCTGGTGTATCAGGACCTGAAGAGGTTGCTGAGACTGCTTGCTGTATCTGTGTTTCAAGCTCTAAGTAGCTAAAAGCCCTGGAGACAGAAGACAGATGTGTTTTAAAAAAATCTTTGCAGTTCTTCATTTTCCTTTTTTGTTCATTTTTCTAAAACAAGCAATTAGAGGGTTTTAACAGCTGTAATATTGCATATCAGATAAGTCTTATAACCTTTGCTATCTCTAATTCTATCTAAGAGATTATCAAGCCTGGATGGGAAAAGGTCAGAAAATGAAAAAAAAGGGTATTATTGAAATAAAAGCTTACTTAACAGTTTACGTTTCATATGCTTCAGCTGTTCCCTTTTCGGTTTAACCTTTTTTTTTTTCTTTTTTTTTCCAAATCACAATACCATGGAAATATGGCCCTTGATTTTGCAACTAGAAATTGTTCTGGATCTAGCCTTTCACACAATACAGGCTCGTACTTTTATCAAAACCTGAGACCAGAATTCCCACATTCCTGTATTCATGCCTGACAAGATCAATAGTGGGCAGGATTTGCAGGAGCAGGAGCAGGAGCAGGAGCAGGAGCAGGAGCAGGAGCAGGAGCAGGAGCAGGAGCAGGAGCAAGACCACTCTTGTGAGGTCTGCAGCACTGCATCATGAGGGAGAAGACATCTCAGAGGAGTCTTCAGCCCTTCCACTGTGTTACCCAATTGTGTGACTGCGGTGGTCAAGCATGAAATTGAAATTCAAGCTTCACTTTTAGAGGCATAGCTGAGTGTTGTGATGAAGTACCTGGAATTTAGTGTTATAGGATTCATTAGGTTCAATAGAAAAAGAGGAATTTCAATTAATAAATTATGCACTACCAAAGCATATGAGAATTGCATGCATCAGTTTGGAATTTCAGTGGCATCTTAGCATTAAAACTAAAATAACAGGAGCTGTGCAAATAGATTGAGATTGTTCCACTTCACAAACATGAAGTGGTTTAACTGACATTTATCCAGCGTTGGTGGTCCAGAGAGCTGGACTAGAATGTGAAGACAGATAAATTAAAAATATACAGAGGATAGCATAATATGTACTGTACATTGTGAGACCAGTGATTTAACTGAAATAAAAATAGATGTGAGAGAAAAAAAATAGTAAAATTATGTGTGTTGAAGGCTTCAGGAGTAATGGAGATTTTTAAAAACAGCTAATCAAGTTTTGAAGGAAGAGTTTCATATAAAACACGTATCTGAAGTATCCAAATTAAGAGAAATTAAACAGCATGATTGATTTTAATTGCTGAGCAAATTGTTAAAAAGTGATTATAATAAGCATGTCTCATCAAATAAATGCTTAGCTTTAGCATAGCTCTTAGGCTGGTGAAATTTTCTCTTTCAATCCTTAAATATTCTGAAACAAGAGTACAGTTCTGATTCTGTTCTTACCCAACAAAAGAAGATAAATGGTGATAAGGGGATTCAACTAATTGATTTCAGTTTTCTTCTATTTGACCTAATCATCACTTTTTAACATAAGGAAGAATGTAAACTTCCGTCAAAGGCACCACTTGACACCTATGCAAATGATTTGCCTGAGCAACTTAAAATGTAGGACCAGCCCATTATGGCTCTTATTGCTTTGCCTATTATCACAGAATCACAGCAGTAACTAGGTTGGAACCTTTGAGATCCTCGAGTCCAACCTATGACCGAATACCACCTTCCAGCTAGACCATGGCATAAGTGCCACATCCAGTCTTTTCTTGAACACCTCCAGGGATAGTGACTCCACCACCTCCCCAGTGACAGATCATAGAGAAAAAGCAAGTCTAAATTTGTAGTTCCTSAAAATATGCAAATTTGGAAATGCCTGACCCTGAACTGTGATTGTTTAATCTTGCCATGAACTCAAAAATCTTCACACCAGTAGCATTTCACAACAAACAAACCAGAAGTTTTCAGATACCAAAGCACTGAGACAACTAGGCTAAATGTTTTGTAAAGACAATAAAAATTAAATAAATTTTGAAATCCAAATGCCTGGAATCTGAAGTATTCTTGTTTTGAATTGCTGCTGCCCCTTTAGGGATACCTTTAAGTCAAATCACCAGCATACAGCACCTGGGCTGTAATAAAAATCGGGTCATCTGATCTGTAAGAACATGGGGCTCCAAAGGTCCTCTCTGAATTCAGGAGGATTTTTCATTACAATTTATGTATTTTCATTTAGAAAACTGCTGACATCAGGATATGTTCAATGACTAATCAGCAACACCACTGCTCCCCACCCAAAATCACAAATAATTTCTTCTTGATCCTATTTCACTAGCCAAAGGAATGAGAGGGGCTTAGAGGGGCTTATGATACATATTTCTGTGTCAACATAGTAAAGACATGAAATGGCATATGATCCCTTTGTTTATATAATTATGGGGTTTGTTCCCTATTTTGCCATGAGTTATAACAATCAAAGTCATTCCTGCTTTAATATTGGTAATACCAGTTCTCGCTATATTCTTAGATAAATCTCATGACACTTCAGGATGGAATAGATTTAATTACATAAAAGCAGCAAAATATGTATTGCATTTGATAACCTCAGAATAGATGTTCTATTTTTCCTTTTGTTTGCTTSAGCAAATATATAATTTTCTGTGGTGTTTGCCCTAGAAACATTGCACTTGTTTGTCATGTACAGCAGAGGCTGATAGAGAACGGTTCCAGCACTGGGTGAATTAATTTCTATTAGGTTGGTAACAATTTATGAATCGTATTGACTTTTAAAATGAAAAACATGATTAGCACAATGTTTAAAAATTGTAACATTTATAAAGTCGAAGACTGTTCAAAGATAGGCATGAGAAAGAAGAGTAATGAAGGATGTTCTAAGAGTTTAAATTATTGCATTATCATACCTTCGTTTTGGAAGGTTTTGTTCTTCCATTTCACACAGTCATAGAAAAATAGGAATCAGAATTTAGTATTAGTGATCTGATGACTGTTAGAAGTTTTCCAAGTGAATTCAGGACTACTCTACCACAGTTTATTACATGAAACAATGGAGGCAATAAAAATAACAATCTATCATCTCCTTTTTTTATAAGGGTTCATATTGAAACGAAGGAAAACTCACGCAGAGACTTTGCTGCATAGTTTGAAAGTAAGCCTTGCATAAAATAAATATGAATCATAGTAGATAACAGAAGGTTTTTGCCCATTGAAGTTCTTATAAAAGAAATATGCTCTTTCTGAATTCAACTTATATATACAGGTTCTCTTTCAAATAATAAGGTTAGTGATATTTTACAATGGGGCTTCTCTCACACACTGATGCTCTGAAACATTTTATATTTCTAAACCCAAGTTATTTATCACCTGTAGCATGGCAATTTATTACAGCAACTCTCAATGAATTTCTTAAACAATATTTTGGGTTGTGAAATATTGTCTATGAGTTCTTCTTTCACTGTAATGCCCACAGCAGTTTTCTATAAACATTGCAACCTTACCAGTCCAGAGAGTAAACTTCAGTGTAACGATGTTCAGCACTGCAACATTTACAGATGTTCCTTTCAACCTTCGTGCTATTACGTAGTATCTGCTGAAGACTTTTCTCTTGACAGCTATAGGTCAGATTTTCATTCAACAGCACACTTTCACTGACTGTGAAAGTGTGCTATTGAAACTTAGATTGTGCTGAGGGTTTTGCATTTTACATTTTTACAGCCGATTTAGATACTCAAGCAGGGTGACTTTAGAGGTCTGGAAATTGTTTGGGAGTCTAATGTGAAAACCACTAATTTTTCCTTTGAGTCTAATAGTGAAATTTTGCAGTAAGTTTTTCTCTATATAAGGAAAAAAACTGCTTTATGTAGTCCCATCTTGATGAATATTCTGTAGATTTTTATGTGTAAAAATTTATTTTGTTACTGTTATTTATGTAATACAGATGATAAAAAATTGGTATTCATACAGTTTTATTAATGCCTTCAAAAATGAGTTTGTTCATTATTTTTTCTAGAAGTAAGTATTATTCTTTCCAGTTGTGTCAAATTTTTCTTGCTGCTTTTTTAGTTAAAAGAATCATTAGATCCTCTCTAATGAAGTAAAACTAATCTGCCATTCACAACTGTGGGTCTACAAGCATGTACTTCAAAATATCATTTTGTCCTCTTTAATAGAAGTTATGGTTTCTTATCTTCCTTAGCAGCTCAGCTTCTACTTGTATTCATTTATGATTGTGTGATTGRAAGCACAAATTGGCTTTTATTCATTAAAATTACTATTTTGTTCTGTTTCTATTCTAAAACTGCATTTTTAGGGCCAAAGATTTTTAGCACTAGTCCACATGTGTGTACTCAGGAAAATTAAGCTGCATTAATGAAGACTGTGAATTTAGAAATCAGTGGTGTTAGCTCTTTTTTTTTACCTCAGTTTATTGAATAACCCAAACTGAAGCTACTTTAGTGCAGAAGGAATTTTAATTTTTAAAGTGCAGTATCCCACACAGAAATTCAATGAAGCAACCCAGTTAATGCATGCCTGCTACGAGTGCTTCTGTGACAACTCTCTCTGAAAAAAGACTGAAGCAAATCCCAGTGAAAAGGACATATGTGCACACATATATGCCATGCTGCACTCTTAGTAAATGATCCAGTCAAGCACTAGTGTGAATAGTCGTGTCCAAATCTGAAAGATTTTCATGTTCAGGTAGCATTTAAGATTTCATATTAGAAGCTATTATGAAGAACAGATCAAAGCAGCAGAACTAAATTGTTGCATTCATGCAACAGGAGACTCTGCGGATTCTTCCCAAATACACACTTTATACAGATGAGACAGAGATAGGAAATATGAAGCATAAAACACAGTCCAATCTTAAAATGAGCTGGTTTTCTTCCATAATAAACAAGACCTCTCTGCTACCAGCAAGACTGTCCTTCAAACTGTTAGGAATCCTTATGTATATTTGAGAAAATCCCTTGTATGGAGGGGTTGCACTCTAGCGTATTGCTGTGTAATAACATGTAGCATTTCCTCCTAAGAGGTGTGAGGTGTGAATCTCTGTCATGTTAATTTTTAAACACATTTATTTCTTATGCTAATAAKAGCTTGCCATGCTGAAACTTGTGTTATTCTTCAACTTTTCTATTGCAGGTATTTGTGTGAAGAAATGCACATCTGAATGGGCCTCTTGGCCTCTTTTTCAGTAAAGAAATAAATTGACCCTTGTAGGATGCAATTAGTTTAGTCTTCGAAATAGTTAGATAGAACTTCCTGGAAGGACTTGTTTCTCCCCCTTGTGTAAAGGGCATCAGTYTAAAGGTACTGGGAGAATTTATGTGATCAAAGTTTAAAATATCTAGAAACTCAAACTATTACAAAGTATCCATGCTGAGACAAAAACCCCAAATATTTTAAAGACTAAATATTAAAGCTCATAGATTGATCCAGAACAGTTATACCTAAGTGTTTAAAATATTTCACTTGAAAACTGGGTACACATTTTGATCCATATACTGCAAGTAATATCATATAGCATTGTTGATCAATTTTTGTTAGTAGTGATCTCCTGGTCAAAGTGATGTATTAAGCTCACGGGGCTCAGCTGTATAAAATAATTATGCAGGAGCAAGCATCAGTTTAGGTCTTTCTCAGTACCTTTGGTCAAGTATGGAAAATACTCTTGAATAAGGCAAAAAACTTTGTGTTTTGCATATTTTTCGAAGTTTCAGTTGAAATGTTAGATAAAGTTGGGAATAGATGCAGAGAGAGTTAAGGTGTTTAAAGAAAGAATATTAACTTTTCCTTTAATTTTTCCTCTGTTTCCTTAGCCTGTTTTCACTATAGGTGATGTTATGGTATCCAGAACTCCAGGTTTTAAGTCTCCAGTCACAGAATCACAAAATCACAGAATTGGTAAGGTTGGAAGGGACCACAGTGGGACATCTGGTCCAACCTCCCTGCTCAAGCAGGGCCATCCTAGAGCACATGGCACAGGATTGTGTCAAGACAGTTCTTGAATATCTCCGATGAGGGAGACTCCACTACCTCTCTGGTTGAGGTTCAGTTCTTATAAACAGTTCTTATAACAGGTCTTATAAAGTGCTATTAAAATTGGTATGTTCTTGTCCTTTTTCCAAATATGACGATGACAATATTTGAAAGATGCTTATGTACACAATAGGCTCCCAGCAATCCTTATTTTAATATGTCTCACTTTCATACCCCAATGTCTTTAAAACGTCTGAATCACACAAAAGTACAACAGTAATAGATGGAGTAACAAGCCTATCCTATGTTACATCTAATAAAAATGCATGTTTTCATTTTTTAATTAAGTATTTCTGGAACCTATAAAGACAGCACAGCAGACAGCTAATATTATTGCCTTAAGTGCAAACATCAAAGCAACTTGTTCTATTCTGCTTAAGGGGCAAAGGTTTATTAACCATGCCTCCTGAAATCCTTGTGCAGAAGCTGTTTAAAATAGATAAAAATTAATTTAAAAATCCTAACAAAGTTTTTGATATAAGAATGTTTCATTTTCTATTGAAAAGTATTAAACATGGTCAGTTAATGCACTGATTCTGAATGGTAGAAGAGGAGCACTCAGTGAGTGGTGCAGGGGTTCTAGACAGCAGCTAATGGAGAGAGGTTGCATAAACCATTATAGGGGTTTTTTTGAGAAAAAGCCCTTGCATTTTCAGATTATCACTCTACTTTCTTCAGTTCCTTGAAAAGGAATCTCAGGGTAAGGATGACTGGCCCTGGACAGCATAGATTTCTAGCACAGGAAAGATTTTACTGTGACTGAACCAAATGAAAGCTCATTCTGGAAGACTGAGCCTTCAGCCTTTTGACAGCACAGACTGTATTCACAGAGATCTTGGCAGTAATAATTTAATTTCAAAGACATATTTTAATATAGACAGAATTAGTTTTTCAAAGGAGAATTTTTTACCAGTCAGTTCAAGAGCTGATAACTAGATTCCGCTCCCTCTTCAGTAATTTTAATTGCTTAGTAAAGGAATATATTTGTAGTGAAAAAGAGTTGAATCAAACAGCCAGAAGTTGTTTATTTGCTGTGACACCTGTGAAGAATTTAAAATGAAAATTAATTTAGCTCATGTTTCAGTCAATATAGTTGATTCTTTTGGAGGCATATGTTGACAACACCATATTTGACTGTACAGGGAAGACTTCATTTTTTGGGGCGAGATTCAACTGACATCTATAGCTATGCAAAGGTAGGCATCTAATTTGGACTTCTTGAGTCTGTGCAGTCATCGGAGAGAGACACATCCTTCTTAGTGCTAGTGGACTGGCTTTTTCTAACCACAGTAATCACTTGGGAGTGTGCAGCACAGAGCTGTGGCATAGCTTAGATCATCTGCATCTTGTCTTCATGTAAGTCTGATGGAAAAACATTTGCACCCTAAGAGAATGTTGTGGTGGTTCAACCCCAGCCAGCAGCTGAGCTCCACGCAGCTGCTCGCTCACCAGCAGGACTGGGGAGAGAATCAGGAGGGTAAAAGCTATAAAACTCGGGGGTTGAGACAGACAATTTAGTAGAGAAAGCAAAAGCCGCGCACACAAGCAAATCAAAACAAGGAGTTAATTCACTGCTCCCCATGGTCAAGCAGGTGTTCAGCCATCTCTAGGACAGCAGGGCCCCATCACTCATAATGGTGACCTGTGATAACAAAAGATCACTCTAAATACACCCCCTTCTTCCTTCTCCTCCATCTCTTTATTCTGAGCACGATGTCAAATGGACTGGAATATCCCTTTGGTCAGTTGGGATCACCTGTCCTGGCTGTGTCTCCTCCGAACCTCCCAGGCATCCCCAACTTCCTCGCCAGCGTAGCGGTAGGAAAAGCTGGAAAGGCCTTGGCTCTGTATAAGCTCTGCTCAGCAATAACAAAAACATCTCTATATGATCAACTCTGTGTTCAGCACAAATCCAAAACAGCCCCATACCAGCCACTGTGTTAAAACTGCCACAAACATATAGAGACAATTCAGAGCATATTTCAAGGCTACCAAAGAGAAAGTACAGAAATGGGTCACTTCTACCCTGTGCCTCAGGGAGCTGTAGTTACAAGTGCACCACTGTGCACCAATGTTACCAGAAGGTAAAAAACCCCCAAGTTTTCTGGACACCAGCTAAAGCTCATTGATTTGCTTTTCTCTGCTTCCTTTCAGATTCCTCTAGGCTCTGAATTCCTCTGTAGGGAGAGCCTATGTGGCAGATGCTTCAACACTGCCATTGGAACAGTTCACAGTGGTAGATGCAGCACACACAATGAGGCAAGCAGATGCTCGCGACAAGAAAAACTCTTGTCTCAGCTGTGTACACAAATTGTAGTGGAATACATGAAGAGAAGCCATATGTAAAAAGATACTAGAGTTGTTGTTCAGTTTTCTCTAATACTTCCATCAATCCTCAAAACGTTTACCCCATTTGGGATTTACACTGCCTTTGCCCCCCCCCTTTTTCTGTAAATATTAACTAGACCGTAAATAAAATAGATTATCATTTAATTGAAAGAGAACAAAATCTTTCTCTACGAACAGAAAAACTCATGTCCTAGAAAATCATCTCCTGATAAATAGGTAGTGTATTAAGTTAATTTTTCTCATTTATATGTGTGTTTGAAATATTTCTGAGCTTATGCATTTAAACTTGTGTGGATCTGAGAGTAATGCTCCATCACCTTCACCTGTCTGCTGGCAATTAAGAGGTACAGATACATACTGTAGTCATGTGCTAGGGAATTTTGTCAGAGAAAATACATTCTGTATTTTAAAGAGATCAGAGATATAGTCTTTGGGGGTGAGGGTTTAACCTTATTTGTGTCTTCAGTTTTCTTACTGAAATTAATTCTTAATTAATTCAAATGACTTTTAAAATAATTTATTTTTAAAAAATTTCAGGACTGTAGCCATGATGCATATGCAAAACCACTTATAAGAAGTCAGCATTAGTTTCCAGCACTTCTAATAGTAACTTTAGTTTACATTCCACGACCCTATTATGATGAAAAAGAAACAAAAAATGGGATTTTGAGTGGGCTATATTAATGCTTGTTTGAAGTGCACCAAGTCTGATTAGGCCATAAGCAGTCACCTGTGTTCAAAGCTGCCTTTTCTTTTTTTCCATATGTTCACAGCATCGCAAAGTGAAACAGCAACAGGAGCAAAATCCCTTGTTTTGGTGGTCCTGCGGAGAGAGCTTTTCTTGCTGTTGCTGTATCCTACGTTGCCACCCAGTGGAGAAGACTGTAACTTCTCCTGGTCACAATGCCCAAAATGAGAAGCCTTGTCATAGAATCATAGATTGTCCTAAGTTGGAAGGGACCCACAAGTCATCGAGTCCAACTCCTGGCCCTGTGCAGGACACCCTCAGAATCACACCATGTGCCTGAGAGTGTTGTCCAAACACTTCTTGAATTCTGTCAGGCTGGTGCTGTGACCACTTCTTACCCCCTGGACAGTAGCCCTTTATTCTGCAAGCAAATACTTGGGGAAACATTGATTGCTTTTGTTGTTTTCAGTTGCTCTGGTGTTTGCCCCTTGTCTCTACATATTTGCTGAGTTTGAGCGGAATGCTAATGCCRATATAGCATGATACAACCATGCGGTTCCATTTTTATTAATATAAAAACTGATCGAAGTGGCAGTGGATCAGAGCTGTGATTTGCAACAGTGCCTTGTATTCTAGGAAAAAAGATTACATTATTTTTGACTTCTTATAAGTTATGCCATGTGCTGTTAAAATCTTTTCTAACACAAACATGATTTGGCCTTAGCTGTGTTTAAACAAGCAGCTCACAGCTTTGAGGAAAGAAAAACAAACCATCCAAAACCCAAACCTGTTTTCCAGTTCGTATTACTGAATTTTCTGACTCATTCTGTACTTATTTCATCTAAGTGTTTGCAATTGCTGTACAAAGCTAATATAGGCAAGTGTTGGCAGCCACTGGTATTTAAGTAGTGTATCATAAGGAAATACTCTGAGTATTTAATGAAAGGAGGACAGCAGAGAAGGTTGAATCAGAATGCAGAAAAAAAAGGAAGGACGCTGATGACTATTGAAGACGACAGACATGGAAGACAGCGACCAGTAGCTAGCGTATCAGAAGCAATCCCTCAATAGCCATCACTTTGCCCTGGTCCACAACCCCAAGGGTGTCCACAGCAGACCAAACACAAATGGAGAAAGATATCTGGTAAATTCTCTTTCTTTGGAAATCTGTAGTAGGCCATTGCCGTTACAACGGCCGTTACAACGACAAAAGCCAAGTTACCAAGCAAACAATCTCAAAAAGTGCTTCCTTTCTTTAGAAAGAATAAAAGCAACAGAAACTCAATGTCTTCAAGTTGTCCCTCACATTTTCATCTGAAAAGAAGCCTCCTTATCCAGTCTATTACCTGGTATTCCGGTTTTTCCATTTCTTCCCCCAAARCCTTTATCAGGAGAGGGGTGGAGAGGAGGGCAGGGCTGATTCTGCCTGCGGTTGCTCCTGGAGGGTGTCCAAACTCGTCATGGGAGATTCTGCTTCTTTAAAGCCCTCTTAACATTAGAATACCCCTGTTTTTTGCTGATGAAAACCAAGTTCTAGTAGATAAGGCAGAAACTTGGGAGGATATAAGACCTATTCCTCTGTACTTTTCTCATTGTTCATAAAAGAAACCCAAAAATCATGCTATTATTTATCCTTTTCAAGGTAAAAATGTGTGTGAAATGCTGCAGTTCAGGATTCCAAAGGGAAAAAAGAGAGATAATATTTTCTCACCTTGTGTGTAGAGCTTCTATTGTTAGTCAGGGCTCAAAAACAGAGGAAAGCCTGGGTTAGGAAGTGACCTCTGGAATTGCTGGTACAAACTTCAGTAACAAGTCAAAGCCATAAATTAGCATATTCAGTACTCTGTCAAGCTGAGTTGCATTTTTAGTGACAGATATTTTGCTAAATTTTATAGCAGCCTATTCCAGTGTGCAGCTGATGGKTTTTTTTTCTTCGTATATCTAGACAGCATTTCCCCCAAGCGACTTGTGCATGTTACCTCTTGTTCTGTCACTGTGCATCCTTGTGAAAAGATTACACACTCCCTCTCTGTACCTGTATTTTAGGTATTTTATAAAGTGTGTGGGGAGATCCCGCCTAAGCCTGGTGTTTGCCGGGCTGAATAAACACAATACATTCATCCTYTCTTCATATGTCAAGTTCTCCAGTGCTCTTAACACCTTGGTGGCATCTTAATGGATTCACTTTGCTTTTAAGACCTGTGAAGGCCCATATGTTCCCGTGACAATTGCAATTATGGTCTTGGGTTGTGTTGTGTTCCTTTTTTTTCCCCCTTCAATGCTCTATCTGTCTCGAGTGTAATTTGGGGAAGGTGAAAAAAGCACACTCTGAAATCCAGTGCTCACCCTTAACATGACCTCTGGCACGCTTTGGACATAGATCTGAGTATTTTTCTAAGATCAATCATTTTATTATTCTATTTTATATACTCGCCAGAACTAGTTGCATCATTATTCAGCCTTCAGACTATTTTTGTTCTTATATATTCTTTAAGATTGCAGTACAGCGTAAGGTTGTGAGATTTGGTCTTAATTTTTTTGTTTTGTTTTGCTCCTGTGTTCCTATAATCCCAGCTGTGTAAAGTATGGCCACATATTATTAAAGTTTGATATACAAATGTATATATCAAATGATTAATAGAAAAATTAAATAGTCAACAGCTAAGAATTGGGAGAGTTCTCAGAGGAGAGAAAAAAATCCCACCCATTTTAAATCCTTAGTATATGTGCAGAAACTGGAGAGGAATTCATTCCTCCTAAATTATGGACTCATTACTCTCTTTCTACTTGAAGAAGCMGACACAGATGCATCTACATTAGCATTTGAATTTGGATCAGGAGTGTGTTTTTGACATAAATCTCTCCGTCATCTCTAGTTACTTCACGTTGTGGAATGGTCTTGGGGCAAATAAACAGGATTCCTTTCAGATAAGCTAAACAGTAAGGTGTGCCTGAAGATTGCATCTAACATACTCTGACTGCTAATGGGCATACATCTAATCGAGTATTCTCTCCCCTACAGATATCTGTTTTGTGGATATTGGGCCCTAAGCATTGAGTTTTTACAGAAAAAAAAATCTGTAAATTTGTGGTTACTGAATTTAGCTACTTGCTAGTATTGAATGTAACTTGGCTTGTTATGGCTCACCACAGAGAGCTGTGCATGTGTGTGGGAGGGAGGGAGACTGGTAGGAAAACCAGTGTACAAAACCTGGCAAACCCAGACACATGAGGTGAATTGTCTGGATTTCATTAAAAAAAAACCACGAGTGGCAATGCGTGATAGATTTGTATTCAGCCTATATCGCCTGTTCATTATTCTAAGACTCGTTATTTTAATGGATTATATAACAATTAACATTCTTTTTTTTTAAAAGAACCTTGTTGACACTTGTATTGAGAAGGGAATTGTTAAATTATGTGCTTGATATAAAGGCCTGTGATTGTTTGAAATAATCATGTTTATAGCAACACAAACCTCTAATGAGGCATGATGAACTGGGACATCTACTTCAATGGAGGAAAATAAAGTGAAACACTTCTCCTCCAAACAGTGTACATGATCTGTTGTTTCAGTGGGACAATCGTCACATACAAGGCAGTGTATTGGGATGTTTTTCAGCCTTAATTGCCCTGTCAGTTACAATTAGAGGTGTTAATGTAACTGTGAAATGCTACAAATTACTTGTGGCTTTTGCTCCTTGTGCATTCTCAGCCTGTCTTGCACAAAAGGTTATCAGAATGACTGAGATCTCTTGCTGAGCCTGTTATTAAGGTTTGCCTGTTCTGCTCCCTGGGTACAGTTATTCACTCAGTGTGGATTCGGCATTATGGGTGTAAAGATGCCTGCAGCAGAATGGATCCTTTAAACGTAAGGGGAAAAATGTTCATATATTAGGCATTTCTTCTGAAACAGCTGCAGCTTTAACAGCGATTTTTATAGCTGTACTGGTTAAAAAATTACAGTTTTTAACCAAAGCTGTTATTGGTATGAAATCATATAATTTTCAAAATCTTACGGGTGCTTACTGATTTATAGGGTTTTGACATTGTTTTTCTATTATAATTAAGGAGTAGACATATTTCAAAATCCTGCCAATGTGATCATCTAGAACAAAATGACACAGAAATTTTTGACTCTTGGAGGAAACATGAACTTGAAAGGGGAGCTCCGARGACAGTGTATTTGCTAGTCCTCTCGTTTCAGTAAGTGGTATCAAGAGGTTATCTGGTCCAACACTAATAAATAAACCAAAGGGGACAACTGAAATGAACACTGTGATAAACAGGGAAAAGGAAGAAATGCAGAAGATTCACAGAAGGCTGGCCAAATGCTCTGGGTGGGTTAGATTTGATTTTGTTCCACTGCTAAAAAGCTACCAAGTGCAGTCACTCAGTGAACTAATAGACTTRCTTCATCTTGTCTTGAAACAGCTGCTTTGCATTTCTGCAGTCGTAGAGATTGCATTGCTTTTTGAAAGGGCAAATGTCTCTGACAGTGGATTAAACTCCTTGGTGTTTACTTCAGCGCTGGAAAAAAAACCACACTTCAGGATGGTTTTATCCTATTGCCTGAAATCTTGGAACACTGAATAAATTGTACACATTCAGCGACAGTTCAGTTTTATCACCAAGTGATGGATGACTAGGTAAAGTGACAGATCATCTGTGCAGTTTTGAAGTATATATACTGCTTAGTGAAGGAATTTAAAATATCACTCACCATTATTKTTTGTTTCTTTGATTACTGAAAAACTGATTACTGAAGCCCATTATTTATAAGGTAACATTTTAAATGAGATTAATCCAGATGAAACAGTTTCTCGTTAGTATTTTTGTTCTTTTACTTGTGCAGTACAACTATTCTGATAAAATAAATGTAAATTTTGAAGATTGTAAAGTCTGCCCATGCTTACAAGGGGAGATGTCAGTATTTGAAAATATTTTGAAAATGGGAAAAAGGTCTTCAAAGTCTTTATTAGTCTTCAAAGACATGAATGGTTTTCAAAGACACTTTTTTTTTTCTTGTAAATTTTGAAATTTTGAGGGTAAATATGTTTGTATGTCAGGGAAGTTTTTATGTTATATCATTTTTCTCAGTGAAACAAATGAGCAATCGGCTAAAATTTTGTAATAGTTAAAAGTTTTAACCACATAATTGTTTACAGCAATTGTTTAAGCCATGAGAAGTAATTATATTTCTATGAAACTGGCAACTACTAAAACTTTATTTTTGCATAATGACAAGTATAGATTCTTTTAGAGATGTAGTGATCCTGACTTACATACCTATGTTCTTTGTGTATTTGCTGACACTTGGGAGATATTCTAAAAAATAGAGAATTCTGTAAACTGAAGGCATTACTATATTCTCCAAATTGACTAAAAAGATGGTATCACTGGTATGTGACACAGTAGGAAAATGACGTTTAACATGATGCTTACCAATAAAAATTTAATTAGATGAATATATCATTCCTGTATATGAGTGAGTGTGTGTCAACTTAGTGTAGTATTTAAGATCAAATAGCAAATTTGTCTGACCTACAATATATTATAATTAAAATTGCCGAACATTGCAACTTTTTATATCAAAGCAGTTTGATTTTCAGTACTTCTTAGCTATAAAAARTGTTTTGAGGGCTAGACTGCAACACTAACACTATCACCACAAATACAGTTTATGAAATATTTTTCTTGCTGAAGGGAAATGCTTCTTGAATTGGAATCTCTGCACACTTGGCCTATGGGAGAAAAAGAAAGCTGAACCTTTTTCTGTCTAAAATATATTGGGGATGAAGCTTGCATGTTTGCTACTTTACATTTCTAGTCTAGCCAGAGAAATGGATTTAGAGACTAAAAAACCTACATTTTAATACTGCCACAACATGGTGGATTATGCGCTTCAGTTTCTGGTCTGCAAACACTGGGAATAATGGAGCATGGTTTTAACCTGGGCTTTAGGCATCTGACTTTGGGCTTTTTCATAGGCTAATCTCCTAAATAGCAGCCAGAGCTGGACAGACTCTGCAGGAAGGTGATTGGGAAGCCCTGAGTTAAGCTTCTTCTCTAAGCAGCTCTCTTGGAGAAGCAGCCACCTTTCTCCCATGATAACATAGGAAGCCTTGCCCAAATCCCTCTGATTCATCTTTCTTGCAGGCTTCCTTTCCCTTGACTTTGTGATCTGCTTAACTCAGACAAGAAAAAGGCATTTTTGAAGGTAAATGCAGTCAGAGAAGTATTACTGAAATCAAAGGAACTACTTATGTGTATAACCATGCACACAAAAAAGTACTTGCAAAGCTGGGGTGTTAGATAATGAAGTTTTTGAGGAATACACTTTCTGTTTGGCAGAGTTATTTGTTACATAAATAATAACCAGACAGCACTACTTTTGCATCAATAACTGTAGTATTTCTTTTTGTGTTTGTGTTTAAATAAAAATGTATTTATGCTGAAGCTTTTGCAGAGTCTGACTGAAACTTTAAAAGTGGTACAGTCACTCAAGTATTTCACATGTGCTTTTCACCAAGCAATGACAAGTTTTATTTTTGTGTAAAGGGTCTTACGATAAACAGAACTATGCTGCTGTATTTCATAGATATGGCTGATTTTTTTGAAGAATTTTCAGCTATATTTTCACATCAACATGCGTATACATAAAGACATTAATTCTCTTTATTTAACACTACTGGTTCAGATACTGGATGGTTACACTTGGCCCATTTCTGATCTCTGGAGTAGAAGGTGATTAACTGCAGTTCTTGCTCCCCTTCTTGATTGTAGTTATCTAAAAGCAAGCTATAAAAAGGCCTATTCAAGGGAAAGAAAGAAGGTTGGGCACTCAATCAGACTGTAAGAGCTGGGATTATTGTCAAAATGGAAAATCTTTTCTCTAGAATAATAACTTTTTCTGTAATAGTTTTACCTATTATCAATATAAAATTAGCATAGGTCCTGTACCACTTTTTTTCTAATTTGAATCTGTAGTTCAACTATTAACCTGCTGACAGAAAGAGCAGGCTAAGCTGTGGGAGACCAATGGCACCCTGAAGGAGGATGGAAGATGCCGCATTGGTGGATTCTGGGTATTTGTGTAGGATCCCTAATGGCTCATGGAATGGAGAATAACACTAAAATTTTTAAATTATCTTGACATACCATAGAAACTAGCAGAAAAAAATATACATTTAATAGGGAAAACTCCAGTGAGCAGTAGATAGACAGAAATAAGTGATATGCGCTTACTGGATGAACTGATTAGGTAGCAGCTCTCCAAGGAAAGGTAAAGAAGTTGTGCTACATCACAGTCAGAATACATTCCAAGAGAGATATTCTGTTGGGAAAGAGGCAAGCATGTACCACAGGATGCCAAACAGTTGTGTGTTTTCAACTCTAGCAGCACAAAGAAAGGGTCAGCCAGAATAGCATGGCCAGCCAGGGTAGGCAAGGCATAGAAAGAGCAAGTTGCTGCTGAGAGCTGTGTGACACAGTGTTCATACAGCAGTGTTGGGCTGTGGCAACTCATAGAGTTTTGGGTCTGTTTAGTTGTTCGTTCTTTTGTGTCATTTTGTTAGGGTATTGGCACCATATTACTGACCAGTGTTGCTATAAAAACAGAAAACAGAGAAGGGTTACTGTGGGAAAGATATAGACAGAAGTAACACTGATTATGTCAGAGATAAATAATCATAGTTATATCTGAGAAAAAAAATTGGTAATTTGTGGATGTGTCACATATCTTAGGTCCATATAATTTATTCTGGCAACACTGTGTTTACTCCACATTTAATTGTCTCTATAATGGCACTAATAGGTAATGGCATTCTCTCTCTGTAAAGGCAGAAGTCTTCTCAAAGTTCTCTCATATACACAGCCATAAAGGTGCAAATTGCTGTATTGTGGTAGTCAGTTATTATTATACAGTCATTTGCACAACACAGAAAAGTCTTTATCTGATTTATGATAAAAATCATTGTTACTTCTTCACATTTCCTTTGCAAAGGAAAAGGCCAGCATGGATACTGCACTGTCAGTGATTCCTGATGAACAGGACATGAAGTCCTTTGAAGTCAGCCATGGCTCAGGGATTTTACAGCTATATACCAGATGAGTATGCTGGGGTAATCACACGGTCACAGGATGGTTGAAGGGGCCTCTGGAGACCATTCAGTGTAGCCCTCTGCTCAGAGCAGGGTCACTTAGGGCTGGTTTCTCAGGGCTCTGTTTTGTCCCACATTTTCCTTAGGCTTTCTTTTGCTTGTAGAAACTTTCCTTCTTACCCTTTGTGACTCTCTCCAGATTTAACTCCAAGTGGGTTTTGACTTGCCTCCATCCCTGCACTGCATCTCTATATTCATCCTTGATGCCTTGACCCCACTTCCACCTCTTACACACTTTCTTTTATGTCTGAGGGTAGTCAGATGCTCCTTGTTCATCCACGTAGGCCTCCTGTCTCCTCTGCTTGATTTTCTGCACGAGGAAGTGGACTGTTCTTGAGCTTGGATGAGGTGATCGTTTAAAAACAACCAGCTTTTCTGGACCTGTGCTTTTCCCAGAACCATCTCCCATGACAATTGTCCAAGCAGCTCTGTGAACAGGCCAAAGTCTACTCTCTATTCTTTTTTTCTCCACAGTTAAGCAGGGCTCTTGCAAATAATACAAAGGATGTTTAAAGCTTTTTGGAGGTCTTTAAGTTGCCATACCTGGGAGCTGAGCTTCAGATATTGCTACACAGCTTGTGGAATGTTGAGTCTGTGTCCTGTTCTTGTGCCACCATGACCTCCACTTTTACATTGCAGTTCTATACCTCATGTGCATTCCTGGTTTTGAACAGTGTGTCCATATAGAAGCAACCATCTTCCTGTGTGTGGTTCTGCTAAGCTAAAGAAGCTCTTCCAGGACATACCTTCCCTGCTCAAAGGAGTGCAGTGCAGAAGGTTCCTAAGGCAGTGCTAGCCGAGCTGGCATGTCCACTCTGCATTGTATGGAGGTGCCAATCACTGGCAGCAGCATAGCTTAATATAAAGTCATACCTACAAATGTTGTTCTGCTGTTGCATCTGAAGATCCTGTTTTCATGGCTGCAGCATTTGGAGCTCACTGTGATTGTGTGATCAAGTACACTTGATAGGGAAAAGAATTTCTGTTGAGTACATAAACCTAATCTTGGGAATGACACAGAGCTCTGTTGCTTAATCTCTTACTCCTCCTACTCTACTTTTATTAACCACCTGTGGCAATCTCTGGTACAAATATCAGACACACGATGAAGGCAAACTGGGTACAATAAAGTAATGTTTACATTTCCATTATGAAATCATATTTATGTGGCATGAGCTGGATGAGTTTATCTAAAATACACCTGTTTGTCTATCTGTCAAAGCAGTTTTAGAGCACTTTAAAGATTCTTCTTTGTGTTGTAGATCAAATATCAGGACCAATACCATTAATTTATCACAAGCTGTTTAGTTACAACACACATTTGGTTCACAAGAGGAATAATTACTTTTTTATTGTATTCATACACTTGTCATAATTAAAATCAAGATTAAATTTTTTTAAAAAGCATAATCTCCATATTTTGTAATCTGTGAAGGAGGCTTGGAAGTGATTAAAGTGATAAATCTACAAGTTAGGATTTGGTTTCTTAAGAAGATCGACGGCTCTTTCTTTCTGATAAATCTTGTCCTTTTTGCTCTTGCTGTCACAGAAAACAACATGAGTTTTTTGCAGCATCTTTACTAGTAGGTAGATGACATACATATGATTAGTTTGAGTTTTGGAATTACTGTTGGTGGTAAAAATACTAAAAGATGGAGCGTCTTTGAAAGCAGATGAAATAAACACAAAAAAAGTGAAATTTAAATGTCAGTCTTCTTGGGAAAGACATACTAAATGTAATAACTTATATGAAGATTCAATTAAACTTTACAAGGGGTTCTAAGTAATTTCTATGTGGTTGCAGGTAGCGAAGTTCTACAGAGTAGTAAAATACTACTTCAAAAATTGCTAGCAATGGAAAATTATGCCCAAATCACATGTTTGAGAATATTAATATTGAAGTTGGGGATTTGTCAATCTGTGGGCAACAGCTTTTACATTAAAAAATCTGTCTGAGATATTAAAATGTGCTCAAAAGATTCCTATTAAAATATTTGTTTGTCTGAAATATTTAGGTTTTGAAATTTTCCGATTCTTTGTTTAGTCCATATTTTTTATTAATTTAAGATCTTTTTGGGCTATAGTGCACTACATTACTTTTTGTGTTTTGCTATTATTATTTAAATTTTCAGGTCTAGGTTTGCCTTCGTTCTAGAAGGAATTATCAATCACTAATTACAAAAGCCAGACAGGCAAATAGTTAGTGATAAGATCCAGTTCTTAAACTCATTTTCCTTATCTTCCTCCCATTCATCTTGCCTAGTGAATCTATCCCGTTACCTAGATAAAAATAGATTTCAATACATACTAGTGTTTCCTGATCGTTTTCCCTGAAATACTAATTGTAATATCAAATAATAAAGTGCAGAAATGAAAAAATGAAATCAAATACCTGCAAATTATCAGTCTCTACAATGTTCTTGTATTCAAGTGTATATGAATATTGGGAATGCCTATAAACTGTTGTGAAACAGTTGCCTGTTTATAGCTAAAATAGCTGAGGATATAAATTTAATTATTTGTGCATAAAAGTAGCTACTTATGCATTTATCCCTGCATGTAAATTATTTACGTATTATTTATGATTAAGCTTGTAACTGTCAAACATGCAGAATGGGGACCTATAATGGATTCCATAAATTTTTGTATGAACTGTGGTTTAAATCCATTAATTGAGCAAAAAGGTTAATAAAAATGCCTCCCAGATTCCCATATCAGCTGTTTCCTTCCTCCCTGGCAAAGTCATAAAACCCCAATGCACCTACTGATGTTGTGCAGCAGTCACATGGCTCCAGACCTATCCTGATATCAACTGCAATCATTCAGGCTCACCTTACTACAGTTTTTTGGATGGAGTACAGCTGGACATGGCATCAGTAAGTTTATCYAAATTGTGTTCATATGAAGAACCTGTAATTACTCTCCATTAACTGTGCTGAGTAACTTAGCAGACACTATTTGTTTTGAAAAAAAGCTGGTACAAATCAGATGGACCAAGCAGAACCAGAATGCTGGTGTATATAGTCCAACACCACTGATTGGCTCCCAAAATCCTTGGAGTATGGTGATGTGTACAACAGGATGCCATGCCCTGGCCAGTTAAAGCAGCCCAGTGTCTGATAATCTGGTCGGTGAATCAGCTGTGGTCAAGCTTAATCCCAGTCACTGGATGGAAAAGTGCTAAGGAAAAAGGCACGGTTCRAGTTGGAGTAGGACACAGGTTGTATGGCAGAATTACACAGTGGGAGTTGGAGGAAAAACAGGACTGCAGACTTTTACCATGTTGTAGCAGGCAGGAAAAGGAGTGCATGTGAAGGTTTTCACTACTGCTTAGGTAGGGATACGAAAGATGAAAGATACCATAAGACAAATTATTAAAATGACAGATGGATTAACGGTATAGAATGGGGAAAGAAAAGGAAAGGAAATTAATTTGAAAAAAGCCCAGAAAGTCAGCATCTGTGTTGAAGACCATCATGTAGTGGCAACAATTCTTTAAAACAGTTTACCTAGCCTGCTGAAACAAGGGGTCACACCCATGTTTTTAAAACTACAGAAGACTGAGTAATTAATACAACTTGGCAACATCTTGTGGAGTTAAACATACATAAGCTGTCTATTACTATTTCCCAGGGAGTATCAGAGAGAAAAGAAATGCAGGAAATGCAGATAYCATTGAGCAATTTTCACAACTAAACAGTCAGTGATGCCTACAATGTGGAACCAACCAAATATTTACCCTTTTCCTTAAATATTTGTATGAGATAATATTTCATAATGACTGTTTTCTTTCTTCCTGTACAAAGATTCCTAAAAAGTAGGAACAAATGTCCTCGTATATATTTAAGCACTGATTTAGTACATTAACTCTTTTTTATTAGCCAGGTCAGTGAAAGTGGAATTGTGCATTATCTTGAAAAATGAGGGAGTTTCTTTCCTTACTGACTGCAGTCCTATTAATTTCTTTATCGGTTGGTATCTCTCAGAAGTAGCCTTTTGACCATTGTATCAGCATTTTAAGTGCCTATGTGCTCTGTTTGGTAGCATCGACCTTTGCCCTAGACCTTCATAAGTCATTGGAAATGACCATTCAATCAGCTTTTATAAATGTATATTGTAGAAGATTTTAAGAGCATAGTTAGTGGTTCTGACTATTTTACCTAAATATAGTAAAACACATTCCTTACTGTAATTTAAAATGTGGTGGGTTAATAAAAATGTTCTGGGGATTTCCACAGCATATTCAATTTTTGTGTGTCTGTCTTTTCTGGGATTCTTTTCCTAAATTCTTGAGTTTTATGAGTCATAATTTTTGGTAGGTTTTTTTTTTCCTTGTGTTATTTTTTACTTGTAACCTTCACTATGTGAATATTAATTCTTGTAATACACTACAGGTGTGGGAGATGTGGGAAATGGGGATGCTGAATACATGATGTGCAGCTGTCCCAGTGAAACTGGGTCTGACTCCAGCCCTGAATAATACACTCCATCTTAGCTGGATTTGTTTTGATTTGAAACAGTCTTTGATGATATCAGGGAAAGTATGATAGGAGGGAAAAGGAAAGCATGCATTCCAGAAACTGAAAAATTAATTTATTGATTTGTGGCTCGTTTATGATAATTTTTCTACATTTCTAATATTTCTTTTATATCTGAAATGGCATGCTAATGACTGTGCCGTAAGCTCCAGTATGGAATTCACCAGTGTGCAATCTCACAAGAATCCACCTTTTTCCTTTCCACTTGGAATATACTAAATTCCCAAGGGAATTGGGAGAGGGTACTCAGAACCCATCTGCGCTTTCACTAGCATTACCTCCAAGGTGCCTTCATTAGTAACATATTGCAGTCATGCATTTTAAAGACTGGTTTACCATTGATCAGTTGTTCTTTTTTTTTTATGTCTTCAAGCAATTCTGTATATTAATATGGCACCTGTCACTCTGATATCCAAATACTAAACAATACTGAATGCTGCTATGTCACAGCATAAGTARCACTTTCATCTCTTCTTCTGTCGTGAGCAACAGGGAAGGCTTGTGTCCGCAGTTTGCTTAGCTGCACTTTTAAATTAGCAGCACCACTCTTAGGGATGCAAGCTGGCTTGAGGTTGTTTGAGAATGTAGAGTTAGGCCATTCTCAAAGAGTATTTAGTGGGTAAAGATGTGACACAGCAGGCCTTTTAGTGACCACTGAGGTTTCTACGCCCTCCCTTTACTCAAGAAAGGGACTCACTAGTTTGCTTAGAAAACTTGCATTTTGCTGTGATATCCTCTAAAGTCTGGCAGCATGGCATTAGAAGCATGGCAAGTAAATCTTTTCAGTGAGTGTTCAGTGTCAGCATCCCAGTAAAGGAAGGTAGGTATTGCAAGGGAGATTTGTGGAATTTTTGCTATAGGAATGCCTGAAAACTGAGCTATTTCCTGTTTTCTTGCAGTGAATTCACTATTCTGATAGCAATGAAAACAAACCTGTGCAAAACTTAAAAAAGTGTGTTACCCCCCATGTTTGTTAAACAGTCTCAAAATGGAAAGGCGGTGTTTTGTTTTAAATATCCTCTTGTTGTTAAAATCTCACCTTAAAATTAAAAATGGATACCATAATAACATTAGAACATTTCACAGTATTTTTAGTGAAATGTTAAAGTACTTTGGATGTTTGAAGACAGCATGTTCTGAAGTATTTTTCAGGATGTCTGAAATATCAGGATGTCTGAAATATCAGGGTGTTTGAAGACAGGATGTTCTGGTACTTACTGAACCTACACAAGGCACATAAATGGACTAGCAAAAATCCTTTGAGGCACCCTAAAAATTTTTGGATGGCATATTAAAATGGTTTTGGGAGAGCAAAATATATTGTTGATACTCAATCAAGACATTGCTCAAAAATTTGTGTTGTTTCTTCACAGTCCGACCTGTACTGATCAGTGCTGATGAGTTGATATGTACTTCATAAGAAACGGATGGAATCATGCATGTATGTGATAAGAAACAYTAATTTAGGCATACTTTCTTCTGTAGATAATGTAATCCTCAGTGTGAGAAATAGATATGATTTGCCCTTACATAAGGTCCCTCTTTTGTCCAATTTCCAGAAATGTTATGTCGTTGCTATAATATATAAAATAGCTCAGGTGACTAAGGTATAGAAAATATAAGTTTTATTTTAGAGTTGATTATATTTTTGCTTTGAAGGAATTGGAGGAAATAGAGACTATGTGTGTTCCACATTTTGAACTCTACGAGATTATTTTTAAAGGTGAAAATAGTTTCAAAGGTGAAAATATTTAATACATTGCAATTGAAAACAGAAAGTAGGATACAGAATACCAGTTAATTCCAAGTCAAATTAATTTCCAATCCACATTCTGCCTATGAAAATGGAGAATTCAGTAAAGTAGATTTTGAACAATTTGATGGAAAAAAAAGCCAGGATTGAAAAGTTGTACTGAAAAGACACTTTGAAAACTGAAGATAAATAAAAGAAATGTACAAAATGAGTAGCAGAAAAAAGTCAAGTTTTCATTTGCCTATATTCACAATCAGTGACTGAATTTCAACAACTTTTGATACCTTCAGCTCCCGGTAAAGTCAGTGCAAATTTCTTAAAATCGCACTGCAGCACTACGAACTGGACCTTCCGATTTTGGTGGTGAAGTTCTGGAAATGCAAGTTTTATCCCTAAGCAGATAATTTTAAAGTCAACTAAAGCTAAACCTCTAAGAGGGTTGGAAGTCAGATGAGTGCACAGCAGGGAAAAAATGACAGAGACTGAGAAGAATCTGAAGTAACTAACAAAAGAAGAGAGAAAGATGTTAAAATAAAGGGAGGAAAAGGAAAATCACAAAGGTGACAAGAAGTCCAAAGAAACCACTGTATGTCATGCAATAAAACAGGATTGAGCTGAAACTTTTAAGAGTTAAATGTATGAGACAGGAGAACACCAGGAAATAAACATAAAGAAAAAAAGGTAACCTGTCAAACAGATCAAACGTTAAGTTACCTCTGAGTGACATACTTTATGCAATTTGGAAAAAATACTTCCCTACACTCACTAGAAGAGAGAGAATAAATATGCCTCTTTGCTCAAATGCATCCCTCCCCTGGCCTTACTTGTATCCTGAGGCATATACAGGCATCTCGGCCTTGCTAATTCTGCTGAAATATTTTTCACTGCTCTAGCAAGGCTGTCATTTCTATCCCCCTGCCAGCTGGCCCTCTGCTGATATATTGAAATAACCTGTCATCTGAATGACAGCTGGCAGTAAGAGGACTTCTGGTGATGGAGTTGATTACTAAGCTTCATTGACAGAAATAAGTGTTTTTGCTCAGTCTTTCTTCAGCCTTCCTTCCAGGCAGAGGAATAAAGATAAATATTCATTGACAGACTTTGAGTTTAATGAGAATACTCAGCCATGTGGATTTATTTTTTCCCTTCTCTTCTCTCCTTATTTTAATTGGGATGATTTTTGGGCACAGCTTCTAAATGCTTAAAAGGCGATTCCTTTCTCTGATGCTGTTTTTATGCTATAATAATAGACATATATGCTATACTATACATTAGTATAATATAGTCAAAATTATTTGGATTTTTCTTGTCTGTCTGTGAAACAGAGAAAAAAGCCTGAACTGATATTTTTTCATGGTTTCATACAAAAACAAATGTTTCATTATTCAAACTATGATTCAGGGTATATTCACAGCCTTTGAAGGCATGAGGTGACAATGGAGGAAAAAACAAAATTATCTACTCTTTGCCACTGAAAGATGCTCCCAAAAACATGCAAGCAGAGAACTTGTAAAGAAGGATATGGCTGCAATTATCAGTGGAACTTTAGACACTGTTTTCATTTATTTCAGCAGCTGATCTTGAATAAATAAATCCACAGATACAGAGATAATAATAATTTGAAACTCAGCAAAGCAATGTGTTCTCGTAGCTAAATATCATACTGGCAAGCATTGCATGAAAAAAAACCAAAACTGGTGTATAATTTTAAGGACTTTCTTCTTCTTAAGAAATGTCCAATACATTTCTTTTTAAAACTATTTCTCCTTCTCTCACATTCTTCTCCTTCTTCAAAAAATACTGAACTCTTTCTTTTAGCAATACTAGATTTCCTAAAAACCTTCCTAGAACTAAAGTGTTCAAGCAAATTCTTTGAAATGAGGCAGGTGGGAGAGACCACTACACCCCTTAAATCAGGATAATGTGCAGAGGGARTCAGGCCATAGATAGCAAGGAGTGTGCTGCAATGCAGAGGATAAACAGTACTTGAGAAAGCTTAACTTCAAGGAAGTCTTCATGGCATCGTATAAACTGAAGTGAAATGTCTGATTTTGTACAGCACATACTTGTGAAGACTGAAATTTTCTTAGGTACTTTTTGAAATGAAAATAAAAAGTTTGAACACATTAAATGAGTTAATATTTTTAAGATCTTGGATGTTATTCTGGCTTCTTAGTACAATGTAATCATAGAAAGAGAAGAAGGAGAGATGGCAATATGTTACAATGCTCCTGCTAACAGCATTTTCAGGTTTTGTAATAACAGCTAAACCCAAAATACTCAAAGCCCTCTCGGAACTATCAGACTCACTTAGAAAACCAATGTTATTTCTCACTCTTTCTCTCATATACTGTTACTTCAGATGCTTGATGACTGGAGGGAGTGTATATTTGATATTGATAGTATGACTTTAAAAGGAACTTTTTAAACTCAAACTGAGGACCAATTTTTAATTCATTTTAATTACAAAACTAAATATGAATAAAAACGTATCTTCTCAACAGCAGTTCACTTACATTTTTATGTTGTAAAATATTATGCTTAGTATCAAAGGCTTTTATCATAAAATCACAGAATCATAGATAGAATGGTATGGATGGGAAGGTAGATTAAAGATAATCTAGGTCCCATGGACAGGGACACCTCCCACTAGACCAGGTTGACCAATAAATGTGGTAGGAACTATAATGCAGAAGAAAGGATTTAGGGTTATGTTAGAAAAGTCCTGGTCTTAATATTGATGTAACATTAAATCATTGTACAGACTTTTGCAAGTCACTTTGCCTTTCTCTGTTTCCTCACGTAAGGGTAATATCACTCACCTATCTGCCTTATGGGAGTATAATGAATATAAATTAAATCATGCTCCTAAAGTATCCTGATAAATTATCGATCCTGTTTTAGGTATCATGAAGATTATCAAAATTGGGTGAGCAAAATTTTACAGAGCATTGTCAATTGATATAAGAAAAGACAGGATAAAATTTGTCATTGGATTCTTAACTTCATACCCTTGTCAGACTTTGCAAGCAGACTCAGGATAACGTGTGATA
Organism: Amblyornis subalaris; assembly: GCA_018881555.1. Classification (NCBI taxonomy): domain Eukaryota; kingdom Metazoa; phylum Chordata; class Aves; order Passeriformes; family Ptilonorhynchidae; genus Amblyornis; species Amblyornis subalaris. Next base: position 822,253 of record JACAXG010000211.1, read on the forward strand.
TTTCTTATCTAGACATAGCAAGCTGAATAAGGAACAGATTGTCAGCCTAATATATGTATCACAGTAGCCCCAGGGCAGAGCAAATCTTTATGGTCAATTTATGAATGCCTGAAAGGTTTAGCTAGGAATAAAATAATGCAAACTGGCAACTTTAACTGTATTGTAATTTCCCGGTTTAAAATCTTTCTTGTTAGAATGARTCAGTTTGGCAATGGTAGCACAGAATTGATTGTATTCTTAAACTCTCAGAATAGTCATTGCTTTTGCAGTTAACACTGAAGGAACTTTTGATGCATTTATTCTAATAGCTCATTTCAATAAGTACTTGTATTGAATGAGCAATAGATCTGTATTGTCTCCAGTCACCCTCAGGGAATGTTAGAATCTAGATCTGTGGTCCAACTTTAAATTAAATAAGCTTGTGCACACACATAGATACCAAAATAAATAACATGAATGGTTTTATCTTTAAGATTCTCAAAGAAATAGCATAAGAAAAGAATTGTTTGTAAGTGAATTTAATGATCAATGACATGTAATTCAAAGTAATATATTTATCTCACTTAGYAGATTGTTCCAGTGGAAAAAGAAATTAGGTCTACAGTGTTTCAAATATCCAGTTTCTCTTATCAGACCATGAATTTGCTTAAAAAATGAAAAGCTGTTCAACTAGGCAGATGTATCTTTTGTCTTTGTCAATACTATATTAATTGTATTTACTTATTTTTTTCATTATGATATTTTATATGGAAGACATCATCTTACAGGATATAAAAGAGGTGTTAGGCTTCCTGAAATTAATATTGGAGAGAAAAAAAATAAAAATGCCCATTAGTAGATTGCATTAGCCTGTAATCTTTCCTGCTGGGAGAGGAGGCTATGGACAAAGCTGTTGATGCTTAACTGAGAATGAAAGCACATAGCAACTGAAAAATTGTTGGATAGTTCTCTCTCCAATATATTCTCTCATTGGCCACATCGTGGAGCTACAACTAAATGAGTCAGAAACTGAAGCACCCTGCCAGGTCCACTGAAATAGCAAATATATAATTGAGACAAAGCATTAGTTAATCTGCACTGTGTGCAAATGCATTTTAATTTTATTATGAAAWTTTTTTTTAAAATAATATGATAACAGAAACCCCTTCTACTTTTTTTAAGACTGAGATAAAACATTCTCTGGAAAAAGAAGGTGCACTTCAGCTTTCCTCCTTACTCATGCAGCTGCAGTTTGAGACTGAGGCATAAGCTTCAGTCTTCGTAGACTTGTCCATAAGCAAGCAGTAATGGAGTACCGTAAGAAATCTTCCGTATTATCATCAGCTTGTGCACAAAGAGAATGAACAGTCTCTGTCTTAATTGCTATAGTCACTGAAATTGCAGTGACTGTTCTTATTCAAACATTTGGTCATATCTTTTCAGAGACATTAGTAAATTTTCCTACATAACATCTTAGGTGGTGTTCCAGATTTTTTTCCGTTTCTTGTTATTTTTGCTGCATTTCAATATATGTGCAGTACTGATTTTCATGGGGTACACTTGAGGTTTTTAAACAACTTTCAATAAACTTTCAATAAAATAAGCAACTTCAATAAATTTTCAATAAAGAAGCCCATCAACCTGAGAGGCTCTGGCTCAGTGACTGGATTATTGGCTGAAGTGGTAGCAGCTTGGAGAAATTCATGTCTTTTARGAAATGCCAGGTGTTTGTTTTCAGAAGGTTCTGGGGTTTGATCTGGGGGTGAATACAGGATTCTGACTTATCAGACAGGCTTTCTGAAGTATTTGCCTTTAAAAGTCACTTCTCCTTAGGCTGACTGTTTCAAAACAACCTGTTTCCTAAGCAAGCCCAGTTTGGCTTGAAGTGGATGGGTTTGCAAAGATGCCAAAGTACTCAGGTTATATGTTTTCTGTTGAAATAAAGAACTCGGAGTTTGGGTTTGGTTTTGGGGTGGGKTTTTTTTGTTGGTTTTTTTTTCTTTTTTTCTTTTTTTGTTTATTTGTTTGTGTTTYTTCCTCTCTCGTAGGGCCTAGTAGCTACTTTTTTCCCTTTGTTCCCCCTGTTTTATTCTTTCAAGAGTCAGGAGTGAGCAAAGTGGTTAAAATTTGTGAAAACAAAGGGGGGAGCTCTTGCTGCACTGGCAAGTGCTGCAGAGAGACTGCTGCAGGAAGTCTGTGCTGCTTGTTTAAGCCATGTATCAGAAGGGGAGATTTCCTAAAGGGTTTTGAAGTCATCCTCTGGCCATTTCTCCTCTAATTCTTGCATTGCCCATGTGAATACTGGTGAAGTTCCTAAAAGATTCGTGCGTGAAGCAACACTTTGGAGCAGAGCAAAGCATTCTATGCAGGACTGAGTTTTTGCTCTGCTGGATTCCTTCCTGTATCTGCAACTTTGTAAATATTGTATTAAATGTACATACATATGTAGAACTGAAAGCATTTGGATTGATTGTCTTTGTGCTTCGTCATTTTCTATTTTAAATGATGCACAATAGTAGTATCAGAAAGCTTGACTCCTGTTTGAGTATAGCTTTTTCTATACAAAACTTAGCATATATAATACACCCTCTGTTTCTTAAGCATATTCGAGTCTTGATTGTTAGGTTAATATACTAAAAGTCTAAAACTCTTAATAATTTAAAAAAGGTCATGACAAATCAATCCACAGGTACTTGGAAATTCATATAATTTTAGTGTATTTGTTTCTGAGCAGTACAAGGGAATTTTAAATGTACAACACAGTACATATGCAAGTATGGCATCTAATTCCCTTTGGGTCTGCAGGCTGAAAATATAGCTCTCTTTTTAAAGACCAGACTATGGAACAGCTAAATATTTGCAGTTCAAGAGGCATTTACACTGCAGGAACACAGAATGCCATCCGTGTTTGTATGTTTACTCTTCAGTCCTGACAGGCTCTTAAATGTTTAATGTGAGAGGTATTTCTTCTGTCGTTAGAAAAAAAAATCAGTTTCCCTCCTCTGCTACCTCCTTTAATAGAAACAGCCTCCTGAGTATTGGGAAGGAGTTTTTCCTCTTAAAATACATATATATATTTTTCCTCTTAAAATACATATAGTATTTGTAACCTTCACTTTTAGTTATCTCCAGAAAAAAAAAAAGCCGTTGTTGTTGTTGTTGTTGTTGTTTTTACTGTTGGTGTTTTTCTTTTTACTTTGGTGCTTCTATTATGATTCCACTGACAGCACTGTCACTTTCTGCAGCTCCAGGAAGAGCCTTGTACCTTTGAAATTTTCATTACCTTTTGTCTGGCTGCCAACTTTTCTGCCACTGTAGTCTGGTGATGCAATAGCAGTACCTGCTGGTAGCAGTACTACCAGCCCAGAGACTCCAGATTACGGGGAGAGAAGCTCCAGAATGRAGCGAAGGTGTCAACATTCTTCCTTTTTAAATATATTTTCTCTGTCTGGTTGGTTGCAAAGACTTCTGGAAGAGCAGGGACTCAGCTGGCATGGAGTTAGCCACCAAAAAAACCCACCCCAAAGCCCACAGAATTTAGCAGTGATTGAAGCCATTTTTATTCTCTCAAAGGTGAAAGGAAGGAGAAAAGGGAAGGAGTGATTCCTAATAATGGTGATGGACACTGTATGTAGCATTGAATTAGATACATATTTAAATACCTTCTTGAAATGGATGAATYAGAAACACCAATATTATTATAGATATCTACACCTGTATTACATTCAAGGACCAGCTTGCTATCTTTTAGTTTTAGGAGGTCCTCACCAAAAATTGCCAGTCCAGGGTTTGTGTATATCCCTTTTCAAAACACTCAAAAAAGCAGGTACAAACCAAACTTGATCAAACCAGCAGCTTTTTGCTTCCCTTCCAGCCAGATGGTACTCATTAGCAGTGGAGTGACTTAAAAAATTTCCCACTGCATCCCTTTTTTTCCCCAACAGAAATTCCATCCAGTCCAGGATTGAGAAGATGGACTGTGCAGCCTTTATGAAATATTATGGAGTGTGTTAGATCCAGAAATAAAGGGATCATTTCAAAAGGAAGGATTTCACATGTGTGAAGCTGCCTTGGCAGCCATTTCTTTTACATATTCAGGAATTCTTTTACATCCCTTGCTCATGGTAGCAGTGCTGCTTAAATTGAGGACAAGAACAGTCTGCAAAATGAGTTGCAAGACGTTAGTGAATTTATAGACCTAAAATAAAATTATATGCTGTCACCAAAGTCTGGATAATTTATGTCTAAATATTCTTATAGAAGTCTACATATAGCTCTACTGCTGATAATTTTCTTTTTTATTTATTCATGATGATTGCTCATTTGGTATTTAAAATTCAGAAACAAGTAAGTTTAAATTATTGTTAAGTACTATACCTGCCCATTCCCCATCCAGATGAACTATGCTTCTATAAATAGAAGTTCCCCATTAGAATGGGCTGAGCCAGTATCAATTCCCAAATGTCCTGCTTTCCTATTGGCAATTTCTTGTGGGGTATGACAGGAGAAGGTGAGTAGAGCAAAATAATTTTTTGAAGTTTTTAACTAGAGTTTCTGTGAAATTAGGAGCTCCTGGCCAAGCAGAACTTCTGGTCACATGAGCAATATACATTTTAATATGTTTTTATATGTGTATATATATATGTATTTATTTTTTATATGTGTGTATAAAATAAATAGTGCTCAGAAGTGTATTGGAGCATTGGAAAATTTTCATCTGTCCTGTTATGTTATTAGAACAGTCCCTGGAAGAGTTTTGATTTATATCAACTGGCACTTCCCCAAGCAATTCCCAGGCATAATTTGGGAGTTTGAAGGTTCTAGGCAAGGTTCCCAATAAGCAATATGCTGCAATCACCCTGTTTTGAAGGCTGGGAGATCTCACTAGCATAGGCAAGGGCTGCTTCACACCTGTTTATCTTGGTGTCAGGGAATGTTCCCAGCACACAAATGTCAATTTAATGTAATACAGATAGATCAGGTATACTGAAGAATGAATCGAAATATTCAGGCTCTCTGTGTGTTGGACACTCACCATTTCAAAGTAATTATCTTTCCTTCAGTTTTCCATCTCCCAAATTCACACTCTTTTCTGGAGAGTTTAGCGTTTAGTTTGCTCATTTTTTCATTAAAGCAAACGATTACAGTGTATCCTAAATTGAATACATCTAAACAGATGCATTCTGAATTAGATTCTAAATTGAGATATGGCAACACCGTCTGTGGTGTCAGTATTAGAAAACTCAAAATCTTTTTTGTCTTTTTATTAGTGATACAGGGAATACAATTGCATGATGACAAACTGATGTAGTATGTTTAGAATAATGAGCTCCTTTTTACTTCCAGTTTTGAACCCGTCTCTTCAGCTTCTGAGCTATATTTGAAGCAGCAAAGTAACTGTCCACATCTGCACTTTGCTGGAAAATGCCAAGATTGCTATCCTGTGGCGTGTTCCTGGATATTCTTTGAGAGTGATCAGGCAAGGGAGTAAGAGGATGGACACCGTGCCCTTTTGTCTTACCTTGTAAACATTTTCAATTCAGAAAAATACTGAACTGTGCTTCGTGTTTRTTGCTTGTGCAGTCAAAGTATTGTTGGATGGTCATTTATCCATTACCTGATTTGTCTTSCCAGCATTTCAGTAAGAGAGAGACAATTATTACTGCACTCAGCAAATGGAAGATAGAAACAATAAGAAATGAAGTTTTTCTGAAACTGTAGAGCTGTGCTATACCTGCCAACACAGTTCTGGAAATTAAACAAGAGTTTAAAAGAATGTGTCTGGTGTATCAGTTCTCTTCTTCAGTTACAAAGTCCTCCATGCTCCATTAGTTTTTAATGGACTAGACAGATTATTTGTAACTTCCCATAAACTTTATGCTGCAGTGACCTCTATATCCAGCTGAGATGGCTTCAGTCTAGTGATACCCAGGTAGACTTTTCTTTCTTTTGATGCGTCTCAATTTGTAATAGTTTCCTGCTTCCAAACAATGTTCCCTCTGGATGACTGATTCTCCTAATCTATTTTTTGGGGACCAAACATTTAGCCTTTCCTCTGGCTCTTTAGTGGTTATTCCCGTATCTATGTTGAGTCTTCAGCACAGAAGAAACCCAGGTGTTACAGCCAGTCTGAAACAGCCAATATATACACACAAGAAAATACCTTAAATTCCTGATAACCTGCTTCCAGTCTCTTGCTCACAGTCCAAAAGACATAAGGTGCCCATACTTTGCTTCAGTTTTTCAATCCTTAAATGTTTGGGTGACTTTTGTTTTGATTCCGGTCGCAGTGGAACGTCTGCTTTGGAATTATCTGTCCATAACAGAGAGGCAGCAAGAATTTTCCAGGTGGTATTGAGATATATCATCATCCGAATGACTCCATGCAAATACACTTTTGCATTTTTTATTGCAATGTAACTTAAACAGAGGTTTAAAGTGAAATTTATGTTCAAAGTTCAGATCTTCAAGGTCTCTAAGATGAAGCAAAGTGAGTTCCCTGGCTAGCAGGTGAGCACCCCAGACAGACTCAGCATAATGGTGTCACTATTTTCATGTGCATTTTCATTGTGGGTGAGATCCTGACTCCTCARCCAGGTCAATGTAGCCCTTCTGCCGTTTTGGAGAAACAGTGGAAATAAAAGCTTTGGCTTTGGAGCCACTTTAGGAAGCCAACACAACAAGCATAGGATTGGAGCAGGTGACTTTGATTATGTACCCTATTTTTGTCAGCAGCAACTGTGCTATATTAGGCCTTTTATAACCTTAATAGGTTCTATTTAAAGTTAATTAGTCCTTATTCCTCTTTTTCATGTTTGGAATACTGTTATTAACTGTGTTTTACTAATGGTTAATAGCACCTTCATTTATATTAATTTGTTTTTTTCATTATTCAGTTTATCKCTTCCTTCTAATTAAGTGATTGTCTTTTTCTAAAGAGAGAACTGTAACATCCTGTAATAGTTTATAGAAGGATATTTACTCCTTCCATCTCAGATTATTGCTGAGATTTAAAAAACAAAATCCTTCTTGGTGTATATTTCGATCTRGTGGTCTTAATCCTCACTTCATCATCCTGGCAGCCATGCTGTAGCATTCTGATGACTGGAATTCAGCTTTCCTATTTGGTGATGATGTTTGGCACTGTACACATTTTTTCTGAAGAAAGACTTTTCATAATGACTTTTTTTTTTCTCCTGTCTAATATATCAGTTTTGTCTTTGTGATCCCTTGGTCTAATTTTCTTGTGCTCAATTAATATATTCAGGTTTTTCTTTTATTTTCAGATGGGTTCTCAGCTTCATACCTCTTAAATCCAAAAATATTTTCACTTTCACTATTCTGTATTCCTGTTTCTTTCTTTCTGTCCTTTATTCCTTTTGCTTCCCCCCTCCCTTTTTTTCCACCTTTTTTTATTTTTTGAATACCGCTTTTACAGTCGATGTTTTACTTCTCTTGTGTTTCATGTTAACTACATTTTGGGTAACACCATTCTTCCTAATAGCACACATACATGTGTAAATATGTAGTGTCTGCATCTAGCCATGCAATTACTGAGTTTTATACTTACCAGGGTTGCACCAATTAGTGGTGTCAGACATAGGAACTGGCTCTTACCTGTTTGAGGTATTTGACATCAAGGAAAGTTCATGCAAGCTTTAGATGTTCCTAAAATTTCAGTAGAAACCTTCTAGCCAAACTGTTGGCTCAGTTCTTGATTGTTCTTATTATTCTATGTATTTAAATGAGAAATTTAAGTAAACAGTATACAGGTGTTTTTTTATATTTCCGTATATCTCCAATGTAAAATGTCTAAAAATAGCATCTTTATCTAGAGTTTTCCTTTCTTTATAAGCTACAAAGCTGGTATTTTATCAAAGAATATATATGTGGATTTCTGCTTTGAGAAGGAGTTAGCCGTGTCATTTACTGTTAAACCCARCCCAGAATGGGACAAAGTGTTTCATGAATTTGAGTTAGTCCAGGTGATTAGGATTTTAAATTTTTTCTTCTTCTAGTTTTTAACCTGATGGTATTAACATTTGATTTAGTAATCAGGAGTCCTGCCTAATAAATGTGGTTTTATACTACAGGTTCTCACAGTAATGCCTGTCTGTTCATAATACACACCAAGAAACCAGATGTCCCATAGAGTGCCCAGCTAGGTGTGTAGGAGCAGGACTTTGCATTTCCTTCCTTGGACTTCAAGGGATTCCTGCTGGCCCATTTCTCTAAGTCTGAGGGATACCTCTGAATTGCAGCCTAAATCCAGCATATTGATTGCTCTTCCACAATTTGACATCACCCACCAACTTGATGAAAGTGTGTTTTCTTCATTTGTTAAGGTCGTTATTAAAGCTGTTAAACAGCATCGCCCCAACATGGACTCTACTGAAGTGGTTTTCAATTAAACTTTGTTCTACTGATCTCAACTCATTAAGATTAGTGATCCAGCCAATTTTACACCTACTTTACAGTCCATTTGCTCAAACCATATCTCATCAGCTTGGCTATAAGGATACTAAGTGAGACCATTTCAGAGTCTTTGCTGAAGTCAGGTTGTAGAGCACACTTTGTTCTCCCCTCATCCACAGAGCCACCATCACAGGTGGTGACCCCAGGGGTGTCAGGCACAATTTGCCTTCCATGTGCCTGTGCTGCCTGTTCTCAGGGCTGCTTTCCTTTCTCGTGTTTCTACCCATACAGAAAAAGTTTGTGAGTATAATGAAGTTCAAAAGGTTTCCAAGCATATCATACCATGATGCATAATAAAGACTGTTACATTTATTTACACGAATTTATTTAAGAAAGTACAGTCTCAGAGCAGGGAGAGCACTGCAGTTACATTCATGCTTTCAGGTTTCTGATATGTCACCTAGAACCTCCTTCTCTCATCAGACCTTGTACAGGAGGCGGTATATTTCCAGTGCCAATTTCACTAGAAATGCAAATAAAGCATAGCTGTTGGGAATGAACTAGTCACTGCATCTGGATTCAGGATGATATTTGCAGAAATAAAGAGTTGCAGTTTTTGCAGTACAAAGTATATCTTGAACAAAATTTTAGTGACAGGTGAGATAATGGAATTCCCTGGGGGATGTAATGAAAGCTAAGGGAAAGAAAAAAAACTGCCATAAAACAAAATCCAAATCAGATTGGACTGCACTTGTTTAATTTTAAAATCAAGATAAGTGGGTAGAAGAGGAACCTCCCAAAGGTTTGGATGATCTCTGAATGTAAAAGCAATGCAGGGCCGTGCCCGAGGGTATGAATTACAGCTCTAGTATTTTCCTGGCATTTCTCAGGAAAAACTGTAGCAGAACGGTTTACCCCTCAGAAGACTTGGTCAGTCTGTCCAAATCAAACAACATATATCATCTGGGCATAAGGGAACAGTTTGTCTTGTGCAGCAAAATTCGAGGAAATAATTTGGTTTGCAGAGGAAGGGGTGGTGTGTGTGTATGTGTGTGTGTGTGGTGTGGTGGTGCTATTATAAGACAAAAAAAACTGTTTCAGGGCCTAATTCAGTTTCTGCCGAACTGGTGAGAGCCTTTTATTTGATCTCAATCACAGAGGAACTGATCTCCAGTGGTTAAACTATTAGTATTCCAGTCTTAGTCAGTGAAATAAACATATTAATTAATATCCAGGAGAGAACCTTCATAGATTGAATTGGATGCATTTAGGGACGCTTTTACACATGTCTGTAGATGGCATCAGTGTACTATATGCAAGGCAAAAATAATTAATTATCACGATAAATTCTTTCTTTCCTGACTTCTGTTACCACGTAATCAACCTGGAGAGTTGAGCAAGTGCTCTAACATCTAGGATAGCAATCTTCTGAAATAGAATACAAGGTAACAGGAAAAGCAATGCATTCTTTCTTTTGTTACAGATAAGCATGGACTCCATTCATATTGTTGGAGTCAGCATTTTTCATAAACATTGTCTAGCAGGCACTCAGAGAGACATTCAAGTTCAACACCTATTGATTTTTCTCCTGTTGTGTTATAATAGAAAATTCTTCCTGGACTCTGATTTACAAAAGCAGAAGGTGGACTTGATGTTCTAAACTAAAATATACACAAATATGTTTATAGAATCAAAGTAGTGAAGGAAAGCTGTTTGTGCTCTTTCTACCCTCCCAAAGGTAAATATTTTTTGCAACAAGTAAAATATTAGGGAAGAATATTTTTAAAATTAAGCTTTTAACAGTAGAGATTATGCTGAGGTAGAACCTATATTGCCTGCCCCTAAACAGGTTTCGGGTATCAGTCTTTTTCAGCAGCAGCTGTGAAATCTCCTCTGGAGCACAGAGTATATTTTACCACCTAGTGGGAACTTGTGACCTGTCAGGATCTGCACTTTTGACCTGCAGTGTAACAACAAAAAGATTTTCAAGCTTTATAGTAGGCTGAAACATGACACTTAAACTCTTAAGGGCATTGAACATAGGACCTATAAAATTGTGACTTAAAAAAGTATACACAAATGTGCAGCTTCTCTTAAACAAATCTCACAGTATGGAAACTATGAGACAGAAAGATCAGTTTTTCTTAAGCAGAGAGCAGAAACTGAAAGGTGCTGCAATAAATAATCAGTCTTTTTATATTAATTGGATTATTTGGAGAGTCTTCTGATACAATCCTGTAAAACTTTCAGAGCAGGGTCCACAATATTGTCACAGAAATGTTCAGGGCCAGGTTGGATGGGGCTTTTAGCAACCTGATATAGTGGAAGGTGCAGGGAGGTTGGAACTAGGTGATTTTTAAGGTCCCATACAACCCAAACCTTTCTATGATTCTATGACAGCCAAGGTGACTGAGATTCCTATATGCTCTCAGTTGCATAAAGGAGCACATACTTTTCCTAAATCTTTTAAAGACATTCAGTAAATCTAATTGCCATAATTAGGATGAATTCTGAGAGTAGAGATCTGTAATTTTGCTAAACTCTTATCTTTAGGCATTTTAAACAAACCCCAACTAGCCAGATATAAGTATATAGACCTAGAAAAGGTCTGCTGAACCTCAGCTGTGCTCTGCTATGAAAAGCAAAATCATATAATCACTGCTGCATGTTTAGTAAGCTTTGTGCTGCAAGAAGTTTGGCTGTGTAATCTCTTTACTCTCTTGAAAAGCTATTTTTTTCATTTCCTCATTCAAGTTATTTCCAGGAATATGTCTTTGGCATATCAAAGTATGCAAAACCACAGTATTACTGATGCACATTTCAGTGATAAGAAACGCTGATATTTTTAGGTTTTGCTGTCTCCTGTGCCCTTAGCTTTTCTTTTCTTACTTTTTTTTTTTTTAAATTCATTTCCTTTGCAGACATGGACTTCATTATCACCTTTCACTAATAAATACTCAATGTTGTAACATCACTTACATCCTAAATATCAGCTTGATTTATGTGACTTCAGTCATTCTGAGACATCACTTACATCCTAAATATCAGCTTGATTTATGTGACTTCAGTCATTCTGAGTAGGTTAAGGTGAATTTTTTCCTGTTCCAGGTGGTGATTTTTTAAAAAGGCCCCTCAAGTAGTAAAGCCATAACTATTACTATGTTTAGCTGTCCTAAGTGACCTGGGTTGTGTCCATTCCTTTTTCTGTAGCAAGACTGAACTACATTGTCTGGTGCCAGATTTTCCCGTTTATACTTTCATATAGTTTTTACTGTTCTGAAATGTCTGAATAGCCAGGACAACTTTAATCTGCTCCTCCTTTTCCCTCACCTGGCAGTTAACATAAATGACTATAATCTATCAGGGGTACAGTAGAAGGTAAACTAATTCTAAATAGTCAGCATTTGCTCCTTGAATTGAGGCAGTGCAGACTTTATTTTTGKTTTTTTTTCACTGTACCTTGCAGATGCTTTAGAGTTTTCAAAAACAAATACTACACCATTTTCTCTTGAGTACTGTAAATACACCTGCTCAGTGTAGTGTCAACAAATGCCCAGTGGCTTATACAGAACACCAGCTGTGTTGTATAAATTTCTAATAAGCAATTTGGGGACAGATATTGCTTCAATCTGAAAGAAAAAAACCCCCACATGATCTCTATGCACCTACTCCAGCATAATGGAAACCATCAGAGTATTCCAATCACAAGTTTCAGAATATTAGAAGAAAAAAATTGCAAAAAGTGTGTCTATTTCTTTTCCATTCTGCTTTTACATTTTGTCACTGCCTTAACCTGCTTGCAGCTACCAAAATGCTGTTGTCCTAGAGCCTGATTTTTTCAATACACTCAGGATTTTAAGAATGTCACTGTTCCAGAGAAAGACGGCCTTCAGTTGCACCTGCCAGCCTGTGAAGCTCATTGGGGATTTATCACTACATTCACATGTTCCATAGAGCACTTTCTCTCTCAGCTTTCTATTTAGCAGCTTTATTCAAATCACCTACTTCATCTCTGTATTCTCAGATAAAGGGCTGTTTTCACAGGAAAGTAGCCAAGGTCATAGATTTTTTTCCTTGATAATAGAAAGTATGGAATACACTCAACGCAACAAGCTAGGTTAGCTAATGCCATGGTTTAACCCCAGCCAGCATCCAAGCCCCAGGCAGCCACTCACACAGTCCCCCACCAGCAGGATCAAGGAGAGAACAGGAAGAGTAAAAGCTGGAAAACTCATGGGTTGACAGTTTAACACAGAAAGCAAAAGCCACACATGCAAGCAAAGCAAAAATAAGGAATTAATTCACTGCTTCCTGTGGGCAGGGAGGTGTTCAGCCATCTCCAGTAGAGCAGGGCCCTACATAATGGTGACTTGGGAAGACAAACACCATCACCCCAAATGTCGCCCGCTTCCTTCTCCTTCCCCCCACTTTATATTCTGAGCATGATGCCATATGGTCTGGAATATCTATTTGGTCAGTTGGGGTCACCTGTCCTGTCTGTGTCTCCTCCCTACTTCTTATGTACCCCCAACTTCCTTGCCAGCGTGGCAGTACGAAAGATGTTGCCTCTGTGTAAGCCAGCAATGACAAAAACATCTCTACAGTACCAACTCTGTGTTCAGCACAAATCCAAAACACATTGGCCCTGTACTAGCCATGGTGAAGAAAACTACCTCAGCCCAAACTAGCACAGCCAAGTAGAAAGAATTTGATGTAACTTGATTTGGTTCTCATTTGGTGTGGGTTCTCATGCAATGTGGGTTTACAACATCACAGAAAATGCCCCAAGTACTGCCAAATTCCCCCAAAGGTACTTTCAGATTGCTGGTGACCCAGTAAGATTAATAACATAGCTACACTAACCAGGGTCACTGAACATGAACACTGAACACTGACATGTCTAATTTTGCCTCAGTCATTCATTCTGCAAAGATCATTTTCTTAGGCCATCCTTTGGCTTGGTCACTCTTTATCAGTCTTCTGCCTTGATGTCAGGTCCACTTGCTCCACCACATCTCAGATGATACTTGTATTCATTAGTGCTTGTGTTCAATTTTGTCGCAAAACTGAATATGCTGATTCCATCAGAATACCAAAATATTTAAATAAAGCTGCAAGCTGCTTGAAAAAACAAAAGTACAAGGTCTTTTAATATGTCCATGGTTGGTCTTTTTCCATGGCCATACCAAAACCTTACTGATGGTAACATCTGTGCTGCATCCTGATTAAGTCCTGTGAGAGAAACCAATGCACCAACTGCCTCAAAAAGGAAGCCTGGGGATGTTTCTCAGGTAAGCACAACAGYGCAGTCAATTGCTTGAGTGATCTGAGTAGCCAGGGCCCTGGATACACTGTAGAGTAGGCACATCCTCCTGTAATACCTGTGGTGGCTCTGAGAAAGCTTGACTGTTACATTGATATGCAGTCTCAGAGTGAAACTGATGCCTTATCTGGGACTACCTAAAAAGAGAGGCTTGACAAAAATTAAAAGGGTAAAAAGCAGTTTTGTTTATTTGAAGGCCTTCAGGTGCATCCAGGGCACCTGAGTCAGAGCTCACTCAAGGGTTACACCCTAAGGTGGACCCCCTAAGATCAGCTCTCCAAGATGGACCCCCCAAGATGGACGACCAGTCACGAGTTCTCCATACTTTTATAAGTTTGGTCCATTAGCATATCGAGATTAGTTCTTCCAATTACAGCTTCAGGTAATGAAGTAATAATTCAGCCCAAGTTTTCTCCCCCGTTACCAACTGTTATTTACAGATCTTGAACCTGAGGCAGTAAGGTGTCCTTGAGCTTCAGGCCTGCAGATGGATTGTTTTGTCTAAAGGCAGTAGCTAACATTCTATATGGACTCTAGAGTTACACACTAAGAATTGCAGGGTTACAAATATATGAAAAATATAAAAGCTAAAATCCTAAGGCATCAAAACCAAGGAGAATTGGAGTTAAGATTGAGGGTACGTGCAACTCATTCACTGTTTAGAACCGTGGCGGTTCTGCTGCTGTCCACTGTCTTTCTGGTTGTAAGGAAGTCAAAGGGAAGTGACATTTTATGTTGTTGGTCTCTTCATTGCTCATGCTTTAAAATCCATCTTCATGTTGACTTATATGTATTTTGGGTGTTTTCTTTAGCTCTGTCTCCATCATTTTGCTGTATTGCTGATATGAGTGTGTATGGCTTATAAAAAAAGTATGAGTGGATCTGAAAGGCAAATAGTGTGACTATTTGAGTCTTTGTCATTAGCAGTGAATAGACTGTCTTGGCAATACAGAAGATAGATTCTGTGTTTAGGTAGTTGTTTTGATAAGGCTCTGGGATGGGTTAAAATTTTATCATAGCAATGGCAGAAAAAACCCTGTTTTTTCATCTGTTACTATCAAGTGACAATTTTTTTCTGTTTTCTGACCAGTTTTGCTTTGATATATGGAAATAGGTCAAGCAATATGAAAATAATGCTGAGCAGATGGTGTCACAATGATTTAGTAAAAAGAAAAATTTCACATGTTCATGTTTGCCCAGCGATATCTGTCCTGTATAATGGATTTTCCCTCTGCTTCAAGTTGCCATTAAAAAAACATTTGGGACAGAAGTGACGAAAAAGATCTGGATCATGGCACAGGTTTCAGCTCTTTCATGCTTTTCCATAGTTTTGAAAATTGAGCGAATTGAAAGCTGCAGTGAAATGTAAAAATATCTAAGTGGATTAAATGAGCAAATTTTCTATTGAGAAGTGACTGCATCTGCTACTGTATGAATTTTCAAAGGTCTTCAAACAGCTTCTTTTGAGCATTCCTGGTCATTTTCCAAACTAAGGTTTAGGGCTGTGTGCCACTCAGACATGTCTGAAAATTACTTCTGGTTTTGCGTGTCTTCTAATTTTGTTTTTACAAAACTTTATGTTCTAGCTTTTGCTGTCTTCATTCAATGATCACGTCTCTAGGGAATGAGGAATATGCAAAAATGCATTGATTGGTGCTGTGATTAGAAAGGAGACCAAAGTTCAGGCCTATCAGCAACCAAAAATTACTTCACAATTCACATTTATTTATTTATTTATGTTTGTATTTTTACATATAACCTCTGGAGTTCGTGTGATTATTGTTAACACTAAGCATCATCTTTCAGAAATAAGTTAAATTTTTCTCTCAGTCTTCAGATGTGGAGCTCAACTGATTTAATATAATATTATGAGGTGGCAATAATCCAAAAAATTTTCTCAAGTGCAGTAGACAGGATTAGATGGTACTGTGGTTAGTATGATCTATTATCAAGCTGTTGCGGTTTTTTTTCTTGTATGATATTTGCTGAAGGACAGCACTGAGTATAATAAAATCTCTGTTAATGCTAGGTACTGACGAAAAGTTATCTTGTTATATTTTGAACAGAAAAGAAGCTTTACAGTATTCCTATCAGAAATGCACTCATCCTTTGAACATCTTCCCTGGCATGAACAGCTTTTTAATTTAATTGGCAGATCAAGCTGCACATTCACCAGTGGAAAAGGTTACTGTACATCATAGAAATTAAAGGCCACCTAGCAAGAACTCTAAGAATGAAGCTTGGTACTAAGTTTGTATAGAATTTCAAAAATTAATTATTTTAGCTGACATTAATGTTTCAGTTGTGTGTAAATTATGCATTAGAATGTAACTGCAGAACAGGGAGAGATCAACTCTTCAGTTTTGGTGGAACATAAATTACATTTACACTCATTGAAAGTCCCCTTTACCCTGCCAGTAACATGTAAATGGCCTTCAGTATAAATGAGAAAAGGCTCACTATGGAATTTTGTCATAAGGAAGTAAAAGCTTTGCTTTCTTTTTGTTTAATTTTAGAATCTTAAAAATAAATGGTTCAAATGAGGAACTAAGTGTACAAAACTGTTAATTGTTCAGTGGCTGTTTTATTTTCACATACTAAAGAAATTTAAAATATAACCTTTAAATGCTGTCTTGCACTGATAACTAAGCCTTTTTGCTTTCCCTTTCCCTCTTGTTAATTTATAATTTTTAACATTATTATGGAAAGAGTATTTTAAGGCAGTCTTTCTCTTTTAAGAACCTCATTATATACCGTACAGCACTCTGAAAGTATTATTTTGGAACTGAAAAGGCCAAATTGAATAATACAGCACTGCATTATAATATGTAATTATGGAGTTAGAACTTAGTATGTAGCCTATCAAGTGGTTATTGAAATCTGTCAGGAGTAATTTTTATTTTTGTTTGGTTGTTTTTGTTTCATTTTAATGTGAGAGAAAGCATCTTTTTGTTCATGCAAAGATTAGAGTAACGAAGCACGGTTTTTCCCAAGTTTGTGTCCTAAGGATCCCAAAGTTTTGTTTCTTTTTTCTATGATAAGAATTAATAGATTGTTGAAAGAAAGACTGCGTTGTTAGGCCCTTTCAGTGTAGGACAAAGTTTGCTAAAAAGTGTATTTTTTTGTTACACCAGTAGAAGAGGAGGAGTGTGTTTCTTGGCCTATCAAGTAGAAAGAATCACAGAATTCATGTTAATAATTGCAGTACATATATCATAATAGAGTAAATATGTTAATTTAGAATAGGCTCAAATGTTTCAGAAAATTCTTATCGGAGTTTTAAGTAAATGAGAATATGCTGTATTGATAACAATTTTAAATGGCTTTCCTAGGAGACTATAGGTTTGTCAACTCTTCCATTTAATGTGACTCAGAAGACTTAAAATTGGATATTCACAGTGCTCTGTACCAGATTTTACAAATCATTAGTTTCTCAGGTGAACAAGTAAAAACATGCAAAATTTGTGTTTGTGGACAAAAGTGATATGTTATGTTAAACCAAGTTATATATCTGAAAAAATTGACATTTTTTGAGAGTCCAGATCTGAAAGAGTTGAAGAAGTTGTAGTCTTCAGAGAAAAAACATGGCTGATACCCATTTGGCTGTCTTGGCCTTAACCACATTATCACCGTAATATGGGAGATAATAGTATAATTTTTATTTCAAGAGTATTCACTACCCAACTGGTAAAAATATTCTTCTAATTACTGGTATAGAGAGAAAATAAAGTACTGAGTGTTAAATCTCCAGTGACCTCCCATTATTTAAAGTCCACATTGTAATAGCYGGTTTAAAGAATTGCCTGTCTTGTGAAGTAGTTAGAAATACTCAGGAGTACAAATCTTTTTCTCCAAAGTGCCAAGAAAATTCATGATACTTTGAGTATTTACAAGATAATTGTCTATGTATTTATCAGTCTGTCTATGTATCTAAAATAAAAGCTGTAAATTCATTCCACAAATATTTTCTGTCAGATTCCATATAAGATTATTCAATTTTTTAAATTAAAAGTTCATTCCATATCGTGTCTTCCTTCTGGTTCTCAGAATAAAACCTTTCTTCTGTCAATTTTCATGAACACTTTTTTATTTCAGTTTTTGGTGTGGTGGGAATATTTTCAAACATTTGAAGACAAATGCCACAATTGTGAGTTAAATAGCTGCAGGTATTTAAGGTAGGTGCAGACATCAAGCTTCTTTTAAGTAGAATGCATACACATTTTTTGTACCCTGGCAACTTTACAAAGAAAAAAAATGAGCAACAAGGAACTCATCTGCCAGCAAAAGAACTGAAAAATATTTCAGTTTTTCAATGTAGAATGAATGCTGTTTGTGGAATGTGGTTATGCATACAGAATTATCCATTAAGGTAGGCTGAAACAATGTATGGATGGCGCTTCTCAAAAAACCAGATGAATTAAGATACTCTCTGGCAGGATTGTTGCTACAGTTCTGATAATAAAATGGATTCTTAGTGCAGGGTTGGGAAATACATGATTTTTTAAAATCATGGATTCAGGTGTAGAATTCAATGAATCTTCTCATAAATTGAATGCAAACCACGTATAACCATGCCTTGCAATAGGAGAAGTGAAGATGGGGTTCTGCAACAGTTAGTATAGTAAGCAAAGAGAAATGTTTTCTATTTAGCAGACAGGACTTTGGAACTTAGGTGGAAAATTCAATATATACATTATAGTTTGCTTTATGTGTCATGGAATTTGATTCATTAATGTTGCCCAAATGCTTTTGGATTCTGCATCTAAAAAGCAGATGTCATGCTTAAGCAGTGTGGTTAATGCTGCCTAAATTAGAAGCCTGTGCTCACCTTTTTTATTTTCCCAGAAAGTGAAGTACCTCTGACAGCCTTTAAAAAGTAATTCAGAGGACCTGGGGTGGGAGATTTCTTCTCCTTGTTGTGTGTAACAGAGCCTGGAACCTGTAGGACAAGCTAAGACTTCTTTTTTCTCAGTGAGGAGCCAAGCAGCACTAGACTTGCAGAACATTAGCAATGATGAGCTTAAGACAGCTTTAGCATTTAACCCTGAACTAATAAACAGTATACTTACGTTTCATTAAAAAAATTAACAGAAGTGGCCACCAGATACTTATGGTACTTTATGAAAAAGGATATACAAATGGAAGATGAAATGAGAGATGTTGAACTGTGGCACATCAAGGTAAACAGCATGAGCTACACATATGGTGTTATTACTCAAGGCTGTGAAATATTTATACTTATGGACAACTTAATAAATCAATTGGAAAATGAGAGACTTACACATGAGCATAATAATCTATAGAACCCTTTGTTGAACTGATAAAAAAAATATRTATATATATGTATATTAGATTACTTGGTTTGAGATTTCCTGTCATCTGTCCTTCGTTTTTTAGTACACAGTAGTATGCATATTATCCTCCAGATGGCCCTAAATGAGGAAGCTTGTGAGTGGGATTCCATATGACACTTAATTTAGGTATCTATATACATGTGTTTATTCACTTTTGAATGTTTTTTGCAAGGACAACAAGGTTTCTATTTTAGACAGAAGGTATTTTCATCCATATGAAAATTATGATGATACAACTATGACTGAAAATTCTTGAAAAAAAAGTGTATTTTTTATAAGCAGAAAAATGAAAAAGGGTTGCAAAGCAAAGGTCAGTAGAAGAATGTGGGCTTAAGAATATAACAGAGAAAAAACAAGTTCAGGAGATCATGCAACAACAATAGGAATGTAAAGAAAACTGAGGGAGTGGGTTCAAAATGGATCATCTAGGCAGGAAGCAACTGTTGTGCTCTATGAGCATTTTTCTTTCCAAGGTGGTCAGAAATTCAGAAGGAGTTCCAAAGGCTGCTCATGATATCTCTTGTAATGAATAGGTCAAAAGACAGAAGAAGTCTTTACAATTCTGCACCTCATTGTAGTCCATGCACCATCAAAGAGTTCTGATGAAAGATGGAAAGTTTCAATTGTTCTGTAAAGACTGAAAAAGGTCTCTGCAGGCATTTCAAATGAATAGAACTGGGGGAAATCATAAGTCTGCTAAAGAGAAGATTGCAAACTCCAAATCCTTGCTAAGGAACAGTTCAAAATACGATTTGACCCTGCAGGATATAAATATTCTCTTTTCTGTTTCTTTTCCAACCTAGCTAATTATRTATCACCTTGCAATTTGACATGGCAGAAGCAAAAATCTATTGTGATTTTCTAAAATGCATATGAAGAGGATATGAACATGAAGCAGGGAGTCTGTGTCCTTTATGTAATGTAGTATATTGTGTTCCTTTTTTTCAATAGCCAGACATCAGAAAGATATGACCAGTGTACAGAGAATTCAATTTAGTTTTGACTAATTGGATGTGATAACAAACTTTTGTATTGAAAGATAAAAGAGATTCTCTTCAATGTATTCAAAGGAATGTAAAGGCGATGAAAGTAAGAAATGGAATATATTCCCATTGAGATATCCTGTTATAATTTATAACAAAATGAAGGCATTTCATTAAGTAAGATACTGTTAACTAGGGTCAAAATGGTTGAAAAAAAACTATAAGGAAAGTGTATTCTTAAGTTCTCCTTTTAAGTGGAAAATACACTAAATGTTATGATAGGCCTATCCCATTCCTTTTTCTTTCATTGTTTCTCCTTTTAAACACAATTTTGTGCTTTGTCGTTTTAAGGCAATTTATTTTAAGATAATTTATTTCAATTTAGGTATATTCAGAAAAATTCTTTCAAATTGTATTATTGACCTGGTGCAATTCATGATGGTCTTGGCTGTAAAACAGATGGCCCTTCAGATTTCTGCTGGCTCACTAAATGCAGAATAAAATATGAGACAAAATTCAAATACCTGCATAACCAACAAAGCACACATGATTTCTGTTGAGTGTCTACAGGGCAAGTATGTGGTAAATGTCATTTGGATAGAGAAATACTGAAGAGTTGATTTGCGAATAAGACATTTTTAGATATAGATRCTACCTTTAGTTTTGGCAATACCACAAACAGTTTTTTCAGTTCTCAAAAATTTTATTGCCAATTGGATTAATTTTGTTAATCTTCCAAGCACTGGAAATGAAAAGCAGATGAATCCATGATATGCCAAATTATCTACTCCTTAAATAGCTCTATTAGTTGAAACAATAGCCTAGAATACTTGATGACTGTTCTGTTGAAGCTGTTGCTTTATGAGGAAAAGATGGCACACTGGGATGACTTGTCTTTCCCGAATGAATCTTCCAAACTTGAATGTGGGGCTAGAGGATTATTCAGTTGCTATGTCTTTTGCATARTAAAGAGAATAACAGGCTTTTTGAATCATACTGCATGACACTATGGTAACTGGACAAAAAAAGGTCAAGATTTTAAAATAAAGCCTTTGGAATTTCTGCACCATTCCTAAAAGTTAATTCTGCCATATTTCCTGTTTGAAATTCAACTACAGATAATGTTGCCACGCTCTCGTTGGCAACTTGTATGACTTTAGAGTGGTAAAACCAATGCCAAATTAGCCTCCATACAGTATTCAGTACTAAACTGGCTACCAGATTGGAAATAATTATGGAAATTACCAAACAAGTGTCATGGAAACTAGAATTCTTACAGGCTGGCACTCTTTTTCAAAAATGTTTGTCAACTGATGAGTCTGCAAAATTCCGATTATTGCCCTTATTCTATAAAATGGCAAAATAACAGAAGGGGAAGCAGCTGGAAGAGGAGGAATAACAGCAGGAGGGATCATAAAAACACCAGTTTGGGGTGATTTACACTCTGCTCACTGGCTCCAACATACCAGTAATTTCAGAGGGAACTTGAAAGGAGAGCGTAAGCATGAGAAGAGCAATGGGAAGCATTAAGCCATGACCGTGTGTAGAAATTTTTTGAACTGACAGGTGATACAAAACCATATTTTTATAATGATCCTCTTGGGTGCCTGTTCTTTCTGTATTTTTGTGCAACATGTCTTAACTGTTCTTAACTTGGTAAGGTTGGGATATATGCAAATGAAACCTTACTGTAATTAGAAGTCATAATTATCTGGGGCAAAGAAATCTGAACAAATCAGGATTAATTTTGGAATATGAGGAAACTCTATTTACTTTTTTAGCCTATTAAGTCTGGAAAATGAGTTTTCCTTGCTTGTAAGATGTTCTGTTCTTTTGCTTAAAAGCAAAAATAAGTGATTTGCAGGGTGGTAGAATAGATTTTGCATGCGAAGGTGCTTTCTCTAACCTAATCTCTGTTTTACTTCAGTTGTATTTAAGCCTATAATGTGTTACAAGATGGAGATTGTAGTAAGACCTTTTTACCTTCATGGAGAATAATGAAATATAATGAAGACAAGTTTTCTCAGTGTTTGCTTTTAGTGACACTGCTACCTGGGAGGGCTGTGAGGATGTGTCTCAGTGGCTGTAGTGATGTCCACTCCTGGTTTATCATCCTCGCAGGAGAACCTGCTTTAAAAAGTACTGGCTTAGTGTCAAGGTCATCCAGTATACGTAAACTTTATATGAGCTTGGTCTCAATATTGGTAGCACCTCTAAGGACCTTGTCTCTGAAGGTTGTGTCGGAATTTTACTGCTCAAAACCACAGACTCAGCCTATCTGGAGTGTCCAGGATACTGCAAAAATCTGTAGTGCCAGTCCATATCTACTTGGGGATTTTAACAATTCGTATGATGATAATCATAGGTAATAGATAAGAAATAAATGGTAGTTTATAATAAATAATTGGTAAATTTCAAATGACAGTTTATAAATAATAATATGAAGGTGAAGTGGACAATGAGACAATTTTGTTGAAGAGGCATCATTTATGGGCTATCAGGAAGAGTTGACAAGGCACACAAAAATGCAGAAATGTTTCTCCATAATGCTGCCACCTCATCAGCCCACGGGAAACCTATGATGTAAATAACCAATTGTGCTGTATTTCAGCCTAAAATATCTCTAATATCTGGGTCTGAGCTAAGCACCTTATGACTATCCTCTTCTCTTTTCTTATCCTCATCCGCGTCCTCATTCTCAGTCCTGCCTTAAAGAAGAAATCTGGTGTGTTATGGTGTAGACTATGTTCTGGACTCTAACAAGGAAATTTCCTCTTGCTTTTGCCTTTATTTCTTCATGAAAGGTGCTGTCTGTCCATTCTGTACTAATTTCCATGCCATTTAAATTTCACCCAGATGCCTACCCAAAACCACACCACTCAGAGCAGCCTCAGGGACACTCCATAATAATGAAGATGTATGAGCTTCTCAAACTTTGCTGGTCCTTGAGTGCTCCTAAGTCAGCTCTGCTTACAGATTTGGCTGTGTCATACAGCCTTCCGCTTCTGGAGTAGGTAAGGTGCTAAGGGGGAGACTGCCAGGAGAAGGACAAAAATGATGAGAAGATGAAAGATAGAAAGATTGGACTCTGTAAGGAAAAACGACAGGACTCCACATATGTTGGAAAAAGCTTGTCAGGTTTCTAAAAGAAAAATTCTATAGCACTCAGTTAGTTTATCTAACTGGAAAAGGCTGGCAGAATATTTGTTCACATGGCCTGAAGCCARTAATTTTCTGGCACACCACTAAGGATAGTATTTAATGGTCCTTTAGATAACATGCAAATATAATTTATTTATTACAAACATAATAAATTAAAAGAGACTGGAAATCAGAAATGCACAAACACATAAAATGTGAGGTTTTCTATCCTGAAGTATTTATCTGAAAGTAATAAAGAAGAAAATAATCAAATTAGGCTAGAAAGGCATGGGAGTATCTGCCTTTCTTGGCAGCCAGTGCTTCTAACAAGGGATGCAGAGGCAGCAGGTGAGAAATGAACCAGTCACTCAGCAATAGATCCATGCTTGGACACTAGCAATTTCTTCCACCTGATATATGGCTTTAGAGACAGAGATGGAGCATGAACTATCTGCAGCAGTCTGGAAGATATACTTAAAAAAAAAAAAAAAAAGAAAGAAACAAGA
This sequence comes from Amblyornis subalaris, assembly GCA_018881555.1. Taxonomy (NCBI): domain Eukaryota; kingdom Metazoa; phylum Chordata; class Aves; order Passeriformes; family Ptilonorhynchidae; genus Amblyornis; species Amblyornis subalaris. The sequence continues at coordinate 845,954 of JACAXG010000211.1, forward strand.
AACAGTCCCGATCAAGTCTGTTCCCAGACACTGAAGAAGGATCTTACAGAGTCTTCTCTCTAGACCAGGGTAAGCAAGGAATCATTCTTTGCAAGCTGCAGGACAGTCCAGTTCCTGTGGATATAGATTGTGGGCATGGTGCAAGTGATGGAGGAATGGGAACGAATATGCAGATTTTACTGTGAAAATTTGAAATTATTAAGGCCAAACTGGATGGATCAGGGAAGCATTCCATCCATGTGAAATCTGTTTTTTTTGTTTGAAACTAAAACACATATAAAAGAAGAAAAATAAAAACCATGTGGTTGTTTCTCTTTAGTTGTTCAGCTTTTTTGACTCAAGAAATGAGGCTTGAGTGCTTGAGCATCATATAGGCTTTATCAAACAGATAACCTGTCTCAGATCTAGACTTGCTTATTTACGTATTTAACTCAAAATGAAGATCATTATATACTATTATGTATATCTATATTATGTGTTTATACTTCAATTCAATATTCAAGAATATCGACTTGGCTCTGCAAGAGTTAAGGCACTATGTAGAAATTTGTTTCATGTTTGTTTCCATGGTTTGGAACAGTGAACGTGGCATTCACAGTGTGTCCCGTGAGTCAGAATAAGCTACTGTACAGCTCAGACATAATCTGCATTTTTTTCACAGCAGCAACTGATAGGGAAGGCTATTTTTGCTTGAGAATTTAAATGGGATATGTCTCTGAGCAATAGGAGTGGATGTTTTTTTTCTCCCTTGCTGACTTGAAGTTAATTACTGGCATAGCARCATACATGTATTGGCTGTGACAGCCAATAATGACTTCAACATCTAATGAATGAATAGAAGAGTTTGGTTTGGTACATTTTTAAAGGGCATTGCATGGCATTTAAGCACATTTTCATAAAATAGAATTTTCCTTGAAATATTAGTTTTCTTTTTTGCTTTAAAATGTCTGGGTGCTTCAGCCCACTGTATTTTATGGATTTCTTTATATTAAACATTTTATGTTATATGAGTATTATAATTTTCTGAAATACATTTCAAGTGGTCAGTATTTAGTTGATCCATGCTGGAGTCAAGCACTTTAAGTCATTCAGAGGCCTGTACTRTAGAGAGCTGTTTCTAGGTCATAGAGTTTTATTGTCTACAATCACAAAATGTGGTGTGGTTGGCAAACCCTGCATTGGTTTTTGAAATTACTGTGCTACCAGTATGTTCCAATCAATGAGAACCTCTGAGCCATGAACTTTATTGATTTGTATTCTCCTGGGTAACATGAATGGCCTTCTTTAAGTCTTCCAATTTCACTATCAAGATTTTTTTTTCTGAAAACACGGCTTAAAAGAATGACAGGTTTATTTATGCAGTTTCTTTGTCATCCAGCTCTTGCAGAACCTGAAACAAAAGCAAGTGCTGCAATAGGAATAGGAATAGAAATGCAAAGATAACCATATTTTTTATTTTGAGACCATTTGTTASGACACTTCTGCAGTAGTGTCTGACTTCTGGAAGTATGTAACATTACACTAAGCCTGTTTAACCTTTCTTGAAATGCTTAATTTTTTGTTCTTTGGAATTTAATATAATGTTTTCATTACTTTAAATCAAAGAAGTAACAAAACAAAATTCTAGTCATCCTATTGCATTGTTTTTATTAAAGAGGTTTGCATAGCAAATTTCAACTTCACAGCTCAATCCTAGTCAATAATACCAAAGACAAAGGAACCATGTCTATCTACTATGGAATGAGCAACTTAATGTTCTGTGCACATGACTCAATGAAGCTTCCTTTCCCATTTGCTAAACATATCATACTGCTGGAACAGCTCTGTAAGGAGTAAAATTTAACCAGAAATACCATCTGGACTGTGTCTGAATCAGAGTGATGGAAGTGTCTTCCAATAAATATTTGGTTCATGTTGRGTAGAAAAGAAGCAGAAAAGAAGCTAATGAAATGGCCTGATTTTTTGCCCTTTTTTTTTAAATTTTAATTGAGAAAGATCTCATAGCTGCTAAAGCTTAATTATTTTAGATATTTTCAGTCCTGGAATCTGGCTGATAAGAAATTACTGGAAGAGAAATTGAGTGAGTTAGCTTCCAGAGTGCCATGCTTCACAGATCTATCTGTGTGTACGCAACTGTGCTGCTTCAGAGATTCACATTGATTCATTTAGAAAAAATCTGGAGATAGCTACACATATAAATAGATGTATCCAGCAGGACTTGGTGAAGGTCACAGAAAGTTTGTGACAGAGCAGGGAATTACACTAGCCATTTCCCTTAATTCCAGATGAGGTCTATGATCATGAACTGCCTCTGCTTCCAGGAACCAAGTCATTCCCTGCCTCTGCCAGAGATTTTCTGCATCACAAGTTGGTTAATAAATTTGGCTCTGGTCCACAGAATTTATGTGCACATGTAAGAAGCTGTGATCATCAWAATGCCTACCTCTACACCAACAGTCATCAGAAAATTTAACAGGGAACCAAAAGTTCTGCTTCTGTGCATAGGCAGAATTATCTTAGGCAATTTCAAGCTGAGCAGCTATGTGATTATCTCATGTCAAATCCAAACACTGATCATTAAATTAGGTTGTCTTCTCACTAAATCCCCTACAGGCCCTATCTGAAGGCATGTTCTTAACACACCTATCAAACACTTTCTGGATGAGATCCACACATAACATTATAATGATAGCCAGTTTTATTTTTAAAAGAGGTGGTAACTGCCACTTGCTCTGTTAATTAATTCTCTTCAGTAATTGTTCCATAGCTCAGCTCTGCAAAAAAATCCTATTTCTAGGATTTTGGGAATAAAACAGTACTATGCCCATACTGTGCTATAGTTTAGTATAACATSTTTAAGCAAAGTTCAGTCTTGCTTTATTTTTGCTTTTTGCTGCATGTAGGAGAACAAAGACCCAGTTTGCATTGAATTATTTAATGTGCTTTAAACGATTGACTGAAACACATTATGACAGTGATTTTCAGTCTGAAAATTGGTTGCTATAAGATATGTAAGGCAGCATATATGTAGAAACCTGTATAGATATACATACCAACAAATAGACAGTTTCTGTAGCTGAACATTAACATTTCTGAAGGGAATGTAATCAAAATGTAAGTTTTTAAATTTTCTATAATTGTAAACTTGAAATAATGCCACAGATTTAAAAGCTTTCTGTAACTTTTAGATAAGAGATATTTAAAATTTTCTTCAATTATGCCATGTTTTTTCAAGTCTTTTAATACTATTTTCCAGTACAAATTACAACTGTTCTCATTTTCATGTCTGTCTTTGGCTTTTGAGTTCTTTTACATATCGGCTTTGCTTCCATTACTCTTGAAGTTTATATATGTTAGATTTTGTTTTAAAATTAAAATTTAAAATATGAAATTATCTTTTATTATCACTTGTTTGGTAACCATAAATTGTATATAAATTTTAGAGTTCATCATACCATAGAAGAAAAATGTATTATTGCATCTTTACTGTCATTAGTGCTTTAGTTATATGACTCTCATTTCAAATGACTTTTATGAATATTTTAAATTGAAAACACAAATCTACCTAGAAAAGCTTTTACATCTACTTCTTCTTCTYTGAACCTTTTTTCCAAAGGTTTATTTAAGTGAAAATGTTTTATTTATATATCTGTTTTCATACCTAATACTCACACCTGTTCATGGACCAAGTGCAATCTTGAAACATGAATACACAGAGCCAAGTTTCTTTAAACCTTATAAGTGATTTGGCCAAGCGAGTAGAGTTCTCCTAGATCTTCATTTTCTGAAAGTGCATAGAAGTGGAGTGGCATATATGTGAAGTAACATATGGTGTTAGCATGARCTACAGTGATTGTACTGACAGCAGATAAAATTAAAAATTCAGGAACCTAGGCCAATCAATTCATTGGTCTGTAAATTACATGATATTGTAGTGAATTTTTTCCCTGCATAATATATGGTTGTGGTTTCTCTTCTGCATTGAATCTTCCTATTAGAATCAGTTATTTTGACAGCCAGAAGWGATTGCTGAAGTGCAACTCCTGTACTGATAGTACTGTCTCTTTAATCATAACATACAGAACACTTGGATTTTCTTTAATCTGATTAATACAGTTACGAATTCTAGAGGGTCATCAGCCACCATTCGCTCACAGAACTATCAGGAAAATGTCTATTAGTTGGTAAGGATAAGGCCCAGATGAGAAATAGACTTTTTTCCTTATGTAGTATTTTTACTTTTTCTCTGTTTACTGAAAGATAATCACCCACAGAACACTCTAACCTCCCCAAAAATGCCAGTGTGCCCAGTATATAGGGAGACACCAATTTGGTAAAATGCTGCTCAAAATGTGATTATGCCATAGTCTTTCCTAAATGACTGTCCTATATTGATTAAATCCAGCTATATGGGGTCCCTGAAATCCTATTAGGCATCATGCTACTTGAAATCCAGTGACCTGAATCCTGAACATCTCATTTGTCCCTTATTCGTCACATCTTAATTAAAAGACTTGCCTGTCTCCCAAACAAGCAGTCTGTGTCCTGCCGCCTGTGTTCGGTGGTGTCAGAGTCCAATACTGTCTGACCGGGTTCTTTCAGCTATTCCACACAAGGAGAGCTTAATGCTTAATATCAAATTTACTTWTATGAAGATACTTGGCATTACATGAGGTTTTGATTTAATAAAGTGATACAGCAATATTCTGAACTCACAACAAAAGCACGACATAGTGATCGCAATATACAGTTGAACCACARTACAAGCATGAGTCCCATTACTTGTCCCTGTATCCTCACCAACATGCCATGGCACCAGGTRTCCCCAACCGCTGTGAAGTGGCATGGGAATAAAAGCCAACTCAAGCCCATTTCTCTGTTCAAAGTTCCTTCCATTAATCGTGCAGCTTTTATACTTTCATTGGGTTGATCTTCATTGTACATTTTCCCTCACTTCATGCTGGTCTGACTAGCTTAGGAAGACATTGCTCTCTCCTAATTATCGCAGGGAAGGCAGTTTACAGCCTGCAGACCCACTGGTACAACAGAGATCTGCAGCAAGGGTCACCCTCCAGTCCCCACCATGTTGAGACTGGTTCAGTTTTCTCTACAGGAACTGGTGACCATTCCTTACCTTCTTCCCTGAGCTCATCTTTCTTGTCCATCTCCTCTGAGTCTTCCATTGTGGTGGTGTGTTGGTTGTCACAAGTGGAGAGACAGAGCGTCTCAGAAAGCTGAATCTGACTTAGATGGGGTAATTTCCCTTCAAAGTTGCCCCTGTCTCAGTTGTCTGCCAGGCAACTGAGCAGACAGTACTGGCACTTTTAGACAATTACATAGGTAGAATTAACCCAGGCCAATCTATGTACCTCCAGATAATGACCTCCCACTGGAGAGCTGTCTAATAGCTGATAAAGACATTTTTTTAAGCAGATCAAAAGTCTTTTTTTGCTCTACGTTACTGTCACTCTACCTGCTTTATTATACACTTTGTCCTGCTAACAGTACATTATAGCAGACTATCCCAAGAAATGGTGTGTAAAATCCCACTTTGGGGATTTGATCAATTGCCATATTTTCAGTTTGTAAGACATACATGTCTGTTCATGAATATATACGTATGCATTCCCCAGGTATGGACATATTCACTGTATGTGTGGATGTTGGACAATTTGTGTGTATGGTAGATGATGAAAATATCATAGGATTATATCACAAGATGCATCACGCATTACACTACATTGTAAAAAGTTTGTGAAGCAAAGGCAATTTTCATATCTCTCTGCACTGAAATAGGTGCATATTTTATCTGGTACATTTCCCGGGATTATTCCCTTCAACAATAGTCAAAATCTGCTGGCATGTTTTGTTTCTCTACTAAATATGAAGGAGTTGATTGGCTTCAATAATTTTGCTCCAAACATAAGGAGCTATAATCAACTGGATGTTGATAATATAAAATCCACAAATGTTATAATAAGCAGAAGAAGATTGCTGATTTTTTTTTTCATACCACATTTCAAAGAACTTTTGCATTTTTAAATTTTTACTTCTTGCTTATGTAAGAAAAAAAWTTTCTTGTGCAGTTTATTCCCCCTATCCAAACATACATAGCAGCATGACAACAGGAAAACAACCTCTTTATATGTAATGGAAGTGGCAACTTCATTAGAATTAATATTGATGAACTTCTTAAATGATTCTGATTAGGTTAAATAACACTATAAACTTTTGCTGCATACACCTTTTTATCAGTCACTAAAATTATTGTAAAATGTAAARTTTCTCATTGCAGAAATATAGGCATAAGTAAACATTATTTTGTTTAAAGCTGTTATCTTCCATAAAAAAACCACTACACAGTAACAGACAAAATCTTCTCAAGTTCTGTTATTTATGCTTATACATAAAATCTTGTTTTCTCAACTGATGTGGCTTGACAAAATGGCTTGTCATGATGGTATAAATATAATTTCTCATAACTGTCTATGTCATATTTTACCTTCTGCAAAAGTTTTGTTTTCCAAACATTTATAAACCATGTAAGTATGAAATTATGGAATTGCATTCACATTAGTAACACAGGTARTTTGTCAAATTTATTTAAAGTGCTGTCTAGTACAAGTGCATGATTATTTTAACATAAGTGACTTCCAAAGTGCCCATGTGTGAAAGAGTCCAGATATCAAGTCCACACATTCTRATGAATAAGCATTTTTATCTTTGTATCTCATCTCCAGTTAACATAGTCTCTCTGGGTACAAAAACCCCTGCACGTATAATTCTTATATCAAGTAGRCACTTTGTAGTTTCCTAGATCTCACTGGGACTTAATTTTTCCTTCTTGCTGTTCTGTGTAGTTGGCAGTCTTATTATGTCAACAAAGGTCTCTTGATATATGACATATTTATTCAAACATTAGCCACAGATGTTTTCAGAGATTTTGCCATTCAACACCTGCCTGTGCAAAATGTGATCATTTTATGAAGTGCTGGGAGTCTGACTTACAGCAAATCACAGCAAATCTTCCTGGCCTTTTGCAGACAAACCTACACTCCCTCTACTTGTGCTTGGAGTTGGCTAAAGGCCAGCCAGCTTCAATCTGAAAGCTGTGAGTCTTTGTTAGCACAGTGCTGTACTCTCATTAGGATTACTAAAGTAGCTTGAGTTCCCRTCCCTCTGATCAGGATTGGCTGGCATCTATCCTAGTATGAGCACGGGCCAAAGAATCTCTCAAAACCCAGAAGGTTATTCTGAAAATTTGAGAAGTTTTCATATGAAGGTTACGCAAATACATAAAACAAAAAAGCCCAAACCCCAGCAACAAAAGCAAAACAACAATTCCAAGGGCTGAATTTACCTCTGATTTATGTCTAGTTGTTATTTGAGTGCAATCTTGATTTAAGTAATAGGTAACAAAACCCCATCAAATTCAGTATAGATGTTGGAAACTGCTGTGTATATTAATATTAGTGTTTACAACATGTTAGGTTTTCCCAATGCATTTCAGRGATTTATAATAATGAATTTTTGTTTAAAAAGGTACGATGCTTGTAATGTGCTTTTTTGCAATACCCAGAGTAACTAGAATGACCTGTTTGGAGCAGGTAGATACACTGTGGGAGATTTGCACAGTTCTGAAGCAGCAGCTGTTGGCCAGCTGTGGTACCTGACAGCATCTCAAACAGCACATATGTAGCTGAGGGAGAGAAAGAATCCTTCTGGACATGGCTGATCTTCTAATGAAAGAAAAAGGAAATAGTCAAGTGAAATGAACTAAAAGCTTTTCAGAAGGAGTTCAGCTGTTTAGAAAATCAACCCCCAGCCCAGTGTGCAGCTGAGTTCATGGCCCATGCTGTTTGCAAGATAAACCTGTAAGTGTTGCCTCGAGAAACTGTAAACACCTCAAAACTCTCCCATGCCTTCTTGRTTTTATTTTGCACAGATCTGTGTGAGCTGTGTCTGGCCGTACTCCAGATGCCCACCAAAGCTTCTCTATCACTCCCTTCTTCAGCTGGACAGGGGAGAGGAAATACAACAAAAGGCTCATGAGTGAAATGATTTTGATGATTTAGTGAAGTGTGTCTCCTGGTACTATGTATCGATCACAGTCTATGATTAATAGTTAAACAGAATGAGGCATAAAATGAATAGAAAAAATGTTAAATTCATTTAGCTGATGTCAGCCTCAGGAGCAAACTGGAAAAAAAMCCCTAATCTACAGTAAATTATATATATATTAATTATATTATATATTATTATATTATGTGTTATATATATTATAAAAATATCTGATATATTCCTGCAATTCAGTATAGAACTTAACTTAGTTCAAACATATATAGAAATTATAAAAATAGTTATATAAAATATATTAAATAATACAGTCAAGAATAATTTTTAAAATCTTGATAATTTTTATTTTTTTTATTTTCAGAGGATTTGAGTATATTACACCCAGTTTAAAAAAAAAAAAAAGAAGGAAAAAACTTAGTTCCTCAAAGAAGATAGAAGAAAGCAAGCTAAGACAGCTCCCTTACTTGGTAATAGAGTTTGTTTACATTTACAAAATTAAAGTAAAATCCAGGTGAAAAAGTAAATTTTGCATAACCATGCCTGAGAAGAAGATATTGACCATAAATCTAAATTTTATTGAAGATCCAATTTTTAACTGAATATTTAATAAATAATTGATGTAATTAATATCTGTTTTTCTCCAGGAGCAAAAAAGTTTCTACTGCTTTCTTCCACAGAATAAATTAAGTTTCACTCCCATGGTGCATTAGCTAGTAGTTTTAATCTCTTTTTTTTCTTTTAATAAGCTAGTGAAATTACAGATAAATAGCAGAATAATTGTCCAATGTTTATATCACAACTTGAGAACTGAGAAATCTTAGTTCACTTCTGTGCTTTATTCTGACTTCCACTCAATATTTTCCTTCCAAASAATATTTTTTTAAATGTATGTCTCATTTTCAAACTTCACCAAAGGGACTTAGAGTGTTCAGAGTCGCTGATGACAACCTCTCTACTTGTCTCTATGAAGGGTTGGTAAAGCTTTTGGAAACAGAGTTGAGCTGGCAGATCTATAGCAGAATGTCTGAAGGACTCTGAAACTGTTTCTTGTCATCTGACCAATGGTTTTGAATTCATAAACTTGGATGACACTTAACAAAATTCATTTAAGACAGAAGAAACTTGGACTCCTAGGGCAAGACGTGCACATGCCTGTCTTGGTAAGCAACACACTCATTTGATAATATCAGAGGTTTTTTAGGAAGTCCTTGTTATGTTTTTTGGTTTGTAATATTACTGTCATATTTAAAAATTACTCCAACAAATAAATAAAAAAMCAGTACATGGCATCTTTTTATTTCAATATTTTTCTCCAAGATATGATATTACAAAAATAATCCTATGTGCAATTGAGGTCTGCATTTTCACTATCTGCCTGGACAGAGACCTCTTTGAATAGATTCATTGAAAGTCCAGGACCTTGAATTGAAAATTCCTTTGAATGAAGAGCATAAGATTGAGTCTTGATTAAGTCAGAGGACATAGATTGCATTAATACTGCTCCCTGTGAATGCTACAGCTGAAAAAAAAATTATTCAATGCTATTTGGTGACTCAGTCCTATTCTGAAAACAAAGTAGCAAGATCAATGACCTGAATAATGAGTATTTCTGAGATGTGTCCTGAATACTTTGACCCAAGTCTTTTTTCCTGGCTTGACTTTCACTTGGACTTGACTTTCAATTTCTATATTGGTTGAAGAGATATATCCAAATGAAAAGTCCATCCTTCAAATTTAAGTAGAAAGTGGTCAAGATTGAACTAATAGACCATGTTACCGTATTATTATACTATATTATTATTTATCATATTAGAATTTTGCCTTATTGTCTTGTGTGTAGAGCTCAGCAGTTCAGATGGAATTGCTGCTTCCAAGCCTTTTTAGAGTGTTTACAGGACACTCATGGCAGCTGGGATTGCCAGCATCAAATCCCAATGGGAAGTCCACAACTTTTCCAGAACCTATTCCAGTGCTTCACAGTACTTGTGATAAACTTCCCCTAATAACTCATGTTTTAGACTTTAATCTCCTTCATAGTAAAGCACCTTTTGTATAATTAGTCAAATCAGGCCTTATGCTGTAGGGAGGATGATCAAGGAGAAAGGAAAAAAAGTATTTTTTCATTTTCAAATGAATATTTTTAAATGATCAGAGTATTATAGTACTGGAGTAACAGTTATTTTATTAACAGACTACAGTCTCCTAAGGAAAATATAAAATCAGGGGAGGAAACCCCACAGTCTGCAGAATGGCTTTAAGATGTTGGGACTAAGGGCCACTTCTACAATAGTTCTAGTCCCCAGAGAGGGGAGATAATTGTCAGTAGCACTGATTGAAAGAAGAAAGCACAACCCTCTGTACCTCAGAAGTTTGCATGGCTATTCGTGCTGCTCCATCTATTTATTGCTTGACTTTATATGGCATTTCCTCTTGAAACTGCTTGCCAAGTTCTGTTTCATCCTTGGCTATTAAAAGCCTGTTTCAGGGACAAGAGCGTGGAACAGCTGAGTTCCAGCTCAAGCACCAACCTCTTTGGGCTTCACAATTTAAATTATTTGACTGCTTTGTATGCAATATGCAATCTGTTAAGTGTTATCAGAGCACATGTAACTGATTAGGATGCATTAAAAAAAAAAACAAACAAAACCAACAAAAACAGCCCCAACCCAAAACAAAACGCCAAAGCAACAAAAAAGGGAGATAGTTTCCTGCTTCCTTGAATTCAGCAGTTAGAAACATACTACCAGGATAGGGAGTAGATTCATTKGTAATGACTGAGGGTTCAGGGCTGCTGCTCATCTCAAAATTCAGAGGGATACGGGCCATTGCAGGCAGCAGCAAACACAGTTCTTRGTCTGTCCCACTGGTACTTTTTCAGATTATATGGACTACTTTGAGATTCATGAGTTGAAAAAAATACTGCAGGAATGACCATGGGCTTCTAGCTTAGTCATTAGAATGGCTTGCTAAGACTTAGATGTCTTAGTTCCTGCTGTCATGAATATTTCATCATTTTATCCAGGAATGGTAGAACAAAGAATATGTACTTTTGTGTATGGGATATGGGAACTTTTGTCTTTCTTCATTTCCTGCCCAACTATTTACAACAAACCACAGTCCTTTTTCTCTCTGACCAAATTAGTCTATAAGTGAATGACCTACTGATGTGACTAACACTCTGTCAACAGAGAGGAGAATTTCCTGTTACCAGCTCTTTCTTGTGTTACAGCGTGAAAAAAATCTGAGGCACATCAATCACCTGAATCATTACGTTTAATCATCTCAGTTGACAATGAAATAAACTCCACAGACTCGATAGAATTAATATAAAACAACCCACTGAAGAGAAATATTTTTAAGGTGGCTTGAAATTTGCGTATAGTGATAAACACAAAATTATATTTAGCTCAATTAATTATTAATTCCTGTGACTGTGCTGGTGACTGTGAATCCTTTTTTTTAAACTGCTTTCTCCCCAGAGATTTCACATAAGAAATTAGGCTGTGGTTCTGACATTAGCCAAGGACCTAAAATTTATGACTCAAATGTCACTGCAACACTCTTGTAGTATGGAAGACCTAGTTTCCAGTTGCTTGTTCACTGTTAAATCAGGAATATGTGGAGACACAAGGGAAAACTTACTTTCCCAAGTCCCATGATACTGAAGCATTTTTTCGTCTCAGTGAAAGTCCTCACTGTTACAATGCTTTTAAAATCYAGCCAGTTTTTTGTAAACATTATGATCACTTCATGATACAGAACAGGGATACCTGAGTTTGGCTCAGTATGTGGATCATAACAGAAATGAGATGTCTGTACATATATATATATAAAAATACATAACTGTACAGGGGAATTTTATATATTTTTGCAACACAAAGTTAATTTAGTRTTTTCAGACATGCAATATTTGCTGTAGGATATTTTCCTGAAGAACATCTTTTGGCAACACTTTGACTTGCACTTTCTTGTCTTCCTTTGACAGCATTTCCCATACGGAAGATAGCCTGCTTGACTTACATTATCCTTGAACCCCTTGTTGCCTACTTGACATTAATTTCTGTAACCAAGGCAATATCACAAGTGAAGTTAAAAATCAAATCTCTGAGAATAGCCTAATCTAGATTGATTCTCTCTTCAGACTGCATACTAAGCAGTCACACAGAGCTTCCAAACTTATAAYAGACAATAGAATTCCTCTCCTTCTGATCCCAAAGGAAGAAAGTGGAATGCTTCTTTTCTCTGCTTCCAGCAGTTCATTATAATCTGTATAAATTTCTTATAAGTTTTGTCCTTCATTTCGTCTGGTTCTGATGAATATTTCAGTAAATTAAATACTTTGGACTACTTTAGGAACAAAAGGGAAGATAAAAACTTGTCGTTATCTGTCCTGTTTTCTAGAATGCACTGAAACATGTGTTCAGAAAAAATGCCGAGTTCTTTGACATTTTATTAATGCTCAGGTATTATTTATCATTTTATTAATGCTCAGGTTACCATTACTGAAATAGCTGGACATAACATAATGTTTAGCTCTTGTCTTTTCATAGTATCTTCTATGATACAAGAATTCTGATGACTTTAGAAATGGAAAACTGAAAAACAGAGAGAATAATAGGCTTGCTTCAGGGAGCTARCCATTTCAGCAATGAGTACCCCAAGGCTAATGCAATCTAATTTCAGTTTAGTTGTTTAGAAGTTCAGTATTGTGTCTAGACTGGTTGTCTAGGAGKCATGTCCAATGGAGAGGGCAAGTCATCATTTCATCCCACACTAGGTGCTTTATTTCCCACAGGAGGCCCTTCCTTTTTTTTTCCTGCTTCCATACTCTGTAGGCAATAGATGCTTAGGCAACAGATGTCTTATTTTTAAATAGCTAAAGAAGGGTAAGTAGCGTACGGTGTCAAACAATTTTCTAATCTTCCTTCTTCTTATGCAGGGGGCATTCTCAGGGGAAAAATGTGTGATATTTATCTAAAGGCTCTATTTTATTACAAGTTGAGTGAATGGGTGTCACTGCCACATATGCATTGTGATTTGGTCACAATGGGGCCAAACAAAGAACAATTAGAGTGATTCATGTGACAACAAAACTGAACCAATTATTTTTATTAGGACCTGGAAATATGATCCTCCTATAATTCAGTAAAAATACTTTTACACTGTGGTCCTGTGAACCTTTTCCCACCAAACAGAAAATAAATGTATTTACATCCACTCATTTATATCTAAAAGAAAGCAACAACTGAATGTGATAAATGAAATTTGTAAAATGAAGACACAAGAAGGGGTGGTTGGGAAGAAAGGGAAACCCAAAAGTTTGTTAAAGCTCTTAAGCCTCTGATGCCAAAGAGATTTTTGTTTTTATGCTTTTTATATTAATGGTATATTAGTAGCCCTGTAGTCCTGTAGCCCTGTAGCCTTTACCCTCTAACCTTGTAAATTTCTAGCTAGTAGTTTTCCCTATCCCCTAGTCCCTATCCCCTAGTCCCTATCCCTATAGTCAAAATAAGATTCCTATGTCAACTTTATCATCACTAGTGTTCTGGGAACCAGGGACACTCTGTCCCATGTCTCCTAAAAGCCCAACCAACAGCAGCTAGCAGCATTAGGTGGGGATTTTGGTAGGAGGTTGAGCCAAAGGGGATCACCTCATTAACCGTATTTCTAATTGGGAGATTTTTATAAACTATTTTAATTTGATGTAAACCTATAAAAATGCTATGGGTACACACACAAGGGAGAACAGAGAATGGACAYTTGGGACAGGACGCAAAACTGATCAGTGTACTTTGTCTCCTGGGAGGACCTTCAAATAAAAGTAACTGCTTTCCCTACSYTCATAACAATCGTCCAGCTTCTGATTTTAGGCAGATAAAGGCATCACCTCCAGTGCAATCCCTGTCTTTACACACTTAAACATTAGCTATGTCAGCTTTCTTAGCTCRTATATTTATTGATTGTACCCACAAAGGGTAAAGAATGAGTTCATCTTTTTAAAGAAACATWTAAAGATGGCTCCACATTGCACAAGAACTGTTGGGCTGAAATGCTGTAGACAACACTGAAAGATCCTTGAATGTGTTTTTATCCCTGCTTAGGTCCCCTGTGCCATCATATGCTTTGTGTACAGTGTTTACATTATTCCTATTCTGTCAGATATTAAAAGTGTGCTTCTAAAACATGCTTTTGTGGTACTGATATGATTTAGTTTAACAGAATTTGAAATKAAGGACACAAGTCTTAATAGGCCAGTTCAGATAACTGCATAGTGGCTTCACAGAAACTCCTTCAGCCTTCTCCAGAAGTTCATTACTCAGAGCAGAAGTTCAGTTCATTACTCTGCTACTAATGGCTTCTGAAACTGGTGCTCTTCATGCATATGCCACTATCATTGAGTATGACTTTAAATGAAGTCCATATTCTTTGTGACTTGTCCTGAAATACTTTAAAAATTATTCATTGTGCCTTTCCTGGAGGGTGAAAAGCATCAAAGGTTAAGGCAACTATACTTTTCCTTGGTATAAGGTTAATTAAGGACCAGTGCAAAATGAAAAGCTACTTAACTGTAATTGCTAAAATAAGGCATTCTACAAAATGCTTAATTTCCCATAAAGATTAAGTAACACTAGTACATAACTGGCATTATAGTGTAATGCTTGTTTCTATTATTTAATAAAATACAGCATGCTGTAGAACTTCTGATACATAACTCTGTATTTGTTCTTCATATGAGCTATTCACTGTGCTCTGAGAACAGGCAATGCAGGTAGTTTGCAAATCAGGAAATGCAAATGCTTCCAGCAAAGGCACTGTGAATAATAAAGCTGTGAAATAAAAAAAAAAMCGTTATGGGTTAAGAGCTGAACAAACTTCTAGTTGCTGAGAAAAATCTCTTCCAATCCAAACTGTGGAGTAATCCAGCTGGGGAGTGGTTTTCCTTCCACACAGAAGTGTATGAAGTAAGGACACTTCAGTAAGTGTAAAACTAGTTTGAATGAAGAGGCAATTACATCCTATATCTCCTCAGGAAAATGTTATATTCTCCAAGACTTGATCGTATTGAAAATGGGAACTGATTACATTAAATTGTTTTATCTGGGGGAAAAAACCCAAACCAACAAAATCAAACCAACAAACAATGACCAAMCAACCTCCCCCTCCACCACATACACGCACAATTACTATTAARCACATAGGTTTCAGAAAACGTTTAAGGTGAAAAGCATCATCTCTTGTATATGTGTCATCGATTCCTGGTTCGCATCATCATCATTCATCCACATTTAGATAAAGTAGGAAGATACAATGAGTCCAAAGCCATGAAGATGGATTGGCCACTTAGAATGATTTATTAATAATCCACCAATCTTTTGCTAACTCCGAGTGTACTTGGACAACAGAGAAGGACAGTAAAAAGCAGCTTTTCCACCACAGGGGATTTCATTCTTTAGAATAAACAGGAAAGGAATGTATCGAGTGGCTCATGTCAGTGAATTTGCTGAAATAGCATTTCACTCTTAACGTTGCACAGTGACTTAGGTTGATTCCTTCATATGACCTTTATTTGCTGAATGACCTTTTTTCTTTTATCAATATCATATTCAAGTTAATTATCTGCTTGATAGTCCTTCACTGTAACTTTGCTCTCATTTTGTGCTAATTTTCCATAAATTACCTCAGAAAAAATTCAAACCACTCAATAACAAAGAATGGATTGTGMAAGTGCACTTTGGACACAATTTGTAGTCGTATACTGCCTATGGGGCTGTGAGATAAACATTGTCTGTGTGAGGTATCAGTCCCAAAATGATCAGGTGCATTCCAGGTCCCTAGAGGACTCTTTGGACGAAATATGACACGTCATACTTCTGTCTTCAAGATTTGATGTCCTACATAATGCCACAGTGACATGACTCTTTTGCCATCTCCAAGAAGAAATATTTTAGTATCCTATAGGGGAAGCAGGTTTCTCAATTTTAGACTAATTAGGCCTGACAGTTTTGTGTTTCCAAGTTGTTTGAATTGTTTTTCCAAGGTAATTCCTTTTGTTTTGCCAGCTATTTGCTATAAACATTTATGTGCTTGTTTATGATAATTAATATCTCTCATTTCTTTGCTCCATTAAATGAAGGTACAGTAGAATTATTACCGTTGTTAGAAGATTTCCAGAATACTGCAAGAAGAAGGAAATACGRTTGTCCTCATTTATCTAGATTTAGTGCACTTGCATATGTCTGCTGTTTAGTTATTTTCTAATGTAATAAGAATTTATTTTCTCAATTTCAAACATGTGACTTACCCAAGACATCTAGTTTAAATGAAATATCTGTCTCAAAGCTCTACTTTTCTCTTCAACAGAGCTTGCAATTACGAGAACACATTTATTTGTTAAGGTGCGTTATGGACATGTTTTGTCATGCTTTTTGGGGCATTCATTTTGCATCACAKGTAAGAATAGCGTCTCTGTCCAAAAATTAGCAACATACTGCTGAGATAGGTACACATAGACAGCTGTTAAGAGTGATTACCATTAATTGACAAGAAAACTCATTTCCATGGTATCTTTTGAATGAGAATTCTTCAAAAGTTCTTTAATTTTTGAAACGGTATGAAAATGAGATTTTGAAGTAACACAAAACATAATTCTCTGACATTGAAAACATGATATAGATGTTTTCTTCGCAGTAGGAAATAACAGCAGTTTCAGGAAAATGTATTTTAGGTTTTTTAACATTGAGGCAAAATTATTCTGGAATTCTTTCAGCTAATGTGGACTAATTCATTCAGCGGATCTCCAAGAAAWGGAATAAGGAAAATCAGCAAGAAAGGATGGTATTTTAAAAACAATGTATATAACCTTAGCTTGAAATAGGTTACTTTAACATGTTAATGCAGATCCAGGTGAATTAGATGTATTTCAAAACCATCATGATGTGTTACTGACCAATTTTTAAGTGTGATRAGAATTTATTTGCTTGGTAGAAGAAAGCTTTAAAAAAATAAATGTTCAATGTGTAGGTTATAGCATTTCTTCTGAAGAAGAAAATTTAGCTTTTATTAGAAGTTACATTCTTTGCAAAAAGGATAGTCTGACTTAACAGACACACATCCTGTACAAGATTTCAGATGCATGGTAAAACAATCCTTCTGAATACATGTTCCACACATAGCAACTGGAGACAAGTTGATGCTTTTGGAAGTCTCCAGAGGGAGACCTGTCCACCTAAGGAAGCCTTTGGRACATCATTAGCACTGCTTATTGCTTATTAAGAACTTATTTTTAGAAGACACAGTGAACATTAAAACTGTGACCAGCTGGCTTCCAATCATATAAAATCCTCTCAAAAATTTTAGTGTTCAAAAAAAGATTGTGATGGAATGTTGGGGGTTTATGAGCTTTAGAAGAGCTCAAGAAAGTTTTGTAGGATTAGAAAATAATGGAAATTATTGAAGATGAAAGATTTTGTACTGTACAAAATAAAAAACGGGACTGGGCCACACTTGGAAATTCATTGCAAGAGATAGTCTGAAGGACTCTATAATACTCTATTACATAGTTCAGTGTTATTTGTTTTATTCCTGTGAACCTTGTTCCAAATAAGCAATCTGTTTTAAAAAGAGTATTTCAAAGACATGTCACTTAGTTTTCAAGTGTAGAAAAGTCCAAAGGCTGATCTGCTATTTTTTTTTTCCTTTAACAAGGAAGGTCTGGTCAATGATAAAAAATTAAATACGTATCTTTTATCAGACATGTTTTAGCCTAAATGATTATAAGAACATATGTTTTTCTGAAGCACAAATAGCACAAATTTTACTCAGTTGTTTTTCAATATTTCATGTTTTCTGTAAATTTAACAAGTGTGTGTGCAATCTGGTTTTTTTTAAACATATACCAAATTGCAGGTCTAAAAATAAATTCTCATTGAAAAATTCAAAGACATTTTATTTTATATTTTYTTTTCTTTTACTGAAATTTTTCATTGATTAAAACGTACTGAAAATGTCTAGGACAAATGGAACCTGTCCTAGAATTACTGCAAGTACTGCCTCTGTTACCTAGGTGTAAAATATTTTTTACAGACTTTCTGAAGCTAATTTTGCAATATCTACTCTTAAAAAGAGTTGAAGACTAAAAACTAGCCAACACACCTGTCTAAGTTCCAAGTGGTTTTTATGATTGCAGTGATTCTTTSATTTGTTCATCTTTGCTAATTAAAATTTGGACCACTAAACACTCTTACTCATTTGTTACTGCATATGTTTACTTTTTACTTGTATTCAGGTAATTGTTAATTTCTCAATTAACATTACCCAGAACTTTGAAATGCCCAGCCGTGATGCAATAGCAGGTGTAAACCAGTAATTATCAGCAATCATAAAGCAAGCAAGCTGAGAAGGAGTTATTAAAAATCATATCCCATGTCTGAAATAAAACGTAGTGGGCACACTGTGCTGTTTTACTGTTCTTAAACACAGTGAGACTATATAAATACAGGTGCTTGCTTGAAACTTGTAAGTGCCAACAACCTAAGTTCTGAAGTAATTTAGAATTCAATTAAAGTGAGAAGCTGAACAAAACAAATCCCTTAGCAATGCCAGTACAGGAATGCTTACTTTTACAAACTATATCATGCAAACAACAAAATCCATTTCTTGAAGAAAGGAACATACTGCAAAAATTGCAGCTTTTGTATCAATGCCAGTTAAAGGAGATGAAAACAGGAAAGTAAGTACAGTAAATAAATACACTATTTGAAAAGTTATTTGGTCTTTCGTACATTATATTTGCGTTGTCTGAAGCTTCACAAAGAGCTCAGTGGAAGTAAACACTTACTTTCAAACTATTTCCCCAGGATTTCACTGCTTACTTCAAACAGTCAGATGAATACCACCATTGCATCATTTATACCAAAATGTTTTCAAAGGCAGAAAATTAAGTCAATGGAGAGAGCCCTCTCCATTGTCACCAGATGAGGGATTAGTGGTTGTTGTCTGTTTACTGCCATGGCGATTACTGTAACGCTGTCAGTTACGATCTCCTTTGAGATGAAATATCACAAAGGGAGATGAGAATACTACTGCCACAAAGTGATGAATGAAATGAGCTTTGTCAGGCAGTGTCTCTATACAGCTGCAGCAGTTACGACCTGAATGAGCCTGCTACAGCTGTGTGACTACCTGATAATCACCAGCATTTCAGAGATCAGGCAATGTACCCCAATCAGAAGAGTTGTTTCAATTTCACGACCCTGTGACTCAACAACTTAATGTAGAGAGTCCTTAGTAGCTCTTGATAGTGTCAATTGAGCCAAACATTGAAAAGCCCAATAATCACACAGAATCATAATCAAGGTTGGAAGAGACCTTTAAGATCATCTAGTCCAACTATCAAACTAGCACCATTATCACCCCTAAACCATACCCCCAGTGCCACATCCAGACAGCTCTCAAACACTTCCAGAGATGGTGACTCCACCACCTCCCTGGGCAACTTAGTCCAATGCCTAACCACTCCTTCAGTCAAAGAAATTTTTTTAATATCTAATCTGAACCTCTCTTGGCACAACTTAAGACCATTTCCTCTTGTTCTTTCACTTGAGACATGGCAGAAGAAACTGACCCCCATCTCACTGCAGCCTTCTTTCCTATAGTCGTAGAGAGAAATGAGGTCACCCCTGAGCCTCTTCCAGACTAAACAACCCAGTTCCCCCAGCTGCTTCTTATAGGACATGTTTTCTAGACTCTTCATAAGCCTTGTTGCCCTTTCTAGACTTGCTCCAGCACTTCAATGTCTTTTTTGAAGTGAGTGGCCCAAAACTGAGCRTAGGATTTGAGGTGAGGCCTCATCAGTGCTGAGTAGAGAGGAACAATCACTGCTCTGGTCCTGCTAGCCACACTATTCTTGATACAGGCCAAGATGCCATTGGCCTTCTTGGCCACCTGGGCACACACTGGCTCATATTGAGCTGCCTATCAGACAGCATCCCCAAATCCCTTTCTGCTGAGCAGCTCTCAAGCCATTCCTCCCCCAGACTGTGGTACTGCATGAGGTTGTTGCAAACCAAGTGGAGGACCTGGCACTTGGCCTTATTGAACCTTACGAAATTATCCTCAGCCCATTGATTGAGTCTGTCCAGATCCCTCTGCAGAGCCTTCCTACCCTCCAGCAGATCAACACTCCCAGCTAACTTGGTGTCATCTGCGAATTGACTGAGGCTACACTCAAGCCCCTTCTCCAAACCATTGATAAAGATGTTAAACAGGACAATACTGAGCCCTGTGGAACACTGCTAGTGAGCAGAAGAAGGAAGTGACAGAAGGTGATGGTAGCAGTTGAAAGATGGGGTGACCAGCTAAACTTGCTAAAGTGTAGAACATCACCAGGTCTTTTGGCAGAGGTTTGGCTGCCAGTGAGCTTAGAGATGCTCTGGAGAATAGCCTTTGTCACCTATAAGTAAAACTTTGTAAAGGAAAGCCTTGTAAAATCATGGTTCAGGGCCTATTACTTAGCCTAAGTAGAGAAAGGACTGTGGGAAAGAGACTTGGCTGAATTAGAGCCAAGAAAACAAGTTATATAACCATCCTCTGTTCACATTGTGGTATATGGTGGTTGGTTGAACTTAGTTTGTTATGCCTTAAAAGTATGTAAACTGATAACAGACTAACAGCTTAAGAAGCCTGGATTTTTGCAATAAATGTCTCTCCTTTGCACCTGCCTGGAGTCTTTACGTCGCTTTGAATCTCATCCTGCTACAAGCCTTTGCTGTCACAGTATGCCTTTCGTTACTTTAGTCTCCCACTTAAACATGGTCAAAGTGCCTAGCTCAGAAGGGAAAATCACAATCAGTTGTTGACAATCAATATGATCTATTAGTTGTCAATATAATACAGATTATTTTGTGCTGGARGAGTATACATGTACACATCTGCCTTAAGCACCATATCCAAAATGGCTGACTCATACAAGGATGTATTTATTATTTCTAATAGCTTTTCCAACTGCATGTACCAAGAAATCAGTGATAGCCAATAAAACATYATCTTCTCTTTTATCAGAGATCTTGATAGAATCAAATGTAAACCCCACCAACTGTATTCATAGCAACAATAGAGAGTAATAGGTAATTTATATGAATATTCATATATTGAGCTCAGAAAATGGGAACCTTGTTATTCATCACTCTAAAACATGTTTATAGAATACAAATATATTGGTTCTTGGKTTTTTTTCCTAATGCTGATGAAAATGAATAGTACTTTGGGACCAAGACTGCCTATTAAAGTGATGTGATACATTACCATGCTTGTACAGAAATGAGCACAGATGGCGGGTCTATTATTTCTCTAGCAAGATATTCGTCMTTTTTTTTCCCCAGGATTCAAATCTGAGCAACACTTGCTCAAGTCAGACTACCTCTGTGGGGATCCTTAAAATGTTTTTGCCATTACTTGTACATTAGGAGTTAGAGAAACAGAAAGTGATTAATTCTGTATTAAAACTTCATAATGAATGAACTCTCCCAAACCAAGAATCTGAGATTTTTATATTTTCCCCCCACCCCCAATGAAAGGGAAACATATTTTTGTGAGTCTGTAGGGATGAAGTTTTGTGTACCATGCTCAGATTCCCAATAGCCTGTTTAGCTTCAACAGATCATTTAGTTTACATTAGGATGTTTGAAGATGTTAGATTTCTAGACATTTGTTAATTAAACACATTTATATGTGGAATATGAAACAACAACATGTAAGTAATTTATAATTTTTGTATGCAAAAGATACCATTTCAAGCAGAAAAAGAGTAGATTAAACAAAAAGGTGTTGACTTTCATGATCTTATTTTTATGATAAGAATCAATAAAGCAGTACTTCATAAGTACTTTCGTCAATGTCTTATTGTACACCTGAAGAAAGAAAAAACATTTTCAATCTGCCTTGTGACTTGAAAGAGCATATAATTAAAACAAACTCAAAGTTAAATGAGAGTTTTTAATGTCAGTTGGTCAAAGCAAGATCACCTTGCAGTGAAAGCAGATTTAATATGGGTTAGAATTTCCAATAACAAGAAAAATGCAAACATATATATTAGTTTACTTCAGTATGTTGAGTGTACTCACATTTGGGAGTCCATGACACACTGTCTCTACCACTCCTTCCTCTTCACACTCTTCCCCTGCTCCAGCATGGAGTCTGTCCCATGGGAGTCAGTTGTCCATGAAGATCTCCAACATGGCTCCTTCATACAAGCTGCAGTTCTTCACAAACTGCTCCAGGATGGGTCTTTTCCACAGCGTGCAGTACATCAGGAACAGGCTGTTCTGGTGTGGGTCCTTCACAGGGTCCCAAGACCTGCCAGCAAACCTGCCCCAGCATAGACTTCTCTCTCCATGGGTCTGCACTGCTGTTTCTCTCATAGTCTCAATTCATCGCCTCCACCTTCTCTTGCACAGCAGTTTTTTCTCCTTTTTAAATCTTTTGTCCCAGAAGTACTACCACCATCGCTGATGGGTTTGGGCTTGGCCAGTGGCAGGTCCGTCCTGGAGCCAGCTGGCATTGGCTCTATTGGGAATGAGGAAAGCTTCTGTCAGCTTCTCACAGGAGCCACCCCTGCAGCCCCCCCGGCTACCAAATCCTTGCCAAGCAAACCAAATACATTTGGGGCAAAATATTCTTCCAAATGGAATTACATTTAAATTACTCTTAATTTTTGTCAGTCATCTTCATTTTTTGTATGTGATGCTTTAGAAGGCATGTTCCTGGATGAGAACTGACATCCAGAGCCTGGAAGATCAATTTCAAGAGTGAAGTTTCTCTGAATACAAAATTAAAAACTCTTGAAGGAGTAAAAACTTTACAAARCTTGACTAATACAGCACTTCAAAAGTATAAGGACTTCTGGAGAGGAATATCAACTCCTTTAAGAGTCAAGCTGGGGAATGTGCCAAACATCTGGTAAACCTGATGGTAAACTAGAAAACTTTGGAATGTGTAGTGGTTATACCAACCCTGAATCCAAACTTTTCTCTATTGACGCAATCTTGTGTGTTATTTGGGATGTTCTCAGGTCTGTAACAGACACAAATGTCAGGAGAACGGGATTAAATATGTCATTTTTTACAGAAGAGGGTTTGAACAGTTTGGAGACAGTGCAATTGTGACCGTTTTAGTTGGAAAGGTGTACTGTTCTGTCTGGAAACATTGTCGTGGAGGATAAGGAGGCCTGCAGGCAGCATGAAGCAGGGGAAATGACAAATTCGTTCTGTAAGCCCTGGAAAGGATCGTGCCAGCTTATGGTGAGAGAAAGGTCAGTAGTAAGAAAGAAGGCAGAAAGGTGCTAAACAGCTCAGGGCAAGTAAGAATAAGTAACACCAAGGTTATTACCACGAGTACCTAATGATCTAATACTTGTTCAATTCCAACAGACTTAAAGATGTGGTGTTATCAAGCACTAATGTGCTACTTGTCACTGCTTCAATGCACGTGTCACCTCTGCTTCAGCTACTTACCCTTCCCCACTCTCAATTGAAAAAAGCAAACCCCACCTTTGAGCAGTCAGCAAGGAGGAAATTTGGGTAACTAATGTCAGTAGTTTCTTTGGCAGGTAAGTGACTGAGTGAATTTTCTTCCTGAAAAGAAGAAAAAGTAGCCTGATGAAGGGCATGGCCCATCATACTGTACATCTGCTTTCAGTGCAAGGGTGCTTTTTCTCACCAAAGTGGGCAAAAGAGGTGAAGGTTAAGTGAGATTTGCTACAGGCAGTGTTTCTGGGTAAGAATATCTGGACTTTGTATGGGAATTGTCTAAGTTATGAAAATTGAGAGAACCTTCAAATGCATTTTGGACATGTTTTTGGGATAACTTGAAGCTTCCAGCCTAGAATGGTAAAGAGCCATTGGGCCACACAGAGTTGACAATGTTGAAAATGTGAAAAGCAGAAAAAGGTTATTTTTTATTATGTGAGAACGGAGAATCAATCATTTCATAGAAAGACATTTTAAGAGTTAATAGAGCTTGTTTACCTGGGGAGCAGATGTGTATTTTGACTTTTAGAGAATATGAAAATGAACAATTCTAAGAGAATGACTAGGAATGGGAGAGAGAGAAAACCAAATTAATTGCTGGCACTTTTTACTGGTAAGTAGTTCCAACAGTTCCTTATGGACCACAGCTGAAGAGGAATTTAGAGAATGTCAGCTCTGAAGAGATTGGGGAACGTGAGTGGAACTGCTAATAGCAAGTCCACTCACAAGACAGCATTACTTTCCCAGCTACTTTTTCTCATGTGAAAGAAGGGAGTCAGTCCTACAGCAAATACCAACTGTGCAAGACTTTGGGTTTCATTGTAGAAAGAGCTGAAAAAGAAATGATGGTCAGTCTTGAATGAGTCATTGCCAAATAATTCCCAGGTGAGCTAAATTAATAAAACTGTAGTCTAGGGAGGTCTCAACTTCTGCTTGATTTATTTCTTCCTGCATAGTTAGAGAAATGAGTATCATTGAATTAAAAAAAGAAAAAGGGTATTCTTTTTCACAGTTATGCACTTCACAGGCAAATGTGCAATAGCTGGGTTTGCAGCATTTGAAAAAAAGGTGTTAATTGAAGAATTCTGAGTGACAGAAAGTGAGAACACAGATTTTGCATGCTGTGAAACAGAACAAGACCACTGTATAAAAAGGATAGACATAACCTTCAAGATTTTTTATAGTGTTATGATATGAAGAGAAATTTTAGTGTTGCATTAAACTGGTAYGTTAAGTTAGACCAGTTGTATTTCTGGTGAGTGCAGCATTGTTCAGCTGGAATGAATTTATACTGATTTACCAATTTAGTTTTAGACAAATGACTGTCAAAGGATTTTTTTGGAGAAGGTTTTTATGTTTACTTTTGTTTTTTTCACAATTAGAACTACCAGAATATTTGTTGACCCAACCAAAACTGCTGCATTAAACAATGGCCCAATACTAGAATCAGGCTGCAGATTTTGTACTCACCCCTACACAAAGCTTTCCCCCATCAGTTCAAGCTGGCAAATGGCTCCATCGCTACGAGACAACACAAAAAGCTGTTTGCTATAAATCAAAATAACACCTTTTCAAGAATATGAGCCATTCATATATTCAGTGTGTACACTTCCTTAGGAATATCCTAAATCTCATTTAGGGTGATATTTAAGCAAAGATCAAAGACAAAATATTGTTGTTATTTGCCAACCTTGTTTTACTGAACTGCATTCATTGTTTAGCATATATGAAAGATTTTCTGCAGAGCTAAGAGCACCTGTAATGTTTTTCATGAAAGAAATTTGGCAAAGTTTGAATATGCTGTGTTGTCTATGCTTATATGTGGATCTAACAGGCAGGAATTAGACATTTCTTTATTCTGATAAGGTTATTTCCTTTCTTTTTCTTACAACATAACAGCTGGTAAAATGCTTTTGAGACAGAGACGTATAGAGCTATCCTCTTACAGAGTATGCAGACAAAATATAGCATATGGAGGGTATTTGCATAATGTATGATATCTGTGATGAGAAGGTAGATATTCAGTTTTTCTTGCATAACTTGAGTATTAGATATAATATGGTAAGTTGAATAAGAGTTGCATCTTAATAAGGCACAGAATTCTGCTAGATGGTTAGTTTAGTTACTGTATTTCGAATTTTGACTTATTGGAAATAATGTTCTACTTTCTACAGCAGTTCTTTTTTGAATCAGCTTATATCTTGTTTCTATTTCTTCTTTTTATAGATCTATGTATTAAGTACATTTTGGCCTACTCTGTACTTCTATAATTTATGTAATGCTAAATAATTTATTCACAATTTGGCTGTTGTCCTTCCATAAATATTCTGCCTGCATGTGCACTCACAAAAACACTAGGAAACTTCAGGTTTATTTCTGAACATGGAGAGTGTGAAGAATCTGAAGTTTGTTTTAAAAACCTGAAATGTCCCTCATTTGGGCAATCAATCATCATGTTGTTTGTATTTAGCAAAATCAAAATGGAGGATAGCCTTTTTTGCACACACACAAAAAGCCATGTATAGGGCTGAATATTTCATGCTACAAAATGTAGATTACGTTCCTTATTAAAGTTTGCAGTAAATTTAAAGCGATAATAAATAACAGAACTTTGTGGAATGTAGTAATTATATTTTGTTGTATTTCTTTTTTGTGAAAAATATGTGCACAAAATTAATGCATCTCATTAAAGTGGAATGTTGGTGCCGTGAGAGATAATACAAACTAGAAGATGACTCTCTGAGAGTAGAGTAAGTTACTAAACCATTTTTATGTGTATTTCTTTATTAAACTAGCTATACGCATCGTGTGGTTGGCAGCGGAATCAAGGCTCAGTCTGCAAATCCAGAAGTAAAAGTGAAGGGAACGGATCCTGTAATAAGTCAAATTATTGACAAGCTGAAACACGTTATTCAGGTACGATGATTTTTCTTATGGATACAGTATAATACTAACTACCATTCTAGTAATGAAAGTATTAATTTAATGTACATTAAAGGTTAATTGTTAATTCAAGATACTGCACCTCCACAGCAGAACRCTAGTTGGTCTCTGTCTCACTTCAGTTATTAAAAATGATTTAGTTAAAAGGCTTGCATATGGTAGGTAAGTGTAGGAAGTGAGACTCTGGCAGCTGGGCCATCTGTACCTGCGAGTACCACAGCTCGGCATTGCAGTAAGCGTACACAARCACAAACGGTATGATTTAGGGATATTAACTGGGTGCATATGTTTAAATAACAATAAAACATAATCTCCCTCTTCCCTCTTTACTAAATCTAGGTTCTTTCTTAATTTATATTGCTGCGAGGTTTTTTGTTTAGATGCCAGATAGAAAAAATAGRAAGTTTGAATGAAAATCACATGCTTGCTAAATGAGCTTGTGTTCATTACCTGATGTACATATCTGTGAGTTACTAAATTTAAGGCTTACAAGGCAGTCAATTCCAATACGGTTCTGCACAATCATCGTACCGTAGTAAGTTTACAGGATTACAGGTATCTCTGGTTACACGCTTCATTTATATGCACACACAGACAACTGCAGGACAAAAACCTGATTCTGTTGAAGCCAACAGTTATTTTGCCAACAGCTCTGTATTTCAGTTTAAAAATACAAGTTTTCACCCTGATCTGAAGACTCAGTGACAAGAAGTGTTCTACTGGCATTTGTTGTCAGTGACCCATCTAACCCAGTATCCTCTCATCTGCACTGGTGCAAGGAGAGGCGTTTTAAGGAAAGCATGACACTTCACACCTTTATGGTCTCCCCTTCTCTACCTCATTCCCCAAACATGAGAATTAGAGATATTAAACGTCTTTTCCTTGCCTAGTGCATTTAGTTCCATCTAACGACTTGTTTTAATCTTGTTTCTGTGTCTTCTTGGCAAGTATTAAATACAGTTTCCCAAATGGTTTCTGGAGTTGAAATATTACTGATAGCTTAACGGTAAACATCTTGGTTCTTACATCTCTATTTGTTTACAATAACTCTTCTCTGACAACAAAAGAAAGAGTGATGAAATAGAAAAAGAAAAAAAAACAAACCAAAAAATTTCTTTTCCATCAGTAGTGTTGTTTTCTGGGAGAAATGGTATTAGGATTGAAGCTGAAAGGTAATCATTATTCCTTCCTTCTTAAAAGAAATATCTTTTCTATCCCTCCAGCTTCAGCATCATGCTTTTGTCTCTCTTCTTTATTAAAATGGTGACTACGATGGTGGGAAAATCAATGCAGTTTTCCCTACCAAGAGAAGCTATGACTTAATTAATAACTACAAAATAATATGCAAAGATAAACTTTGCAAATCTTACTGGGTAAGTCCCAAGGTCTTTCATCTATCAGGAACGCTTTCCTCCTTTGGTATTAAATCTGCACTGTATAGTTTATTGTGTTGTTTTCCTCTAGAGACTTCGAGTTGTGTTGTTTTCTCCTCGAGTGAGTATCTAAAAGAGTGGAATAGAATATTTCCATTATAAAGTATTTCATTTTGAGAGCTTACTTGCCCTTGTCCCAAAAGACTTGAGTGGGTCTTGTGGAAAAGGACATATAATTTACATACTGAAATTCTTACTAACCCCCAAATATGTTATTTTTCTGTGGGATAGCTTCTTTCCTTGTGGTTCTGAGTATGAAAATAGGGTCAGGGGATAAAGAGCAACAAACTCCTTAGAGACCTGACATATAACTGCTTTTCCTCAGAAAAAAAAGGACTGAAGAAATTGCAGAAAAAGCTTTCTTCTCTACCATTTACTGCTTGGGAAAGGGAGCTGAGGAGTGTAAATTAGAGATTCAAATACAAAAGATCACCTTTTTGTCCTTCATGATACAAAAAAGATGTATCACATATTAAGCTTAAGACGGACAGAAAATAAGAGGAGCTTCATGGATTGTGGTGTTGCCTCAGAGACAGACAGAGTCATATTTACACCTAACACACTATCTGAGCTGTATTATTGAACTTCAAAATTTTAAATAGCTAATTTTGTAGGACCAAAACATATTTGTCAAGTTTTTCAAAACTAATAATTCCTGAAATTTATAAAAGTATATACTTTAATTCAGCTTTACAGTGAAACAGATTGTCAGGTTGGTACGTAACTTGCTATTTATGGAGGCAACTATATATATTTTTATATAAATCCCATGTTGCCCTAACCTTGCTAAACAAGTACATTTTTGTTACTTAGTTGTGTTTTTTATGTAACCATTTGCTTTCTATATTAGGAGAAAGGAAATRAGAGTGGTAATTCAGGTTTACTTGATTTTTCACATCAGCTTTTAAATATTTCAAGATTCAGGATATYAAAGTAGCATTTCTCTCTGTCTCATCATGTCATGATAAGATATGGTCCTTCCTTCTCAACCAAGTCAGAGCTCTGTGTATCTGTGGTAAGTTCAGCCTGATTTTCTTTTCCTTATACAGGCCGTGATGGTTCCAAGGCCTTCAGGACTAAACAGTCTCTACCACTTAGTAAATATCAATATGCACAAAGAATCAAAAGCTTTGCTTCTGGTACTTTTCACAGTAAAAATGGTGAAATGCACTGAAATTCAATTTAATCATTGATAACCTGTGACATTTATTTGCAGCAGTGGTGGAATTCAGTTCTTTAATCATCTACCTGCATTTCAGTGTTTAAACTTTGCTTRTATGCAGAACTACTCCACAGACCTTAGAGAGCTGTTAATTTGTCCCTGTGCAAATGTATGCATCAGGATAAGATGGACAGTAGTTCTTTAGACTTGCACACTATAAAAGGAGTTTGGGTACATTGCCCACATGTTGGCATCTACACTGTAGACACCTGCAGTTGGTGTCATTTCTGAAGGACTTCACCCTTTGTCATGTTCCTGATCCCTTTCCAAAAGGGCTAGTTTCAACACACAAACTATTTTCAAAGCTATTCTCAAACACTTTTTAATATAAAAACTAGAAATGTATCATTTTCTAAGAAGAAATATTTAGCATATACAAGCATATATATACACACATACAAATCTCATTTTATGATTATGTGGTTTTACAATTGTTAAAAAGTATGATTAAACTATAGATGGGCTAGTATGAAGATGATGACCAGTTTTGCATTTAGAATACACAATGTAAGACAAAGTGAAAAGCATCTCCTGAATATGTTTTCTCCTTCTGGATCAGAAAGAGTAATTCTTCCTAGTAAACCCAGGGTATAAAAACACTGCTGGAAAGCTTTGTTCTTTTCTGAAACCTTATGTTCTCTTTGTCTTCAAAGCAAATGACCACCATCACCAATTGCACTGACTTTCGCTTCTTACTTTCAACATTCCCAGCAAGAAGAAAGTGAGTATTTTGAGGTGTAAAGGGAGAGGCCTTTTAAGGGAAGGTGCAGTGAAGTCTCAGAAAACCAGACAGCACATATTTATCATAAAAATGACTAAATATTATCAAATAGCAAAAGAACAGTTATCTTTGAGATGCCTTCCTGCTCATATTTAATGTTTACCTAAGAAAGCAGATCAAGACTATTCTGCCCTGCATACAGAAAAGAACAGACGTGCTTTACTATCTCCTTTATTTTTGCCAGTTGGATATACAAAAGCATAAAAATCCCTAGCAAAGAATMGGCTTTAAAACATGTGAATATACAGTGCTTAAACTCTGTTTTCCAGGGTCTCTCCTGTTAAAAACTTTAAACCACTGTAATCAACCCCTGGTTGCATAAGTGACAGTATCTCTTTTCAGCAGGCTCTGGTTTCTGGGCAGTTCTCCTTTGTGAGAGGCTCACAGTAATCCTCCTTTTTCTGTAAATAGTAGATTTACCAAAAAATCAATAGAACTTTTTGATTCCATTGGACCTCGACAGCTGTAATCTCTGCCCTGGACTCCACAGGTTCGTATTCGCAGCAACAAAGTGCAATTAGAGGAACTGATATGAACTCTGCTGAACCAGTCAGTGCTGAATATGGCTTGACAAAGTCACCTTCTTCTGTAAAAATCCTTGCTTGTACAGACTGGTGTTTTGTAGAGTTTTAAATGATGGGCTTTTCTTCATTCATTCATCTTCACGGCAGGCAAATTACAGGTTCAGTGCATATTCTTTTATGTACTGCAATCTGCAGCTATCACTCTAATAGGCAATCAAGATAAGAAAAGTCAGTTGCATACAGCACGAATAATAATGGGAATTATTTTCTTCCCCAATAATTTAAAACCATGATTAATTTATTGTTCTTTTAAGTACAAATACTAAGGTTATAAAGTAAGTATGATATTTTGGAGCTGTGATTACAGGCAATTAGACCTTGGTCATTTCAGTGTGTTTTTTATTTCAGGAAACAATCTCGAAAAGATACTGCTTTTGAAAATAACAGACATTACTTGGAACTTGTATTTACAGGGTGAATAAAGTCTTCCTCATTTTAGGAAATCTTGCCATAGCAGAAGATACTCCTATGTCTGACTGTCTAAATTAGGCAGACCAAATTTCCCTCTGGAGATCTCCAGAGTCACCTACCATTAATGACTATACCGGAAATTTAAATGCTTCCTATCAAGATAAATTATTTCCAATTTCTAAGTGCAGTAAAAGGTATGTCTGAACTTATTTGGAAAGGATGCCATCTTACACTGCTATACCACTGGAGTGCTAGCTGATGTGCATAAAATAATATTTACTTTCTCCACAAAGGGCTGCAAGCTGTACCTAATGGAATTGATGCTTATGTTCCTTAAAGCAGTAAATGTCACTACTTCATGTGACATTAAATGTTGGTGACAGTCTAATTTTTCCTTTTCTACTTGTCATTATTATGGCATGGTGAGCACTCTGTTTCGCCATGCTGCCATTTGCCCATTTACCTGTCCCAAAAAGGTTGCAAAAATAGTGAGATGAGATTTTGTTTTGACACTGATTTGGCATGCAAACAACTAAATTTTCCATCTGCATTTTTTAAAGCTTTTATCAATGTACCACAGCCAAGGCAAGTTAATATGTGTTTTTGTAAGAGCTGTTCAAGTATGGATTGGAAATGGGGATGGAATATATTACCTGAATCCTCACCTGCTCATACAAAGAACCATGTTTTTAAAATACTCATACACAAGGTGTGGCACTTGCAGTTGTGCTTCCCTTTTACCACTGATATCAAGTTTGTGCCTACTTCTTATATTGTTACGATAATCATCTAGTAGTTAAAACCCCTCTGCTTCTTAGAATACGGCTGTATAAATGTCTCAAACTAGGCATTTTGATGATTTTTTTAATGACTGAAATGCAATACTTTCTCAAGGAATGAGAAAATTCTCAAGAGGATGGCATTTGACAGAAACTTGGTTTAATACACTCTTCAGTAAYGTGCTCTTGGAGGCTCACTTTCAAAACGTTTTTTTCTCTTTCTCTTAAATGCTTTTTGTTGTTATGGTGGAACTGTAGTTTGCATCTTTCAATAACGGTAACTGGAGAGTGAAATTTCAGTGCACTTCGTGCAAGAGCCATTCAATATTCCCTGGTGTTCGAATTGCTTTCAGCTGTCTTTGCTCCTAATCTGCCCATTTATTTTTTGTTGCACTAGGAGRGGCTTCCTCACAAGTTTGGTTTTTTAGTATAACAAATTCATATCTAAATGTTAATTTTGCCTTAGATTTAGTTTTTACTGTTTTTTTTTACTTTTTAGTTTCTTCCAAAATTAGAACAAACCTACAGGTACAGTATACCTCAATCTCTTGATTGTGTTATTTTTTTTCCCCTGTGATTTGTTGGTACTCCTTTTTTTTTTTTTTGTGATTTCTGGAAATAATACATTGCTGCTGTATTTTTGAAATCAAATCCTTGGACAAATTCCATTTTTGTCAAGGCATAATAGAGTATTAGTGATGTGTCATATTAGGATAGTCCTACTTGACAGAGAAGTCTATTTCATATTTGTTATATGACTGTTCCAGTCTTTTTTCACATCTAGGGAGAGCTGGTTTATCACCCCATATTGACCTGAGCTGCCTCTGACTGCTGGCCGGTGCCAATGCTATGTTAAATACTTGATTATTACCATTGCATGTAAGCTATTGACAGAATTCCTGTAAAAATATTGAGCAGTTAGAAATGAGGTGGGAAATTATTTTCTGAGCTTCATACTTCTCCCTTTAAAATATACTTCAGCTTCCAACCTCAAAAACTACACAAAAGAGTGCAGGATTGCTGATGCTTTTGTACCTGTTGAGAGTGAAAAGGTTTTCTTCACAGTTCTGTGATGATAGTGAGACCCTTTTTGTTGCTTACAAAGGTGGTCTTTCTGTATTTGTAAGTCAAAACACTTAAAGTTATATGAACATTCTGAGATGTCTGTATGTCTTGCAAAGTTGTGTGTAAACTCAAACCTATGTATGGTTTACGGGTAGAAGGCAGAGAAGAAAAAAGCAATTAGGAGGGCATGAAGTTTGGCCAATGCATCTCCCACTAGTGGGATGCTTAGGAGGTAAATTGAGAACAGTCACCAGCCACATAGTCCCTTTGATCAGTAATTTAATTAAAACCTCGATAATATTTTACTTAGTTTGTTTTGGTTTTCACTAACTGGCTTACCAAAGTTATTAAGGGCTAATGAAAGTCTCATTCGTTTAGAAAAAAATGATCATTTTTGCGAAGTATCTGTTTAAAATAGGATTTATGCTGAAATGAAGAGAGTCTACATTGCACAGAGCTTTCTGAAATTGTTTGTTGTTCGAAATTGTATAAAGCTCTAAATAATGGGCTAATAAAAAAAAAAATCCTTAATATTTGAATCTTTTTTGCTATTTTTTCTTCTTCCATATCTTATAAAGCCCTGAACAGTGCACAGCAAGAAAACATACTCGTTGATGCAACAGAGAGATACTGTCAATTCTTATCCATTTTGTGAAGAGAGCAGTGGCAGGGAAAATAAGACAGCCTTTTCTAGCTACTTAGGTGGATAGTGAGACAAACTGAAGTATTCATTATGGTGCAGATCCTATCTACAAAAGTCTGTTTTGCACCTGAATGGTTTGCCGTTATAGCTGGTAAAAACTGCTTGTTTTTCAGCAAAACAGGAACATCGTTCTACCTCCTCATTTTTAAGTACAATATTATGGGAAGGAGAGTTTTGAGATTTTGGGAGAGCCTGGGGTAGCTCCACCTGCTCCTTATAGAGATCACCCTGCAGGCTCTCCCACCACCTCCCTGTACACTGTTTTAATAACTACTTCTGAAATCAATATTCTTATTTCATTAATAACAGAGGAATAGTCTACAACTGACATGCTTGGAAAAACATGTTTGGTAAAAAGGAAAGAGAAATGTAGACCAGTATCAAACAAGGCTTTAAAAGATTTAAGTAAAGCAGGATATCAACTCTCTAGTCAGAAGTGAAAATCAAATTAGTGACTTTAACTTATGAAATCTGACACACATCACAAAGCCATATCATAGTTAGCTTCACTGAAAGCCTCTTCAGAGTAGAGGCTCAGCAACTAAATAGAATAATATCACAGGATGGAAAGTATCAACAAAAATTTGATAAGCAACTTACTGTTCCTGTCAGTACTAATTAATGACAGATGTAGTCTATCAATAGCAATAACATTAACAAAATACTTTGTATTCAAGCAAATTCATTACAAAGGCAAAAGAAGAGTGGGATAGTATCTGGAGTTAATAGTACCATTAAGATCAAAGTGCAATTTACATGGTCTTGTAGTAGTGGTCTCCCCAGTACTATGGAAATTCCTGTGTGAGCAGTTCCTCTTGGCTGATAAATCCAGGGAATAAGCAGGATGGCTGTACTGTGTGTACATTTATGTATTGGTGCTCGCTGAGCACTGCGTCCCCACCTTGTTAATATTATCATTAATATTATTGTTAGTATTTCTTCGTTTTTCTTTTTCTTTCTTCTTTTACTGTTTCGTGTGTTCTTTGCTCAGAGTTTGGAGTGAGACGCAGGAGGCGCTGAGATGTTCTTCTAATTAGATTGTTTATTAATTTCTCATCTATGGCGTAGCTGCACAGAGCATGCCTCTCCAAGTTAACAAGGTGGAAAAATGACCCCGAGTTGTAACTTCCAAGGCCATTTAAAGTCCAATCTATCCAATTATGAATTGCCAACTAATATGTTTTTACTTATAATCCAGTAACTATTCATTTATCATCTTCATTGTGGGTTTTTTGAACCAATACCAAACTATCCAGACTTGTGAAGAAGAAGGAAGAAAGAAGTAAAAACCCACACGCAAAATCCTCCATCTTGCTACCAATACATTACTAATAACTAATAAACCTAATTTTCTACATCTCTACATATTCCACCCAGTGACATAACAAATTGCTTTTTAATTACACAGTAGCAATCTTAGTGTTATCACCAGAAAAGGGAAGCCTTTCCCAAGGCCTCAGGTCAAACACTGTGTGCTTTTGAAAATCATTACCTGTCAACACTGAAAGACTGAAATTATCTGAACCCAGGGTTCCAACACCACCTTAGTTTGCTGGCTGTGGATTGTGTACGGGAGCAGGGATCATTCAAAGATAACAACAGTTCTGAAAGTGTTCATAGATACAGTGGGAATGCATTGACTCTTGTCAGTCCATGTGTCACAGCTGAGGAGAATGATGCTGASGGGTTGAGGGTTGAGCTAGATGACCTTTAAAGGTCCCTCCCAAGCCAACCATTGTATGATTCCATGACTATACTGTGTGTACTCAAATGCTATTAACACCACGTAATACACTTGGGAAGAGTTGTCGTAAATGCTATGGACATGAAAAGATGTTGTCAAAAATTATAAAAGAGAAAGCACAAAGGAAACAGGCTTCTTTATCATCAGTGATCATGAGACCATTTCTTACGTGCAACAGTCATTATGCAAGACYGTGACATCTAAAACAAAACAGGTGCCACAGCAACACAAAATACTTTAAGAAAGAAAGGCAGAAGCATTCCAATGGTTAACTGTTAAGGGAAAATGTTGATGTTCACAGACTTTCTGGCCTGAAAAGTAATGCATCCTTTTTGAACAAGTTGAATGTTTCCTATTTGAGAAAGGCTATTTCCTTTTGGTCTCAGTCCTGGGAAATCCTCAGAGGCAGTGACCTATGGAGAGCAATACAGAGCAAGTAGTGTGCTGCAAGCATCATCATAATTTGTTCTCCTTGCCAGTTTGTAAAATAAGCAATGTGTTCTGTAGGCACAAGAAATACCAGTCTGGAAAGCAATCTGTTGCTCTGAAATCTTATAAACAGAAATCTCACGTTATCTATGAGGGTTGTTTGTTGCCTAAAGAACTTGTCTCCTCTCTGGAAGTTTTGGAAATTGTAGAAAGCAGCAGCATAGTATGGAGCATTCAACTGCTTTTGAACCCCGTGGGTCTGAAATCTATGTGGATAACACAAACTGTGCTCGAAACTGTACCATATAGTTTAAGGTCACAAATTTTGCTCAGCACAACCCTGGTTTTGTCTTAAGAGAGTCAGTCAGCAAGCAGTTGAAGAATCAGTACCAAAGGTGAAGTATTTAATTTGCATGAAGTCTCARCGAAACTATTCAGCACTATGGATTAAAAAGAAGTGCCAGAAGCAAGCTTTGCTGTGCAATTTTTAATTCAGTTTTTGTTTCAAGAGAGAATACAGGAAAATACAAATATATCCTTACAGAGTATGGTTATGTGTTAGGTTTGTGGGTAGGTTTCTTAGGTTCTCTCTGGTGCAGAAATATAACACTGCTCTGTATTTAACTGAATGATACATTTAAATAACAAAAACAAAGAGAAGCCTGGTAAATATGCTAATTCTAAATTCCTTCTAAAGCATATAATAAAAAGTGCACTTATAGAAGAAAACACGTCAAGATACATTATACATAGAACAAATCATAACTTTGATAGTAAGCTGATTGAATAGACATTTATATATTTCTTTACAAGAGAGGATAGTTATTACTTTTGAAAAATATTTTTCGAATTTTGTCTTTAAAAATCAAACCAATCTTAATATAGTTTATTAAACAGATCCAGTCTAATTTAAATTCTTTAATGTGTTCATTTCTTTAAATGACTTCAAAGCCTTACATCCTAAAAGTAATATTGTCTTATTTTTTGGCTTAAAACCAGCATACTTACCAATTCCTTAATGCTGTGTTTTTGCCTTCTTAACCCTTGTCTGTGTCTGATAAGCTTTATCTTTAAAAGCAGACAGATGAAAGCTTTGGAGAAGATCTAGACATTCTGCTACCAGAGACCCACCCTAAGTTGTTTGCAAAGTTCCATCCTTGTAGGCCATACTTTCTAGAGAAAATGGAGACACCTCTTTCTCCTTCCTACTCTGGAACTGTTGACAATTGTAAGAAATGCTGTTCAGGTAGTGGGACATTGGTGAGACACTTCTGCTTCCTATTTTCCCTGCTCATTTTTTTTCCTCTCATTGTCATTCAGCTTGATGTAGAGACTGTCTCACTACAGTGATGTAAACATCTGTAGGATAAAACAAGCCCAAGCAATGAACAATGAATTGGATCTCTAAAGAGAACCCTAAACCAATCCTGTTGTCTGTAAATTCCTAAACACAGTATATAGACACCGGGTTTTCATGTATTATAATGTTTTGATTAGAAATCTCTCTTCTTGTAACTTGCTTGTCACTTCAGTTGAGCAAAGTCATTAAAAGTAATCACTATCTCTATCTGGTTTACTTGACATGTGATTACTGTATAAATGTACTCATAGGTGCACTGCCCATAGTCCAGGCTGTGCAAATGATGAAAAGAAATTTTGTGACGACTAAAGACTTGCTGACAGAAGTACTGTAATAGTACAGAAGTACGTGCATAAAAGCGTTTTCCTTTATTTTCTGCCTGTTAATGGTATGTATATTAGCAGCGAATACAGAACTATCCTACCCTTCTTCTATAATCCTTTAAATACTATTTTGCCAGGTCCAGTTTCCCCTTGTCAGCTTCTTATTTCTGCTTCCTGACTCTCCCCAGTTCCTCTTCCTCTTTTAGATAATCACATGTTTTTCACCTCATTCCATAAAATATTTCCCCGTCATAGTCAACATTTCTTTTAATGGGTATCTGCCCTTCTATGTTTGCTATTGGCATGCAGATCTGGGACAATGACAACCCAGCTCAAATACAGGAATGTTGCTTCCCAGTCAGTAAGGACTATATCTGAAAGAATTTTAAATATCTGAATTAAGGTCTTATTGTTAGCTACTAACTACTCATACAGGAAAGTAGGAGAGAAGGGTATTATAGCCTCTGTGAAAACTTTTGCCTTGATTGTCATGAAAGATAGAGAGGCATTTTAAAGTGCAAATAATGAATGACTATGATAAAAACACAGTGATAAGACTGAAAGGTTACAAAATTCAAAATATCTTACCTTGAACTGTAATTTCCTTCTTAACACAGCTGCTTTGCCCTAATTCTGCCTTGCAGTAGAACTATTAACTCAGGTCTGTGCTAAATTTATCAAAGTACACAGATCAATGCAAATATAAAATTGCAGCATAATATATCAACAAATATAACAACATTACTTTTTAKTGAAAATATGCACACTTCTATACCAGACCTATACCACAGTAAGGCTACTGTTCATGAAACTATCCATCATTACTTTCTTWATTTTTTCATGCCCTGATTTAACAGCCTTGTCATATACAGAAATGTAACCGTCTGCTTTCCGAGTAAGTCTCATACTGATTTTGAAGAATCAGATAGCATCATAACCATGGAGCATGACATTCAATAGTTGCATGGAAGTGCTTTAGGAAGTCCTTTTATTTTTTGTAATAATTTGATCCATTTAGTCTCTTTTTCTTCACTTTCCATTTGACTATTGTTCTCCTCTATCTTTTCATTCACTAGAAGTCCTCTTCTAAACCTCTGTACCTCCATGCGACCATTCAGCATTATGTATCTAGTACATATTTTATCATAGCTGTCAGCTTTTCCCCACTCTTCTGTTTAAGAACTCCTWTACAACCTATTTGAAGCCTTGTTTGAAGTGCCAGCCATCTGGTTCCCTTACAGTTCAGCTGCAATTAGTCCCTCTTGTAACAGCTCTCAATTTCTAGTGTCTACTGTTCTTAATTAATCAGATTTTTTTTTTACTTGCACTTTTTCTTCAATTGTAGATTAAAATTTTGCCTCTACTTCTGTTTTTGGAGCCATGTGTGATACTTAAAGTGTGTCAGTAAATGCTACTTTGGAAGGCTTGGTCTTCAGTTTTCTTCCTAACAGTTTAAATTGTCTCCAGAGCTTTTTTGATTGGTTTTGTGTAAGTCTACATGTACCCTTAATACTTTTTCTTATCCAGAAATTATTACATATCTTGTCTAGACAACTCACAGGGTTCACCATAGCCAGATAAGGAAGTGTGATTTCTTTAGTTCCTACATGTAATATTAAGAGTGCATTTCTTATTGCTTATATTGCTTATACTGGCATTCTGTGCAGATCCTTCAAGGAGCCACTTATTTGATTTTCTTTCAGCCCTTTGAGGGAAGTCTTGCATGAGGAATGTGCCAAGATCAGAGTGTAAAGTTAGGATTTAGCTGGTGAAGTGTGGACATATCCATTTAGATAGTTTCTAGAACATACTATAATAATCAAGGAACAGACTTGCCTCCTTTCRCAATTCCAGGGCACTCACTGAGTTGGTCAGACTTAGGTGTGTTTTTCTCCTGGATAACCGTAGTTAAACTTTGCAGCTGTTGCAAACAGACAGTTGTATTTTTGGTGTAAGTAAAATTAAATCTCATAAAATAGTCAGCTTGATGTGTCTTGGGGGCTTACATGTGAAGAGGTCAACTCATAAAACATCAGTTTTAAGAAAATTGTTTTCATACACATCAGTAAAAACGTGTGTATCTTCCTATCTAGGAGGAAATCTCTCCAATTAGAAGCATTTGTGTGACAGAGGTTTTATCAAGAAATAATGATGTATGAAAACATAGCAAGTATTAAAAATGACAGTTTTGGGGAATTTTGAGGAAGCATTTATCTGGAAGTTCTAAAAGAGAAAAAGTATTGGTCTTAGATGATACTTCTAACTGAAAAAAATTTTTTAACTTCATATASTTTTCACTGCCTTCTTATGTTTCCTATTTAATTCAGTTTCTGATTTTTCCTAAAACTGTTTTTCAACATGAAGGAAAAAAACCCCAGAAATGAATGATTTAACAGAAACAAAAAAAATAAGTGAAAGTGTTAATAACTGAAATATAGGAACAAATAAGAAGCTGTGAATATTTAAATTCTATTTTATCTTTCATTTGATGTTCATATAATAGTTTCTCTTAAAAATTTCTTCCCCTCAGCCATTCCTTTGAKTTTTGATTCCATATTCCTTTTTGAAAGACTTAATTGAAGATTTATAATTTTTAAAATTTACATATCTTAGTCCCATCTTATAAGGAATAGCATCTCAGTATAATTCTCTTTTTTGTGTGTGTTTTTGTTATTAATTTCAAAATAGCTGTAGATTGCATTTTCTTGGGTGTTACAGAATTTTATTTGAAGAYCATGGGAACAAATCCAAAAAGTTTCGTTGAAATTTCTGGTGAAGATTTTAATTATTTTTTATCTTTATTCTCCTTTTTTTTTTTTAAACTAATATTGTTGCTCTCCAATAGGATATTTTATCTGATTCTGAGACTTCACTAGTGTTGTTTATGGAATTCACAGAGTGTTGCTGTCAGGTATCTCATAGTTCTTTTGAAATTCTGAGTTCTAGTTTACTTTCATATGCTGTGGATTATTAATATTTTCAGTTTGTTCATGGCTTAATGGTCTCTTCTTTGTGTTCTGCCAATTTATCTGTCCACTTAATTAATATTTGAAGGATTCTGAACTGCACCGACTGCATGTCAGGCCCTTAACTGTACTCTAGGCCTCTTGAATATAGCAAGTTGTGTTTGCCCATCTCCTTATGCACTAGGTATAAAATCTTCCACCTTATATTTTACTTCAGTCTAATGTAAGACTGGATAACATAACCTCCAATAGTAATTCCACATTGTCTCCTGGAAATGTTTTTCAGAACCATTCCACATCCTCTGTACTCCAGTCATCAACAGGTCTCAATTGTTAGCAAATACCATTACTCTTCATTCCTTCCTACTACAAGCAGGCTTTTGTTGGAAGAGGATCATCAGTGGGATGAAGTGCAGCTTTCCCCATGGCACTACTTGGAAACTGCCTCAGAGCACCCTCTTGGCTCAGATGATTTTGGAATTGTGGGCAATGGAGAAGTAAAGGGAAGGAAGTGGTTTTTAAGAACCTAGAGGAAATGTATCTGGGCATAAAGATCTGCAAAAATAAATAAATAAATGAAGAAATAAACAGGAAGTAGAGCAAGTGGATTATATTATTTTTCATATTTAGTGGTCTTAAATGTTATTGGTAGCAAAAACTCTCAAACAATTTTGAGAAAATTTTTTAGAATTTTTATTGCAGATGATTCGTGTCATACCATTTTTTTGTTGTTGCTGGTACCAAATAATTTAATTTTGCTTTCCTATGTCTAAATAAGACTGAGAATTCTCTGAGAAAATGGAAGAGGACACTTTTAGAAGAAGGACTAATTAGGGTGTATTTATTTTCTGGATTCTGATCACAGTAGTGAAATTTAGAGAATTTGTGTTGTATTTGTTTTTAAAATGTTTTAGATAATTTTTTGGATATAAAAATTGAGTCTGTTTACAGGAAGCAGCACCATAAAATACAGGAAATTATTTCATTGCTCTGTATTATTTCTAATACTTATAACTAAAACCTCGTTTAATTACTTTCAGGGCCATTTTCCATAAGACATTCTGGTATTATAGCTCAACAAGGAATGTCATTTGTACACCCTTAGGATGTGCTCTTTTCCCCTGTACTTCTATAATTTACAGGAATGGGTGACTCAGATGAAGACTTAGTTTTATAAAACTTTTTTTTTATGCTGCTCAACTTCTTTCTCTTTTTTTCCCTTGTTCTCCCTCTCTCTCTTTTTTTTCCCAATACATTTACAATAATATGAAGTTTCAAGCACTATAGTGATTATTTTTGAGTCTTGCCTTTATTGCTTTCTAACTTGTACGACAGTTCCATTATTCAAGGTGTGAAATATTCAAGTTCCTTCAGGATAAGAAAATAGTATATTGGTATTGTTTGTATTTTTAGAAAAATACAGAGTAACATGAGTAGCTATCATTACTTTGATCTTGAARGCAAAGTTGGAACCTGGGCTCAAACCTTGAATCATTTAAATCTGAAATAATCTAAATTGATCACTTTCTCTGTAAGATAGGGAAAAAGACACCTCTAGAAGCAATTCAGGCTTGAGATGGTGTGAATTATACTCTAGAATGTCTCATTTTTCTATTTCATCATCCTAGAATGACCACAGTCCAAACTGATACATTTGGCCAAGGACACAGAATCTACTTCATTGTGGGCAACACTGAATTGTGTTTGCATCTGTTCATGTGGATCTAAGGCAGATGTCTTTCAAGAATAGATCGACTGCTTTTCAGCACCACAAAAATCCTGTAGGTTTCTGAAACCTTTTAGCAGCTCCCCAGACACGTAAACTTCATTAAAACCCCCTGATAAGCTAAATTCTTGGGAGTAATTTGAATGTCCACAACTAAATCAGGATATATTTTCATGACTCAAAACTTTAACAGAAACACCAATATTCAGGATTCCCATCTGCCAAACATCTCAGTGCTCTTTTCCATATTCTTTTTTTCAGAGTTTTATATAGCTGCTTTAGGGTGATTTGGAGGATTATTTTTACCTAGCTCTGATCTGTTTGTAGAATAAAATTAGAGATATGAGAACAACTCTGCTAAGGTAATGATTTTTAGTAAAAAATGTGTCTGAATTGTAGGAACTCAAGTTTAGATGTCAAAAAATAAGAGGAAAAATAACATAACAAAGGGAGCATCCAAATCAAAATGGATAAATAAAAGTGTAAAGGCCTATTGGATATACGAGACCCGATGGAAAGGTGTTGTAAGAAAGTACAGGGATTACATCTAATTTCCAGAAGCCAAGATGGCTTAAACTCATGGACAAGAGTACAAAAAAATAGTAACAGAAATCTTCATCAAGAATAGTAAAAGCCTCCTTGAGAGAACTGAGCTTCAGTACACCCTTTTCACTAACAAAGATGATGGTGAATATGGAATCTAATGGGCAATGGATGGAAATGAGGTCATGCAAATAAAATGTAGATAATCAAGACTAAATAAAAATTTCAAGTCTCAGTTCAGGCTTCTACATACCTAAAAGATGGACCACACGGCCATGAATCAATTTAGGAAAAAATGAGGAGGGAAGAAGAAAGCAGAAAATGTGCTAAGACACAACAGTGTTTACACAGAGCCTGTGACAGAGCAACATAATATCTTGTCAGCAATATAATGTCTTGTCAATGTACCATGCTAACATCATGTTGTGGAATCTTTGCCTGATGGGGTATCACAGAAAAATTTCTGTGTGTCAGTAAGATGGTCACTAAAATGGTTTATGAATTAAGTTGGACCTAACTGGAAGAATAAGGATTATAGAGTTTGTAGTTAAGAAATTAAATTAAAAAGAAAAAAAAAAAAMCACAAAGAAAAAAAATCACCATCTGTGTTTAAAGAGCAATTATTAGACTGGAGAAAGATTATTAGGTTAGTTTCTCAGAGGTTGGCGTTGGAGCCAGTATTAAACGATCATGGCTTAAAAAGGAGGTGTTTCACAAATTTGGAAATGACAAGATTTGTCAATCTGAAGAAAAGTCAGACAATATAGAAACAATTAAGGGCCACAACAGTAAAAATAGAATGAAATACAAAAATATGAAATGAGAGCTTGTGCTGGACAGGTTTCCAGTTAGAATCAAGAAATTCTATGGGGTTGAAACCCATCAGCTGGAGGCAAATGAGGACACCTAAGTTTGGTAACTGATCAAAAGATGAATTTGAGCCACCTACATTTCCCAGTAATTTGGATTCATAGAGGGCTTAATAGTTTTTGCACAGCTGTAGGTCCAGAAAGAGATTCTTATCACAAATTCATCTTCTTCGCAATTATTTTCTACACAGTATTTAAATATCGTGACATATGCATTCAGGGAAGGGTGGAACTTAGCTGTTTTGGGTTTTGTTTTTTTTAAAGCTATTTCAAACTTATATATTCTTCTTGAATCACAAACCATACAAAACTGGATTTCTGTATTTTTTCCTACAAATTCTATATGCTAGTTCTTATAGTTTTTTATTTTTATGCCTTTTTCTGTAAAAGTTTGAAATAATGTTGTTAATATAATACTGTATTTCAGTGCGATTGGTGAACCTTTGGGTAAATATATTAACTGTTTATTTCATTAATCCAGTTGGACTACAGTATTACATTCAACATTTCCCAATTTCCTTTCAGATTCTATATTTAATTTTAGTGTTTCATATTATTACAAGGAAAAGATGGTAGTGATAATTTATATTTTCAATTCTTTCTGCTTCACTTAAATATATAAGTATTTCCAAACCATATATAAATATTTAAATGTTCGTTCTATTCTAAAGTTGGTTATGATAGCCTGATTCTTGAAAATAACAGATTAAAAATCTTTTATCTGCTCTTCCAGTATTAGCAATGTAAAAAATTGTTGGGGTTTTTTTAGGAAATGGGRATTGTGTTGTTTTGATGAACTTTTAGTGAAATCAAGTAGATAATAATGGCTGGGACTTAGAGAAAAAGCAACACTACTTTAAAAAATGCTGCAATAGTATCTTCCACATTCTGTTGAATGCTTCTGAGATGCAGTGATCATCAGTGCATCAGTTGATGAACTGA
Source organism: Amblyornis subalaris (assembly GCA_018881555.1). Classification (NCBI taxonomy): domain Eukaryota; kingdom Metazoa; phylum Chordata; class Aves; order Passeriformes; family Ptilonorhynchidae; genus Amblyornis; species Amblyornis subalaris. The sequence goes on from JACAXG010000211.1 coordinate 890,377, forward strand.
TTTTATTTCAGAGTTTATTGCCTTGACAGAATCAATAATCCTACTATTAATAAACTCAGTAGAGCTAAAAGACTCAGAGTATTCCCAAACTCCACACACTTCCCTAGAATATATAAAAAGTTTTTATTAGCATTGAATATCTGCTGACTCTTGAATAGTTGTGTAGATTTATTTTAAACATTTGCTGCTCTATTGATATTTCTTCATCTAATGTCACAATTACATAGTTAAAAAAGGTAGAATTGAACCATAAGGAACTTCTCCCTACATTGAACTTTTCACAGGAAATAATTGCAATCAGAAATMTCTCATGAAAGCATTTTCTGAACATTTCATGTCTTTAGCTATCCTGATGGCTGTGAACACTTTAAGCTGTAGAAGTGGTGAAATTTGAGCCATGTTTTTTGTAAAACTCTTGTAAGCAATGTGAGTCTGGAAAATGAAAAAAAAAAATAATCTTGCTTTTGTGTTATGTCTAGGTAAACCAATATTTTTTTTTTCCTAGCTGCATACTGCATAAAGGCTTCTAAATAAAAATCTTCTCTTTTGTTTTTCTTTCTAGAAATAAAGTTAACATTCTAGGAAAAAAAATCTGTTAAAGTCCTAAGGTACTTTCCAACACTTAATTTTTTGATTAAGCAGTTTTGAGATAGGAAAAAGTACAAACATACTTTGAACAAGATGTTTAAGTATTTATCACTTGTGCCTTTTTCATTCATATCAGACTTCATCAAAGGTTTGTCTTTCGGTCCCCTATTTAAATATAAAATTTAATAAAAATGGAAAGGGTTAACTACAATTTCCACTTTCATTATTGGCATATGGCATTCAGGGATTGTTTTATTTTTCAATGGATTATGATTAAAGTAAATCTGGCTTTCAATTTTTTTTTCAAAAGCTTGTATAATGCTATTAATGAATTTACTTTTACAGAAGAATATTTACATGAAAATTCTGAAATAATTGTTTTGAATTACGAATTACTCAACTTTGAATTTTCATTCAATTATTATGAATACTATGATTAAAAAAATTTAGTATTATTCTCTGTTTTGATTTAGTGACATTTTTTTGTTAGGCATAGATTTACACAAATATCTACATTTGTAAATGTTAACTATTCTTTCCAAAAATATTTCTAGTGTTTGTATTTTTTATGGKTTTTTTTCAAATTGCTGGTGAATTTTTTGCTTAATAAAATGCACAAACTTCATTCAGAAATCCCTTTGCCAATGAGGGTTACCAAGATACTGGTTTGTATAATTAACATAACTTAAAATGACTGGTTTTGCAGACTATTCTCAAGAAAACCTCTGAATCTAAAATAAAAGAAGAGAAATTAAAACCTTTTTCTTCTTTAATTTTTTTTTCACTAAGTGCTGATCATCTTGCACATCTTGTCACCTGTGTTGGGATAAAAATTACTCAGGTGGATCTGAATAATCACACTTCCTTTATACTATTTTTTCTTAAGAAATAATATTTGATTTGTCATTTCACTTTAATACAAGTCAGCTACTATTAGATAATTCAATTAATATAATTATTGTTTTTATCTCTAGAATTTTGAATATCAGCCTATTATTTATGAAAAGGCACACTGTTTCCTTTTTATTGCAACTGGTTGTCTACTGACAAGAAAAAATTCAGCATTTCTCTTTAATTTCTGATTTTAATAGAAGTTTGAATTGACRTGTATTCAGTAAGACAACATAATATATGTGTTAGAAAGAAGCAATAAAGGACAGTTTTCTTAGCACGATCTGGAAGATGGGAAATTATGGTTCCTAATAGTGAAATTTGTTTATTGTCTATTAAGTTTTGCTCTCTTTTGACATAAATTTTAATTTAAGCTTAGTTCTTTAAGTTCCATCATTTAGCTTAAATGTATATGGTGTTTCCTCCATAATGATTTATACTAACACTCCTTTCTCCTTCCTTTGGTTTGTTTGTTGTTCTCAGGTACTGCTTTGCATATTAAATCTCCTTGTGTTGTGAATTATGTCTTTCTGCAGTTTGAATTCCTGTTGGGGCTTTTGATATGAATGGTATAATAATTTGGAAAACAGTCACTCCATTAACATAAAAGTAAATGAAGTGATGAAAATATTGATTACAAAACAGATAAACCTTGATTTTTCTCCCCACTATATATGTAAAGTGGGCATATAGACGCCAGTGAGACAGTATTAGATCAGAAATARCTCAAGAAGAGTTATGAGAAAGGAAATCTACAAGCCATGAGCTAAAAGCAGGCTCTTACATACCACTRCCATCCTGCAAATAGTATTGCAACTGCAAGACACGAACCAAGAGCAACTCAGACGAAAAAAACTGGAGCCTGAAGACAAATTATCACAGAATCACAGACTGGCTGAGGGTGTAAGGGACCTCTGGAGATCATATGGCCCAACCCCAACCCAGAGCTTTGGAACACCTGCAGAGACTCTACAATGACTTCAGGCAATCTGTGCCAGTACGTGGTCACCCTCACAGGAAACAAGTGTTTCCTGATGTTCAGAGGGAACCTGCTGTGTTTCAGAGTGTGCCCATTGCCTCTGGACACCTGCCACTGGGCACCATTCAAAAGAGCCTGGCTCCCTATTCTTTACACCCTTCAGATATTTGTACACATTTATGAGATGCCCTGAGCCTTCTTTAGGCTAAACAGCCTCAGCTCTCATAGCCTCTCCTTACATGAGAGATAGTCCAGTCCCTTAATTACCTTAATGTTCCTTTGCTGCATTCTCTCCAGTAGCTTCCTCTCGCTTTTGTAGTGTGGTGTCCCAAACAGAACCCGGGACTCCAAGGGTTACCTCACCAGCGTCAAACAGAGGAAGGATCACCTACCCTGACCTGCTGGGAACATTTGTAAAGTAGCCCAGAAGACTCTTGGTGGTCTTTGCCACAGGGAACATCACTGGCTCATGTTCAACTTGGTGTCCACCAGTAACCTCAGGTCCTTTTGTGTCAAGCTGCTTTCCTGCTGTGTGGTCCCCAGCCTGTACTCATGCCTGGAGTTATTCTTCCCCAGGTGCAGTACTTTTCCCTTTACTTTGCTGAATTTCGTGGGGTTCCCATCAGCCCATTTCTCCAGCCTATTGAGGATCCTCTGAATGGCAGCAAAACCCTCTGGCATATCAGCCCCTCCTCCCTCTTCAGTGTCAATAGCAAACTTGCTGAGGGTACACACTGTCCCATCATCCAGATTGTTAATGAAGATGTTAAGCAGGACTGGATCAGGTACTGATCCCTGGGTTACACCACTAGTTACTGGCCTCCAGCTAGACTTTGTGCCACTGATCCCTGCTTTTTATTCCTGGCCAGGCAGTTTTCAGTCCTCCTCAATTGCAATTGATTATGCAGTCCTATGACAGTGTGGTTGTATTATTATRGTTAAGTCCTTCAGTTTGAATATAAAATGCTCTCACCAAAAATCATTGCATTTTACTATTGCTATGTCTTTGTTGTGTTTGTTTTCGTTTGTTTGTTTGYTTTTTGGGTTTTTTTTATGGTTGTAACTTTGATACATGTTTTGAAGCAGGGTATCGCTGTGGATTCATGGATTCATATAGGCATGTCTTGGCTCATTCAATAAGCATGCTTAATTGAACTGTATTAGAAATGAATCCACATGCTTGGACAATAAATAACATGTACTTGAACACTAAATGTACCTCTTTAAAAATGTATATAAAAATTGGAAAATAGTGAATTTAGATACTGTGTCTTCAAAGAGGAAAATATCTAGGTTAATCTTCAAWCTTCAAACTCCAAAACTAATAACTGTTCATAAAAATTGTGGTTGTACCTCTCTAGTCCCTTGCACTTTTGTCTCTGCAAGTAGAAGAAAACAAAAGTATCCAATTTCCAGTGCACTAGTAATAGAAAATACTGAGAAGTCCTCCAGAAGTGTTTAATATAAAAGTTGTCTCTGTAATATGCTATATGACATGAAGAGGCAAAAAAAATGCATTACCAAGTGTTTATAGCCCAGTTCTCTCCTAGAAATATCCAAATAAAATTAAATTGCTATCTTAAAAAATCCTTTATTACAGTGGCCACAGAGAACAGTCTGTTGCTATATTAGCAAGAAAAAAATTGAGCAAAATGAATACTAGAAAATAAGTGAGAAAGTGAAGCTATTATTAAAAGACTTTTGAAAGTATTCAGTCTGAAAAATCATTAATTCAAGACTTCATGCTCCCAAATTCTCATAAATTGTGCATCTRTTTGAGCTAAAGAAGAGAATTTGATTCTTGTCATGGCATTTTTCTATTATTTTTAGCACTGTTTTTTATGCTCTTTTGATAATATATCTGAAAGCACCCAAAGTGTAGGTTTCATTTAAAATAAGTTGTTAATGTGAAACTAAGTGATGGTGAATACTGAGGAGATATCCAAGCTAAACAAGCTATCAGCACCAGTTTTGCAGCTTGCAGAGAAGTCTGCAAGGATAAGGCCATGATGTTCCCAATAAAGCCTACTGTCTATGGAGTACTGCACAGCATAAAGTCATGGGGAACAGAGGTGAAAGAATATTGAGAGGTCGGAAAAAGAATACATGTCCAAACAGCATTTGTCAGTCTGCCAGCCATACTCTTTGACTGAAAGTTTGGAAGATCCCTCAGACTTTGAAAGACTGTTTCTCAGATGAGGTGTCTAATGACATGGTTTGCCAAAATAGGAGAGATCTGCTGTCTGCAAGAGCTTTGTGGGACCCTTAACTGATTCCTCTGGCTCACCCACCAGCACTCTATACCTTTTGTATTTCCATCCATAATGCAGTCTATGCATAGTTTTTTCTAACTAGTTTAGCTGATTGGAACAAGATTAGAGTAAAGCAAACCATGCAGTGTAGAGTAAAGCAAACCATGATCTTCATAGAGTTCTTGGGGATTTTTGGGAAAGCAGTTACAATAATTTTATTGTTGGCTATACATCTCTATTCCAGTGCCTTTGGAAACAAAGAATGTTCAACCATTTGTCTGAGTGTTTCGCAAGAATAGTGTCTTTAGTGCTACCTTGTAAAATCCAGATATATTGAAGCTTTTTTAGAAGAAAACTCTCTAAATATCTCTTCTTTTCTTTTCTAAGCATCTGGAAATTATTCTCTTCTTTGAACCCAAAACTGCTTCTAAACAGGTCATCTGTGGTGCCAAATACAAGTGATGATAAATTGGGCATTTATCTGCCATCTTCAAGGGAAAAAGGAACCATTTTCATTTTTGTGTCTGTGATTGCCTGCAGGAGTATGTACCTCCAGGGTGTGAAGAACTACACAGGGTTCTCTCTGCCTTTTTCTATAGTTTTCTTATGGTACACCAGTGAGGTGCTTGGTATTCGTGACTTTTTCCTCTTTGAAACCCAGGAAGCAGGAAACAGTTGTCCAGAAAAGTCTCATGCCATTGTTTGTCCTTGCTTATGAATCTGACTGCGTATTGATCTTGTTTGGCTAGACTGTATTCTTACATATCTAGCTGACCTGGACAGCAACCAACATAAACAACTGGCTTCCTCCTAGGCATAACCATGACCTTATTCATAGAATGTAAGAAAGAAAACTCGTATTAACCATACAGCAGTCTGGAAAAGCAAAGAACCTATTTGTTGCACTCATCACAACAACCAAATAATCATATTCATGAATATTCATTATATTCATCATATTACCTTATTCTGGGTCTGAACTCCTTTGAAATATGCATACGTTGGTAGTTTTCCGTGTGTGGTGTATGCTGTTTGCCAAGATCAATCTTTATGTTCAGGTGCTCTGATGTCACAGTATCACTGCTCAAGATTTTAAAGCCATATTTTACTGGCGGTTTTTATACTATGTTGTCTTAAAAAAAGTATAATTTTTAAAAGGGTCTAGCTGATCATCATCAGTTAAGTCAGTTCCAGGAAACAGATGAAATACTGATTTGTAAGCCATCAGTTCATGAATTATTACAATATGTGCTATTATTAAGAAGGTCTTATGATACAAACCTGTTCCATGATTTTTATATTCTCTTTCATTTAAACGAGTTATCTCAGATAATTATGGGAAAAAAATACCTGGTAGTGTATACAAGCATTAAAAAAACCTAGTTAATTTCTATTTCTGTAGAGGTTTTCTTATCTTTTTAGCAAGTTATATATGTGCATACACTTACACGCATACATGCGTACATAAAGATCTTTATACATAAGCACTGAAATATTCTATACCATCTGTCTGCTTTTGTGGCTAGAGATATATAGCTATGTTGGTATTGTCCTCTGCTTGAAGGTAGCAGGTAACAGGGACCTCTTATGTGTGTTCTCTAAGGGAAAAGAAATCAGCATTATTTGGAAATTTATTTGTGGTTCTTTCCTGTAATAGTTCCAGTCTCATGGCACAAAAGTAAATCAGTTTGCAGAAATTTTGGCACAAAACTGTTGGCACAAAACTGATATCTCCTCCTGTAGCCCAACATTTCCTGAATAATTATTTTTAATTGGAGAAAAAAGCCAAAAAACTCCTTGTCCAGCTCACTATCCAATAACCTCCATTTCAATCACAGCTTTGCTTAGCAAGTCTAATAATATTTTGGCTCTTGCTGAGGCAGCATTTCTCTAGATAGAGAGAAAAAAAGGAAACTCAAAGTCCAGTAGGGAGCAACTTTATGTGGTGATTCTTCTCAAACTAGTACTATGTACACTGGAAGTGTGTCACTTGCTGGAATGCCTGTTATAAATACCTCAATATATTCCTTTATTGCCTCCTAAACAATTTTTTCACTTGCTGAAAGTTAATTTCTGAAATAGTTCTCTTTTCTGAACTATTCTGTCTGGCACGGAAAATGTTTCTATTTCTGCTTGTTTACTTTATAGGTTCCTGCAGACTGTCTTAGATTAGGTTTGATTGTTGCATTTAATTTCAGGAAGGCTTTAATTCTTTTAAGATGGCCTGACTTTTCAGTCACTCCCAGTTATAGACATTTAATCATTCACCTCAGTGCAAACAGTCCAGCAGGTTTTTAACAACAGAACAATGACACACAAAAATGGAAATCCATATTATGAAGGAGGCCCTAAATCAACCCTTACTGATTAATTTCCCCTTTATTCACAAAGCCTAACTCATTCTGACTGAATCAATCAAAAAGCTATTACCTTCATACTTGCAAGTGTTACTTTCAAAATCAATAAAAACTGAATTTATTTTTAAGATGCAATATATTACCAAAATAAAAGTTCCCATTTACTTAGGCTAGAGATTTATCAAAAACTGTTAACAGCTGGTAAAACCTTGTTTGTTGACCCAGTATATTTTTTTGTTATTTTTTAATTTTCAACTTTGTCCACATTTTTCAGTTTCATTTACTTCAATAGTTGGATTGCTCTTAATTTTGTGAATGTGTTTTTACTCCTTCTGTACATGAAAGCATTTTCTTTATGATTTCAAGGGAAATCTTTCTGCACCATTCAGCATGTTTTCATTCTGTTTCTTTGATAAGGCCACATTAAAGTGGTCTGAGTTTGAAGACTGATGGATAAAGACAAGACCTACCTGTCTTGCAGAGCAAAAGCAGCCAAAAGGCTGAGAAACCTGGTGAGGAGAGCTTTAAACTACATCCAGTGGTGAAGGGAAATTATAACTCAGTTAAGTGTGGAAGCAGTGAACAGGGGTGCAGAGCAAAGGGGGCAAGGTGACAAGAACAAGAGATGCCCCATGAAGAACAAAACAGAGGAAAATAAAGCCCTCCTGAAATATACAAAAACACATGCAACCTTGGAAAAAAGTAGAAAGAGCTAAAGCTCCATGTGCAGATGCTGAATGTTGACAGTACTGATGTTGTAATAATTGAGATGYGGTGGAATAGCTCCATAACTTGAGTGCTGCAATTTCAAGAAGGGCAGGCAGGGAATAAGCAGAGGAGAGATTGCCCTTTATGTTGAGGAGCAGCTCTAAGGTGTGTAGCTGTTGTGTACATCATACAACAGGCTGGTTGATAGTGTGTGGCAACCTAGAATTAAAGGAGAGGTCAGTGAACATGGCATTGTGTTGGAAATTGCTCTGGATCACCAGATCACGGTCAGAAAGCCAACAAATTCTTCTTTAAACAACTAGAGAAAGTCTCTATCACAGACCTTGAGTCTTATAGGAGAGTTTAAACTCCCTTCTATCTGCTGGAATGGCAACACAGCAAAATGCAAGCAAGACTTTCAGAGTGTGTCAGGGATAGCTTCTTGGTACAGGAGTCAAATGGACCAGCTAGAGGATGACTCATGGATAGAACTGATATTCAGTAACAAGAACTTCCTAGGGATATGTCAGTCAGCAGTGGCTTTGGCTGCAATCACCACGAAATCACGGAGTTCAGTATCCTGAACAGAGTAAGGAAGGACAGTAGCAGAGTACAAACTTTGGACTTTAGTTCAACAGATTTTGGGTTATTCAGAAAACTGTTAGGTGGGATCCCATGGGAGGCAGCTCTCAAGGGAGAAGTTTTTAAGGACAGGATCTTTCCAGCATGCAAAGTTCATTGTGATACTCAGGAAAAGAAGGAGACAGACCAGAAGACTGGCTTGGCTGACCTGGGAGCTCGTGAAAGCTCTAGTACAGGAAGGCAGAATACCAGGAGTGGAAACAGGGAGAGCTTCAAATGAGAAATTTACGTGTACACACCCCTGGGAGCTTGGGGACCGCAATCAAGAGAATTAAGAAAGTTGGCTGATGTCCTTGCAAGGCTGCTCTCTGTCATCTTTGGAACGTCATGGAGATCTCGGCAGGTGCCTGATGACTGGAAAAACATAAAAGCCTGAAGGTCAACCCAAGGAACCATGGGCTCATCAACTTCATTTCATACSCTGGGAAAATCATGACGTTGTCTTACTGGAAGTAAATCATGTCTGACCACCCTAATTTTCTACTGTGATAAGATGACTGCATTTTAAGACAAAGGGAGAGAAACCTCAACACTAACTCCCATAATACTTTTGTATCCAGCTTGGGACAGTGTGGTCAGAATGGCTGGCTACCAGGGGAGTCTTCATAACTGGTGATATGAGCTTAAATTGAAGGAAGATGTTTTTTTCCAAGCAGATGGTCAGTCAATGGAACAGGTTGCCCAGCAAAATTGTGAATGTGCCATCACTGTAAGCATTCCTGGTCAGATTGGACAGGGCTTGGAATAACCTTAGTGCAAGATGTCCCTCCCCACGCCAGGGGAGTTGGACTGTATGATCTTTAAAGGTACCTTCCAGTCCAAACCATTCTATTCTAGCCATTGGTATCTTCTCCACTGAAAATATCAAAAGAAACAAAAATTAGTTTCATAGTTCAACAGCAGTAGATTTCTTTGTAAGACAAGCATTTGATTGATTTGAGATAAAATAGAAGATGGAAGTTTTAGAGATGTCGTGGTCTGTCCCTTCAGCAAGTTTGGCCTACAATACCACAGTGTATTCGACATTTCTCAGGTGAGACACTGTACTGCAGATGTCTGTGTCCTAAATTCATGCACATGTGTGGTGTTGCATATTACATGATGTAACATGCATGATCTATTGTGATTTTGTGGAAAATAAGATTCTATATTCAGTAAAAATTTGAGGAGAAATGTGAGGAAAATGTGAAGAGAAGCTTCTCATCATTGGCCTCATCTCTTCATTCTCTTTGGCTTAGAGAAGGTGTTACAGACTAGCTTCTTTTATTCCAGCAAGTACATGTAGGTAATTACTGTCCTCATAGGTCTATGTTGGACTTAGAGTCAGAATACTACACTGGCCTCGTTGTATGTTACTATTTAAGAAAGCTATTTTCTGCATTATATTGTGTTAACAATTTATTTTAGGGTAAAGATAATCTCTTAGCTGTTTCAGGGAATACACATACATTTTCGCTTTGCCTGCTGTGGACACTTAAGGTCTTTAGTCATATTGTTTATGAATGGCCACAAAACGTAAGTTTCAACTAAAGTTAAATTCCACTCCCTGGGACGTAAATGGATCATTTCTGCTCTGCTCTTAGATCTTTCTAGGTTGAGGRACGAGAAATACAGTCAAGCATCCAGAATTAGTTTTCCTGCGGTGTGCTATAAAAAGAAAGCACAATTAATATATACTATACATTCTGAAAAAACAATCTTAGTGACTGTGGTGAGCGATTTCAGTGTAATTTAAAATGAAAACCTAAAATAATGGAAACTATAGGATTTTTAATTTGATTTGACTAAGGGCTATAACTTCTCAAGTGAGGAACTGCAGGTCTTTTTGGAAATAGTACATAAATTTTATCTTTGTGGCTTCTCAAGCAAACTTAATAATGTATATGATTCTTTAAGAGTGTGTTAACTTTCTTGCAGAACAGCATAGAATTCATTTTTTCTGCTTCTTCAACATTCATTTTCACAGACTTTGAAAATCCAGGAAAACTGAAATTCAGTATTCTTTGAGCAGTTACAAAATAAAATGTTTAGAAGTCATTCCTTTTAATGACAGTACTAATTCTTTTGTAGCTGATTGTTAATGACTTCTTTTAATTGGAATTCTGAAATGTAGGGGCTTACCAAAACTTCAAAAATCACTTTGTGCAATTGTACAGGCTTTGGGGGTTCATATTTTTGTATACAGTGGGAGTATAGCTGTTACTGTTGCCTTTACTCCTTGGACAGAAACTGGATTGTGTTTCTTCTCTCTCTACCCTGATGGAATCTTTTAGGGCTCTTAAAAGACAGTAGCTGCTGTCCAGTACTCAGGACACACTGTCCTTGAACTRTCTTATGGGTTTCTCTGGAGTGACTGAAAAAGAGACAATGTGACAAATGAGTTCTTAACAGGTGAGGTTTACTACCTTTTACCCAGAAGTATAGGGGCAGTAATGGGGAGAAATAGAGTATAACTTTCTTGAGGATGCACATACTCTCAAAGCAAATTATTTCAGAGCATGTTTACAAACTAGGACTACCTTTAAGGCTGTAAAACAATCCTATAACTTTAAACTTAAACTCATCAGATTTTTTTCATCTATTTTTTTTAACAGTACCGTGTACTTTTATACATATGTATGTATGTAAGTATCCGTATAAGTACACATACACACACACATATGTATATATACAGTTGCATCCCTGACTACCTCATCACAGCTCTTTTCCCTTATTTTAAATAGCAATGATTTAGGTCTCTATCATGTTAAAGCAGTGAACCACAGAAAGTTTCTCATTATCAACGACATTAATATCCTGTAAACCTGCTTCTACACCCAATCTTTATCCAGATGTGTAATCTTATAAAGCTGAAATGTGAAGGCCTTACTTAATTTTCGGTCAATAAAACTTTCATTAAAATCAGTAAGGGTCTGCCCAGTACAAACTGATAAGAATCTAAGAACTTTTTGACCTTTGCTAGGAGTATTTGCATCATCAGAGCTTTGTGCAAACAGATGCAAAGCTAGTTCCTTATTTATTGGCCAGTGAAGTGAAGGTACATATGAAAAAATGCTTGTCTCCTCTCTCCTCTTAAGATTGCAAATTTCACTATCTGTTAGTATTCTCAATTGTAATTGTAGTTAAAAAGAAAATGTTTTTGTTTTACAGAATCAATATGTTCTGTTCAAATATAGTTGAATCCCAGGAGCAATAACAGCTTTATATCTGTGCTGTTGTCTTACACATCCAAATGACTTTACATGGGATATAGAAACCATGTAGGGGAGAAACACAGTTGTAACATAGGAACAAGCATACATGATGCTGATGACACAGCTCATTATGCTGTTAAAGAAGGGAGAGACAGAAACATAAACCAGTTGCTCCTTTGCTCTGCTTTGTTCAGACGTCTGTATACTTTTTTACTGAATGGCTTCTTTCGTGCCTTAGTACGGTAGATTTGTAACATTACCAGTATTATTATTGCTTTTGCAAATTTTTCGTTTGAGGAACTAGAAAGGTGAAAGTGTAGAAGAAAAGGACAGAATTTTGCTTTTTTCATGTCACGAGAAAATTAGTAATATTTTATGGCATGATGGTGCTAAGCATGGAGAAATACCTTATTAGAAGGGATTCAGGGAGTAATCTGCTGCAAGAGGCTTTAACAGGAGATGTGGTAGCAAAATATTTATGGGATACTGAAAAGGAGGGGTTGTGGGTAATGCGTGGCCCAGAAATAAAAAGTATTTTAAACATTTAAAAGCCCTATTAATTCCCTCAGAAAGGAGAGAAAGAAAGAATAAGAAGAAATATTACTACCTTAAACTATGAGAAAGCCAAGCCAGAAATAATTTACCGCTTCCAAAAATGAAGATATCTGAAAGTTTTTCCTTTGGTTTTTAAATTGCTTAGCTCAGAAGGATTTCTGAAACATAATAACCTCTGTATCCTCATGTTTATTGAAGTTTTCTGCAACAGGCACTGTCACATGGTAGAATTTATAACCTTTCTATAGAACATCAGCATTTGAGTCAAGTGTTGCTGTTTTAAAAATGGACTGCTAGAGGTGATGCACCATGCAGTACCCTCCCACGTTATTTTAGGTATATATAAACAATACAAGCCTTCACACAGTTGGTTAGTAAAGGTGTTCCAAACATTTATTATGTTTTAAAGAGAAAATATCTCCAAAAGATTCACTGCAAAATTTGTCCATGAGAAATTTTTCTTCCATGAGATTGTTTTTCTGAGAAATAATTTTTCAGTAGCCCCTCAATTTTCTGTAACTCATTTCTAAAGTAGACTTTGTGCATTACAGATCTCCAAAAGGACAATGGTTTAAATTCCCAAACTGAATTCTTTAATCAAAGTGATCCTTAAAAAAAAATAGCAGATCAGAAGCTACCTGAAAAACTACATTTTCTACACATTGTTCAAAGATAAAATGTGACATCAATAAAGAAAAAAAAGAGGTTTTTTTTTTGTATATAAGCAAACCAAAAGCATTTGGAGACACAAAGTCTTCATGAAACAATTAAAAGAGGACCTCTACTCAGAGTAAAGTTTGGCCTGAATTCTGGAGAAATGTATGTACTATACTTATGGAATAAATTATCTGGGGAGACAGTTGGCTTGCTTCAAGGTAATTCTTTATGAAAAAGGAGTATTAATGTCTTGTGTGTACTTGTGTCTGAACCATCTTACAAATCAACTAACAGCTTTCAATTAACAAGCAAGCTGAGATCTTAGTGAAATTCCTTCCAGCATGATAAACAGCTGTTTTCTGGTTTTAAATAAACACATCAAACATCCTTGCCTTTAATATATTCAGTATAATTGTATTATACTGAATTTTATTGTAGATATGATTATAATATCAATATAATAGCATTATACTGAATAAACAAAATCGTGACGCTCTGCTTTTATTGCAAGAGGGTGGGGAAGGGCAACTACAAGTAAACAGTCTCTCTCTTATTCTGAATCACTTGTAGGGCAAGTGAGATAAATTCTTGTGACCAAAGCTTTGAAAAGGAGCAAAGTCCTGCAGAAACTGAATTTCAAGCTCTTCAGGAATGGATTTATTAGTCCTGTCACCCTCTGCTTCCTCTTTAGCACACATCAGCATGGTTCTCCTGCTACACAGGACTAGGTCATGGCTGGTGCTTCTGCTGCAGGTGTTCAGAAATTAAAGTTCTAGATTTGCAACTGCGTGTCTCTACTGGTATTGCTCCAGGGAGGAGGGCAGTTTTTCTTCCCTCTCCACAAGGTATTTTACTGAAATTTCCTCCACTGAAAAGGAAATTGGAGGTTCCTATGTTCAGATTCACATTCATATCCAAGGCAGCAGAAATTCAGGCAGCATTTTACACACATTTTGAAGATCTTTTATTTTTATTTTTAAATAGAAAGTGTAGAATTTAGTGCAGTTAGTCATGCTTATTTAGGAAAGCTACCTTTTAAACTCAAACAGTAAGATTCTTCCAATCTTCCTAGAAGGCTTCTTATCAGATATTCAACTTCATTGCAATTTAGTCATATCAGACTGCAACTGGCCTTTTGATGGATTCTAAGAGGCACAAATTAACAGAAAATAGAGCCTTCACTAACATTATTGCTATCCTTTTCTTTCCTTTTCCATGACTAATTCTGAGAAAAAGAGAAGCTGATTTTCCAGATGAATTGCAACTTAGTGCTTTTTGGTAAACTGAAACATGAATGATTTATACTTTTTTTTCTTTGTGCATCTATTTTGGGGTTTTTATTTTGGTTGCGGGGTTTTTTCGGTTTTTTTTGGTTTTTTTGTTTGTTTGTTTGGTTGTTTTTTTTGGGGGGGGGGTGTTTTGTTCTTTGTTTAGTGTACTGTCTTAACATAAATATTGATGTAGGTTTGAAAACTTAGTAATAATTCCCACTGAAGAAAGAATGCTTTTTCTTATTTTTTTTTACACAAGTTCTACCTCCTAAATTTCTTGTACTTCTAGTTCGTCTTTCCCAGTCTCTTGCTTATTATGACTGCAACATTTTTTTTCAGTCAGCATCTTCCAACATGTAGAGTAAATATAGAAAGTGATATGATGCTATTATAAAGTGATAAGCATGTATGTCACATATGTAAAAAAACTGTGCAAAAATCAGGACTACTTTAGAGAAAAATGTTGTTTTCTTATTTGTGTGTCTGCCTATTGCTGTGGAAATCTTTTAATCTGAGAAAAAATTAGAGATGGACTGTATTAAATTATTTCAAGTTTGATTCTTTTTAAAGGGACCATACTAGAGATTCTTCTAAGAAAAATAAAACAATCACTGAGGTTTATTTTATCAAGTAGACAAAATGCTGTCATGCATATTTACTTTCCCATCCTGATGCTGTGCTGATTAACTTTCATTTTAAAAACTTTGACTAGATCTTGATATGGTGTAGTGATGCTGCCTGAGAGGACTGCTCATTTGTCTGCAATACTTTTGTGTCCTTTAGGAAATATTAGTCTAATGTTGATAATATGCTAGATTCTTTGATCCACATGATGCACATTTATTATATACAAACCAGTTTCAAATTTATGTTAAGAGCCAGAAAATTCTTGGCTTCTCTATTTATATATAAAAAAAATAGTTTTGGACATAAAATGGCTTTGGTCACTCCTGTGAGGAATAGCATCTGAGTCTTTCGGATCTTCCAGGATCTGTATTCATGCTTGCACAGTGGCATTATGGAATTTGCAACAATTACGTGAATTCTTAGATAGTCATAAGTTTCTACCACTGAATTAGCAAAAGCAAATCCACACATTTGGTTTGTGCCTATGGGATTTTAGCCAAAGTAAATGAGTCACTGTTTTAATTCACTTAGGTTCAAATTTATTTCGACTTGTCATATTGAACAAAAGAAAACCACCAGCCATAAAGGAGCAGTCAGGCATGATATTAAACARCTGAACTTGTCAAAATAATCAGCATGTAGTTATGAAGTTTCCTTGAGTACATCACTGCTTTACAATTATTGCTATTGTGTTTGATTTGTACATGCTTTAGACAAATTGATGTTGGGTGTGGAAGGCAACCTTTACTTAGCTTTTGTCCACTGAGCTAGGGTATTGTTTGGACAATGTCCTCAGGCACATGGTGTGATTCTTGGGGTGTCCTGTGCAGGGCCAGGAGTTGGACTCAATGATCCTGATCGGTCCCTTCCAACTCAGCATATTCTTTGATTCTTTGATTCTTTGATTCTTTGATTCTTTGATTCTTTGATTCCTTGATTCCTTGATTTTCTGAATAGTTACCCTTCCTCAAAGGCTCACTGATGTAAAGATAATTTTTTTGTTGTTTTTATTTATTGATATCTATGGCCAGTAGATAAGGTATTTACAACTAGTTTTTTTGCTTGTCATATTTCTGTGCTGAATTTTCAAACGAGCTAAAAGTCTTGCATGTGTTGCCTCTACATGTGCAACTCAAATTGAACACTTTATYCTATGCAGCTATATAAAAAAGAATTCAATTCTAGGCCATTTATTACTATTCTTTTTTGATCTCAGTGCCCTGTTAAAATCTTAACATTTGAGTTTTCATAAGCAGGCAACTATTATTAGTAAGTTACTTCATGAATGGCTTCACTACAGTTCCAACCCATGTATTTTCCTGTCAATAATGTTTGCAGCATGTTGTGCTCTGCCTCATCAGAAGAAAGGAGGACAGCTTATGTAATATTAATAAGCAGCTAGTTATAGATAGGAAGTGGGTAATCTTTGAATATTAATTGGAATAATTCTAAAGGAATGATTATAAAACAGACTTGGAAAGAAGACTCCTTCCTCTAAGTGTTGAATAGCACATTAKTTTTGGACTATAAATTATTTACATGAAGTTGCCGCTTAGAGCTAGGAATCTTTTCTCTTTCAGTCCTTGTTTTAAAGCTAATCAGCAAAATGACATCTATCTTCACATTTCCCCTAGAGCTTGACAGTCATGAAAGCACAGCCATTTTTAGGCAGATGTTTGCAGTTGATAAGGTGCATTAAAGCATGGACCATTAGCTGAACTGTTTTGTAAGTCATCAAAGATTCAGATTGTTTAACAAATTGATATCTATGCATAAAACAAAAGACAGAGAAGGTCTGTGTAATGCTGCAGTAGTTCTTATTGACTGTCTTTAAGATCAACAAGAAGTGCTACATTGCGCAGAGTACGAACAGAATGACAATGGGGCACGTTTCAAAACAAGCTTGAAACTGAATGAAATACATCATTTATAAAAGTAATATATCTCCTTACTACATCTCCTAAATATGCTGAAGCAGACTTTTTTTCCTGCCTAGTTACATCTATTGCTGTCATATTTAAATGAATTAAAATGTAACTTAAGCTTTGCATAGAAACACATCCTAAAACCATAATGTGATACTTATGTGTGTGTGGTGCATGCAGTTTACAACCACACAGGAAGAATCTGACCTAAAGATAAATATTACAAATGAAAAGTTGAATAATAATAACTAAATAGCTGAATGGAAGAGAAACAAAATAAAGCAAAGGATCTGGAAAAGAGTAAAAAGTGAATAGGAGTGGAAAAGATTCACTGAAAGTCAGATAGAAAGTGTGGCAAAATGCAGCAAAAGATATAGGGGAAAAAAGGAAATATGAGCTATATACTAGTAAATATTTAATGGAGAAAGAAAGGCAAGAAGAAAAAATATTGGCAAAAAAATGGAAGACAATATATGCCCCAGAAATAAAAAAAAAAAATAAAGAAACAAAGAACAAAAGAAACCAGCAAAGGAGGGAATGTAGCTGAAAAGAGAATCTGTAAAAGAGAGGCAAGGAAAACAAGAAGGGAATAGTTAATGTTACTCTGTATGCATGTACCTAGAGATGAGAAATTTCCTAGTACCATGCAGTGTGTATATATACATGTACATGCCATTTCATGATATTAACTGTGACTGTATAAAGTTTTTGATGTCACAGAATGGGTAAGGTTGGAAGGCACCACAGTGGGTCATCTGGTCCAACCTCCCTGCTCAAGCTGGTTCCTCCTAGAGCACATGGGACAGGAATGTATCCAGATTGTTCTTGAATGTTTCTGGTGAGGGAGACCCCACAACCTCTCTGGGCAATCTGTTCCAGTGCATGGTCACTCACACAGTAAATAAGTTGTTCCTCATATTCAGGTGGAACTTCCTGTGCATCTTGTCCTCTTGTCCTATTGCTTGGCATCACCGAGAAGAGCCTGGATCCATCGTCTTGGCACCTTCCCTTCAGATACTGACAGACATTGATGAGGTCCCCTCTCAAGCATCTCCTTGAAGGTAAACAAGCCGAACTCCCTCAGCCTTTCCTCATAAGAGAGATGCTCCCTTATAATCTTAGTTGTCCTCTGCTGGACCTGCTCTAGGYACTCCATGTCTCTCTTGTACTGAGGAACAACAACTGGGTACTTCAGATGTGGCCTCACTAAGGCTGAGCAGAGGGGCAAGAGTGCCTCTCTCATCCTGCTGGCAAAGCTCTTCCTAAAGCACCCCAGGATACCATTTGCCTTCTTGTCCACRAGGACTCACTGCTGACTCATGGACAGCTTGTTGTCCATCAGGACCCCCAAGTCCTTCTCCGCAGAGCTGCATTCCAGCAGGTCAGCCCCCAGCCTCTACTGGTGCATGGGGTTATTCTTCCCCAGGTGCAGGATCGTGCATTTGCCTTTGTGGAATTTCAGACAGTTGTTCTCTGCCCATCTGTCCAAACTGTTGAGGTCCTTCTGAAGGGCTGCACAACCTTCTGGGTTATCAGCCACTCCTCCCAGCTTTGTGTCATCAGCGACCTTGCTGAGGAGGCATCTGCCCCTTCATTCAAGTGATTGATGGATAAGTTACACAATACTGGGCCCAGCATGGAACCTTGGGGGACACCACTAGTGACAGGCCTCCAATTAGACCCTGTGTCACTGATCTGACATTTGGCCAGTTCTCAATCCATCTCGCTGTCCACTCATCCAGTCCACACTTCCGGAGTTTGCCTATGAGGATATTGTGAGAGACAGTGTTGAAAGGCTTGCTGAAGTCAAGGTAGACAATATCTACTGCTCTCCCCTCATCCATCCAGGTAGTTTTCTCATCGTAGAAGGCAGTTAAATTGGTCAAGCATGATTTACCTTTAGTGAATCAAAGCTGACCTATCCTTTCATCCATGTGGATAGCAATGGCCTGCAGAATGAGGCACTCAATCAYCTTTCCAGGGATTGAGATGAGGCTGACGGGCTGGTAGTTCCCTGGGTCCTCCTTCTTGGCCTTTTTGAATATTGTCCTCGTGCAATGTCCTTATGCAGCTGCCTGATAGACCTCAAAAATAAACTTGTTCTGCCAAATGTTTTGAGAGATCAGGGTATTTTCCTATCCTGACATTTTATATTTGTGAAATTCAAGTATACTTCCAAG
The DNA here is from genome assembly GCA_018881555.1 of Amblyornis subalaris. Classification (NCBI taxonomy): domain Eukaryota; kingdom Metazoa; phylum Chordata; class Aves; order Passeriformes; family Ptilonorhynchidae; genus Amblyornis; species Amblyornis subalaris. The sequence goes on from JACAXG010000211.1 coordinate 909,203, forward strand.
TAGTTTCCATAAGAGCCTAACTTTGTAAAAAACGGAACTGGTTATGAGATTTAAAAAAAAAAACCAATTTGGACAAGGGATCAAGTGAATCTTTGCAAATGTAGATTAGGGAGGATATTGTGGTAGTCATGCTAAGCTCAGCAATACCAAACCAAAATTTCCTCTTTCTTCCTCTAAGCTTTGGATTGCAGCCTGTGATTGTAAATAATATATGCTAGCTCTGGACTTTTTCTTGTCTTGTCTTATCTTCTAACACTATATAGTTTTTCTTCCTTGACTTTTTGCTACTGGAGCCTATTATTGTAGATAAGGGGATAGAGGTATTACGCTGGTTAAACATTCATTAATGTTGACAGCATTAATTAAAAGCACTTTGAATTTTACTACTACTTTCAGCAGGAATAGAATGAGACCCCTTATATTAATGCTATGAAGACTTTATTTACCTTAACGGAAAAATATTTTTAAAAGGATATATATTTAGCAGGTTGCTTTGTTCTAACTTAGGGCCAAAAGAAACTAATTCATGTGTAAACATTAGGAGAAAAACCATGGCAGGTATGAGGATGGGAACCTCTGTTCAGGGCTGCAGAACAGTGTTATGTCCTTTCCCTTGTCTTTTCAAATCTGAACTATTCCCACTGACCCAAATGTGTAAGTTTAACCCAAACCTATGTTCCACTTCTCTCYACATACTTTTCCCCCTACATACTATGCTAAAGTTTCTTCAAGCTACTTCTATCTGCTGCCTCAATATCTTTCCTCAGTTAAAAAATATTTTATACCCTTCACATCACTCCAATCCATAAAAGTTTATCAGTCACACCATCTATTTAGACATCTTCTGTGTTAGCTGATTTTCTTTTAGATCCCAGATTTCTCTAAACAAGGTTTTCACTGATGTCAAAGGCAAAAGTCCTGTTAACCTCTTATAGAAAAGTCCATTCTAAATAATTTTGTTAATGAGTAATTAAGTGGTTGGGAAAAGTTTCCTATGCATTTTTAAAGGTTCTTAGTCTAATTTTTTTTACTAGAAAATAACTTTCTACCTCAAATGAATGGCCTCACTAGACAGCTATTTTTTTTTATAGCAAGCATTTTAAGGAAGTGCATGGAGGGACTTTCTGCCTAAAATGTCATTCTTCTGGAAAATTTCAAAAGAAAATGAAATAACAGGAGAATCAGATGCAGAGTAGTGTAGTTGTAAATGCAATTCATAAAAATTGCCTTGGAGAAGATAATATTTGTGTGTATGTGTCAACATTAATTTCATTTCTATAAAAAAACCCTAAACCAAACAATCCCCCCTAAACCTTACACAAGTTTTAGTATATTTTCCTACAGACTTTAAGATCAGTGACTATTTCATTGTGTAACTGACAAGGGCTATACACTAGAGGCTATATATCAAAAATTAATTGTCACTTTGCAAGCAAATGAGATAACAGTCAGGCTTGCACAAAAATTACACTGTCTCAAAAAAATAAATGATTCCTAGGAAAGCATAAATGAACTGATAATCAGGCAGCTAGACATTAGTGGAAAGAAATAAGCTCCTTGAAACATCTCTGCACCCTAAGAGAATTTTAATAAGATATTACAAACTTCGCTAACAGAAAATCAACCACCAAAAGAATGGAATCTGTCAGAGTGATCATCTAACTGTGTCTAGAGAAAAGCTGTGGAGATTTCTCACAATTTTTCTTGTCTCCTATTTTAAATACATAATTGAAAAGCAAGTAAGTTGCTTAGCTCTACCAGAACAAGATTATTTTTAAGTTTCCATTCACTGAAGATTTTATTACTCTGGCATAAACTCAGGAGGATTTCTAGTAATAGATGTGTCAGAAGAAAGATATAAATTTTATGGCAGATAAAAGAAAACTTGCTTTGTTTAACATCTGCAATGTCATCATGCAAACTGTCTTAGAAATCAATAGGATTCCATGACTACTGGAACTATTACGGGCCAGAKTCAGCCTCACTGAGGCTGGATGTGAACCTCTTTCCTGATCTGATAGAAGCTGTAAAATCTTCTAAACAGCTAGTTGACTGAAACAATAAAAGCCTTTTGCTCAAACCCAGGTTGGTATCACTTCCCATAATAAACACATATGCTGGCACTTATTGAATAAAATTGTCTTTGATCATTTATTTGCAGGGCAAAAGACCAGTGAGGACAGAAGAAAAGGAGAGAAAAGCCAACAAGGCTGTAATATAGAGAAAGCTAGGGAAGAAGAATTTTGAACCAAGTGTGGTCTGAAAGAGATTTATTGCTTATCTTTCTAAATGAACAGGTTTGCATAGGGAGTGTTTGACCCCACACAGCCCCAAAACTTGGGTAACAAAGTCGTCAGAAAGGACAGTACTGATGACAACCACAAGATTCAGTTTCCATGGAGACAATGCATGAGCTTGTACTTTGCTGAACCAAAATGAAGCAGTAAGGGGAGGATGAAGAATTCAAGTGTTTAAAGTAAGACTTAAAGTTAGCTGACAGCCTCACAAAAGGAATTAAAGCAATGTCTGTATATTTTTTTAGAAGGTGGCAGTAACTCCAGACAAACTCATTCTTCATGCAATTTAAAAGATCATTTCCTCCTTCTCTTCTCCTGTGTCTTTCTTCAGAAGGTGTCCAAATCATAGAGTCATAGAATCATAGAATGGTTTGGGTTGGACCTTAGAGGTCATCTAGCTCCAACTTCCCTGCTGGACAGGAACACCTTCCACTAGACCAGGTTGCTCAGAGCTCCATCCAACCTGGCCTTAAACACTTCCAGAAATGGGGCATCCAGAAGTCTCTGGGCAACCTGTTCCAGTATCATCACCCGCACAGTAAGGAATTTCTTCCTAATATCTAATCTAAAGCTACTCTCCTTCTGTTTAAAACCATTTCCYCTTGTTCTGTCACTGCATGCTCGTGTACATTGTCACTCTCCAAATGAATCTAGAGTTGTCAGAAACAAATACATGCCAGCTACTCCCAGTTCGTGGATTGCTGTATTTATTTAAAGTAAAACCGGTGTCATAGGAAATGAATATGCCAGGCTGTAAATTTGAATGCCTTGGCAACCAGCACACAGTCTTCAATTGCCAGTAATTTAGGAATGGTAATCTCTTGCACAAGAACAGATGAAGCCTGGGGGAGAAGTCATTCCAATCAGTCGAATGAAAACTTGTCTGCGAGCATTGTAGTACGTAACTTACAGTCAGAGACGTAATCTTCATTGAAGCAGCAGTTATAAAATTCTGGTTACTTCAGGACACTCATTGCTTCACCAGTGTCAACAAGGAAACCAGATTATTTGTGTCGGGGACTTACAGAACTGAAAAATCACTGAGAGAACAAATCCTAGAGGTAAAGGTCTGTCTTGGGGTGACTTTATGGTGCTGTATATCTCAATTGTCTGCTTAATGCAAAATATTAAYTCTGTGCCTTGAAGCTGGGTCGAGAAGCCAGGCACTGTGTTTTGACTGCTTCAAGGACATTTACATTCCAGGCTTATCACTAGCTGCTACAGCTCGGCCGCCCCTTCGGCACCTGAGTTTGGAAGGGAACTTTTTACTTTTACTTTTCTCTCACCAGTTCTCTCAGCTTTGTCTTTCTCAAGAGGGAGGGAGAGTATTTTCTCTTTTTCTTTGCTCAGCCCTGTGTTTGCTCGGGAGAGAGAGATCAGACAGTTGGAGATTTACCTTTTTGGTTTTTGGAGTTTTTCTTGGACTGCGGTTTTTCCTTCTTCCTTTGGAACTTTACAACAGACAGCTGAACTCTCTTCCACATACCATCAGCACTGCAGGCCTACACCCTGGGCCCGGAGAGGGGCCTGGCCCRCCCTGGGCCTAGAGGGGGRCCTACACTGTACCCTAGCAGCCAGCTAGAGACAGAGCAGAAAACCACGCTCAGAAAAAAGGACTCTGAATTCATCCAGGTTCCTCCACCACGAGAGGTTTATTATCTAACATTATTCATTTTTTGCTTTTCTTCTCTTCCCCTGGTGCCTGTGTTGCACTCCCCCAGCACCCTGGTTTGTTAAATAAAGTTTTTTTCACGTTCCTCTGAGAAATTCCTAAGGGGGGAGGGGGGGGAGGAGGGGAGTTTTAGAACCCTGTCATTTGCAGAGGAGACTCCTGAAATCTTCCTCATAAGTTTGTCCAAACTGTGATAAGGTCAACATGGAAATTTGTTTTAGGATGAAAAATTGTGTCAGATCAAATACATAGGTAAGATTTGCTGTTTAAACCAATTTGTTATCTTCATAGTCTCAAACAGAAAGGCTTGGCCAAACCCCCTAACTTTTGAGAGAAAGAACATAGAATGTTTGAAGTAAGTTATACTGATAAAACCCAAAACTGATAGAATGAGAATTTTGTTTTTCATGAAGCAAGTTTTTAGTATTGGACCTTACCCTGAGAAAACAGACTGAGCTAGCTTGTCCACATACAGGTGCTCAATGTATGATCTGGATCTAACCAGAAGTTATGACTGTTAGAAAAAAAGAAAAATCCTGAGTTRGGAGACCTTAGTTTCTCACATAACCTGATACTAATGGGGACTTACTAGCTGTAGACTGTTAACTCAACATAGATATATATCTTAAGATAAGCAAAAAACCCTTAAGAGTGTGGTAAATTTTTTGTTGCAGAGTGAACCAGCAAGGTTCTGAACCAGCGATGAGGGAAGAAGATGGAAACTAATGCCTGAGAATGTTACAGACACAGCTCTGATGTCAATATGGAAGAGGGGGATTCAGAAGCCAGTTATACTGTGATAAGGAAAAGCAATGCATTCAATTTGTAACATAGAGGAAGTAGGCATTAATCCAAATGCTAAGATAAGCAGTTCAGTGAACTGAAAATTCAGTAATTCAGCTGATATTTTAAAGAGACTTTCACAAGAGGCAGGATCATTGCAAGTACAAGTTCTGCTCAGTTAGCAGAGCTTAATGACRGTTTCACACTGTAAAAAAGTAAACGACCAAAACCAGCCAAACCAAGCCCTCCTCCCTCAAAAAAAATTGGAGAAGGGAAGTGAAGGGGGCAGCCTTGGTGCTTACAGAATAACTCCTCTTTTGATCAAAAAGGCTAAGGAGCAATAAAAGCAGTTTTGCTTTTGAATATGGAAAATGTTGCTGGCACTGGTTCGAATATGTGTACTGCACAAAGAAGCAATTAAGGCAGCACAAACTGTATCATGCATTTTTAGTCAGCATAAAGAATGATTGATGAAGATTTACACATACCCTAAGATGTCTAAAAATCTTGGGTGCTCTTCCAGTAAATTCCATTGTAACAGTGCACAGTGCACAAATTACCAGTAAATAAATAAATAATRACATAAAAAAAATTATATGATTACTTATTTATGTGTCTGTATAGCTTGTAAATATGGTCTTTATGCTAAACTTCTCTTTTGTCCAATATATTCTTAACATATTCATAATTGTTTTATCTTGGTAATGCAGAGCACCACAATCTTACCTGAACAAACACCCAGCAACCTTTTAGAATTAATACTACAGTATAATGGTAACTTTCTTAGTATGAGTAGGAAGACATCTATTTAAGTTATTGAAAAAAAAAAAAAAGGAGTTTCCGAATCCTTTGTCGATCAAATTAGAAAATAATTAGAAAAAACATGTTAAGCTCTAGGGGTTTTTTTGTTGAATCTATAGATAAATATAGCCCTTTCATAGGACAGTATCATTTTGGACTAAGAGTCAAAATACTTTGATTATTCATTCTAATTAATTTTGCAGCCTAAAGTGAGACACAGAGCTAGCAATTAAAGGACTCAAACATACAAAAAATAAATTGGCTTGTTAGTTTGGTTTTGTTGTCATAAATAAGTGAAAGACATATTACATAATTACATTAATACTGAAAAAAATTAATGAGGCTTCTGAAATTAAGTTTTAATAATCTAAAGTGCTTATTATTTTTTTTAATGTTAGATTTTGTAAAATCTAATAATGAGGGGTTTTCAATGGTTGTTTGGGAAAGCAGATTATCTGAATCCTGGTTTGCTGTTTTTAAATCAGTACTCAAAGCACACCTAAAGCTTAGACTTTTAAAGTTAGAAAATTTATGATTGAAGGCTGCCTTTTTGAAATCCTCTAAATAAAAATTTGCTATCATAGTAATTTTTACCTGTCACATAATTCCTAACTTACCCAAGCTTCCCAGCTGTAAAAGATTAATGGCTGTCTCCTGAAGTGTGTACAATATAATTCTAAAATACAAATAGGTAAAACCCCACTTCTGCATGTTCCAAATCATACTGCAAATACTTAGTGTAAAACTAGTAGATATAACTGATTTACTTGATGAAATAAAAATGCCTAATTTTTATAGTGATTTTCAGTCTTGTCTATGGCTATGACTACTTAATTACCTATATTGGATATTTCTGCATCCCTAATACAATATTAGTGTGCTAAAAGAATGCTCAGACTAAGTGTAAATAGTGTGAATAGTATCACTGACCTTGATGTCTAAGGCTGTGTCATATAGTGTTAGTTAAACAGTTTCATACTATAGACTATTGTCTGGGACTGTAATCTGAATAAAAGTTTTTCTCCTTGCCTCACAAACCCTGGTTTTATGACAGTACTTGGTAATGAAAGAGCATCATTRTGTCCCTAAATCTTTCGGTCTAGATGATGGGGAGAGGAGAAGTGTGGGGGGAAATCTGGGTATGCCATTGTTATGATCCCACTTTTGACATCCAAAATGATGTAAAGATTTCACTTCTGACACCTAAATAATGTTAGGGTCTGATTATTAAAAGATGCCTCTGCCTAAATTAAGGTGCAAATGTGACCATATGCCTGTCAATAGCATGGATTTTATTTAACAGTAAATGTGAGGTAGACAGAAAGAGATAGAAATAGGAAGCAAGATGATGGGGAGGAAGAGAGAGTGAGAGGGAGCAGGATTAAGCAAAAGATATAACCACCACATCGATTCCTGTGGCATCCCACTGGCGCTTCTTCTTCTCGTCTGCTCAGTTGTGGGGATCCCCAAGTGTTCTACTTGAGGTACTGCTCTTATACAGTGCAAGTTCCAGGTATCCACAAGGCTGTTCCTATAACTTGGGATGGCATGTGTGTAAGCAGTTGCTTCCTTTTCTCAGTTTGCCATGGTTGGAATTTTTGTCTGGGTAAGTTACCTAGATCTGCCTCACCAGGCCTGGCATCTTCCTGTTGTTGCTGTTTGCGCTTTTCCCACAGTCTGCACAGTGGTATTTTGTCTGGAATGCTRATTCCAAACCTTTCACCTCTGTGTAGGCCTGAAATTAATGCCTTTCTCTTTGCCACTGTGCCTGTTGTGGTGGCTTATCTTATGGGAACTTCCTTGTTTGACAGTGCTTTGAAACATTTTAACTGCATTCTTCAAGCGCTGATAGCCATGGAATTCACTTCCTTTGCAATTCAAACACTCGGGTGGTGAAGCTTAAACACACACATCTCTGAAACGTCTTAGTCTATCTCGAGCACCTGCATATGGCTGGCAGATATCTCGAGCACCTGCATATGGCTGGCAGATATGACATGGGACCCACAAGTATCGTAGGACCAACAGCTGGAGGCCCAGCAGGATAGACTTTGCTGTCTCAGATGACAATAAATCAATACCTGCGGTCAAGTGAATTGATCCCCTTGTCAGCACACCAATAGTGTTTAGAGAACCAGCAGATCAAATGTCAGTGTCTGGTTTTAGAGTGACACAAATAGCTCTGCGGACTCTATTGACTGTATTTAGTGGATCTTCATTGACTGATGATAGTTAGATTCCTATCTTAGAAATAAATACGAGCCTGTAGTATGTGCGTTTCTAGCTACGTCTGACTCCTTGCATAAGTGAATTTTCTCATGTAGAAAATGGAGTGAAAAAGAATATTGCTTTAGCAGTAGAATACATTGGCTTCTCACATCAGTCTTTATCTTTTGCGCCATGCTGTCGCACAAGCAGGGCTTCTGGCACACAAAGTCTGTTCAATTAAATTGAGCATCTTGAAAAGAATCTCATTTGTGATCTGGGAACGTGAATCATTCTGTGGCAAGAAGCTGGAAGATGCAGGTTAAATATTTCCTTCTATCTCTTCCTTTTACTTCCCCTAGAAAACACACAGAAATTTGTTGTGTAATAACTTGCAGCTAAGTTTTTTTTKGTTTGAGTTTTTGTTTGTTTTTAAAATGATGTAGTGGCCTAAGCAACAATATATCCAACCACCAGTCCCTAGCAGAACAGAGTTAAATTAATCTTAAGAAGCTGCAAAAAGATGAGTTATTAGGCCATTAGCCTTAAAACCTATGTCCTTATATATTACTTCTACAAATAATCAGTGAGTGAAAATTAATTGCTGTCTTTTCACTAGCTAAAGTTGTTTTATTCGTTGCTAATAGATCGAAACACCCCATGCACTGACATGTATTGGTTTCAGTAGTATTAAAGAAACAAACAATTTAAGTCAGTGTTTAACTATTTTGTTGCAGAAAAAAAAAAAGTGCATAAATTTATATTCTGTGGGTAGGCCGTACCCACAGAACAGGTCACCATGCCTTTGCAAGCAGTACTCCTGGAAAATGTTTAGCAGTCTGAGATTAAAATAAGTGCAGGCACGTTTATTGCCATCCTTGGAAAGTTAAACAAAAGTGTGTACAGTAGAGACAGGAAACAGTATTTTTCATTTAAATGTGTCCTKTAGGAGACCAATACTACAACGCAGAGCTGAAGTCAATATTTTAAAGGCGTGTGGAAACGTACAGAAAATACAGAGAAAGCTATTATGTTGAAAAGAGATAACTCTCAGTTAGAGCCTGCTATTTAAACATATTTACCCTGCTATTTAAAGMAAAAAAACATGAGGATGGTTTGGGAATTATTTTCCTGGTTTATAATAATTTTCAGAAGGAAAATCTGGAAATTCAGCTTTAATCTGAAACTTGTAAAAAATAATGATGAGAGAAARAAGTCAGGCACGTTTGAGGGGAGAATAATGTTTACTAGGAAAGGTGGTTGACCAGTGCAATAACAGGAAGATTGACTCTTCATACTATGAGATCAGGAAGTCATAAGTAAATGACTTTCTGCATTGTATGCTTCAGTCACACCATGGTGGGTTTATTTCAAGCTCAAGTGGATGATTCTTAAAAATCTAGTTAAATCAATTTATTTAACTGCAAAGCTATGCATTATGATGCTATAACTATTAGTTGCTAAAACTGTAGAATTACAGTGTGAAATMACTTGTCCAAAGAGATATGCTCTATCTTTGTTTTAGTGGAATTTCCTTTCCTTGCACTTCAGCTCTCTCAGCGGTGTTGGCTCACTATTGAAGAACCATCATTGTGCTATTGATAAATCATTCAGATTTCTCAGCCTTTAAGAAGTATTTTGAGGCCAGTGGTCCTTGAGTTGGAGTTTTCTACATTAAGTGCAGGAAACAAAAAGGTAGGGTTTGAAAGGTTAATCTAAAAGCCTAGGCAGTGGGAATCAGTAAGGGAGCTATCTGAAATTGTTCTGTGTTATTTTCTTTCTAAAATCTTTTTACAATTGTTTACAATTGTTTACAATTTGTTGACTTAATTTAAAATATAAACCACTCCTCCCTATTCCCACCCCCTCCAACCGCTGAAAGCCTATCACAGCACTTTCCAAAATGAAGTTAACATTGGCAGGACCTCTAAAAAATTTTTAGCAATTCTCTTTGTTGCAATTTCGAAGTCCAGTCTTTGTCTATAGTTGGCATAATATGTAAACTTTTACTTTTCCTGTTTTATATTTTGTACCTTCAAGTTATATTTGTAAAACTATCCACTATTCCTCCCTCCCATATGCACTTGGCTCTTGTAATTGTAATCGCTCACCTATTTTGTTTAGAGGTGAAAAAAAATGAAAAAAGTTACACTCAACCACCAGTATTGACAAATCCCACCCTTCTAACATTCCCTCCTCTCTGGCATCACAATTTTGTCAAATATTCAGTTTCTGTTCCATGGACTACATAAGCTTGCACTTAATGCTCAGATAGGTGGGATAGCACTGAGTGTCATTCAAAACTACTGGCCTCTCAACTTCTCCTTTCTAGTGCACAAAAATGGTGATTTGAAAAATGTTGAAAAAAACATAGGTTGAAAAAAGTAAAAAGAGTTAGATACTGATAAAATACTTTAAGTTTCAAAAATAATTTAAAGTAGATGTAGCTGTGTTTGCCCCAGGGGACACTGAAAACATGAAAATTTAAATTTTAGAAATGGCTATGGAAAATCCAGGGAGCAGGCAACTTTATAAGACACCACCTGTGTATTCAACAAGCCTGAAAGATTCAATTTGATCAGATCAAAAAGCACAATGTGGATGACACATAGGAGATGCTCTTGGGAGTTCACTGTGTTTGACTACAAGGGAACAGGATTTTCATTAAAGTTTTCATATCCACAGCTAACTGCACACTACAACAAAACCAGTAACTGACTTCTGACACAGAGCTGGAAGTTTCATGTCAAGATTCTCAGATTAAACTGTTTCATTTTTCTAATGATTCTCCTGCTTTAAAAAAAAATAACCTAAGAAAAGAGGTAAATAAAATAGAGGGAAAGTCCATATTTATGGTGTCTGTCACCCATTGAAAGACTTTGTGAAGATTTTTTTTTGTAATTTCTCATTTATTCAGTATATCAAYGGAATGATTATAATATAATCAAATGTAAAGTTCTTTACAACTATAAATTATTTTTCTTTTTTCCTTGGAGATGTTACTTTTTTTTCTGCATTCACTTTTCAAAAGGAAGCAATTTTCTGGGAAAAACAAAGAAAATAATTCTTAAAAAATCTTCCTTTTTCTGTCACAGCTATCAATCATAGAATCATAGATTTGTTTAGATTGGAAAAGACCTTTAAGATCACCTAGTCCACCACTAAACCATGTCCCTAAGTGCCACATCTACACATCTTTTAAATACATCCAGGGATGGTGACTCAACCACTTCCCTGAGCAAGTTCTTCCAGTGCTTAACCAGCCTTTCTGTGAAGAAATTATTTATTCTGCTCTCATCCCTGTTTTCCAGCCCAGAGAGCAATTGGTCTTACTACTGAAGACTGAGGCAAAGAAGGCAGTAAGTACCTTGGCCTTTTCCTCATCCTTTTTCACTGTTTCCCCCCACATTCAACAAAGGCTGGGGATTCTCCTTAGCCCTCCTTTTGCTCGTAATGTATTTATAGAAACAATTTTTATTGTTTTTTAGGGCCATAGCCAGATTAAATTCTAGTGGGGCTAGAGTTACTTTTGACATAGAAAGACAAAGGACAGTTTCATGTCCCCTTTTGTCATGCATAAAATCTTCCAAATTTTCATTGCTTAATCAAATTTAGTTTATGCTTAACTAGCTACAACAGAACCCCAGAAGAATAGAATCTGTGGTCCTGATAGGTTAAATTCTCTAGGCAATTGATGTTCTTAGAGCTAGAACATTTATCAAAACTAAAACTATACCCTTTTTTCCTGTCTTTTGTATTATTTTTGTCATGGTTGACTTTACCTAATTTCTTTGTTCTTGTATTGAACCACAGCTTTAAGTTTCCTCTGGGCACCATGGAGTGAATGCATGCCCAAAGAGTCAAACTCAAACCATTTTCCTCTGATATTGCTACATTTATTTTATATATTCTTGCTGTCTTAACTATGTATATATTTAGCTTAATCATGTGGTTTCAGGCTGCAGTACATAAACACAATGAGAGGGATCATAAATTATTAAAACCAATGCATCTCAGTACTCTATACAAGCAATAAATTTTTGTTCATTTTTTATTAAAAATATGAAATGACTGGAAAACTGTTAAATTTCTTATGCTATACAGCAGATTTAATGGAAATAGTCTTGTTGATTTCACTAAGATCTAGACCAGGGCAATTGGGAATGTATGAGCATGAGGACTGTGTTTGTATAATATGTATTTGGAACCTAATAGAAACTTTTATTGTGTATTATACCATCTGTCAGCTCTTATTTATCCTTGCATGTATTACAGGGAAATTATATTCCCTTCCATGTTAAAAACCTGGGGAATTTTTAGTTGTAAAATAAGTAGAATTTTTTCTAAAGTAAATSAAACCAGAGTAGCACGGTGCTTTATTTTAAATTACAGTGATTTCATAAACATCCCTTGGTGATCCAACACAAAATACATATCTGAAATTTTCCCTTCTTATTCAATATGTTGCAATATAAAAAGAAAAGTAAACACAGTAATTGCTTTTGACTCATGTGCTTTCATTTTTTGTACATTATCTTATAGGCTGACTTGTGGCATATGGGTCAAGCCCACCTTAGAGGAGGTTTAAGCTTTCCAGTACCGAAAGGGGGCTTACACAAAAGCTGGAGAGGGACCTGCAGAGGGACCTTTTATAAGGACAAGGTGTAATGGACTTAAACTGAAAGAGGTAGGTTTAGATTGGATATTAGGAAGAAATTCTTCACTGTAAGGGTGATGAGGCACTGAAACAGGTTGCCCGAAGAACCTGTGGATGCCCCATTCCTGTAGGTGTTCAAGGCCAAATTGAATGAGGCCCTGAGCAACTTAGCCTGGTGTAAGGTGTCCCTGCCCATGGCAGGGGGGTTGGAACTAGATGATCTGTGAGGTCCCTTCCAACCCAAACCATTCTATGGTTTTATGATTGTGACATACAGATGAACTGTACCACAAAACTCAATGTGGCTATTCCAGGTCAGACTAGAAGGTCTGTGAAATCCCATATCCCAACTCCAGTGTTTCCTAAAACAAATGCCTAAAGAAGAGCATTTCCTTAATATATTCAGCTGCAGTGTCATTTTTACATGTTCAATAACCATTAGATTCCATTAACTGGTCAAGTTTTCCTGCTAAATCCATGTAACTTTTAGCATTCATAGCACCATATATCAATTAGCTCTACAATTCTGTGCCTCGTTCCACAGAGTACCCCTTTGGCTTCTTATGAAACTGGCTTCAGTTGACCTCATTTGATGTTCTTGTTTCTTCCTTTTGAAAAGATGAAGAATAGTCAGTTTCAAACCACCATATCTAAGCTAGTAATTTTTTAAATCTATAGTATTACCTCCCCTGACATTATATCTTTTCTTTATTGAAAGTACCTGCTTAATCAATTGCTCATAGTACAAAATTTTTTGTACTTTTCATCAAATATCTTTCMCTGTTTTCATAGTTTTCCTATTTTTTTCAGATAGAAATGAACAGAACTGCACACAGGTCTAAACATGTGTGTGGCTTGTGAATTTTGATGAGTGAACGATGTTCTTTAAGACTCTTTGTGTCATCTTTTTATTATTTCCTAATAATTTCTATGCTACTTATTGATCTGATATTTTGGTAGAACTAGCTGTCATAAGCCACATGTCCTTAATTGATAATGATCATATCAAACCCTATTGTCCTATATATTGTTAGAATTCCTTTTTCCCCCAATATGAAACAATTTACATTTGTTTGTATTAAATTCCATGAGTTATTTTATTAGCAACCATTCATAAGGTACTTCCACAGGTCATCACAGTTGAGCCTTGACATTATTATTCTGAGCAACTTTATAACATCCTTCCTCTTTTGCTCCCACGCTGTTTKCAAGGCATGTATTCATAAAGACATTGAAAAACATAACCATCACTTAGRTTGGCAGGGTCCTCCAGAGGTCAGTTCATTCATTGCCTTCTCAAAGTGGGTTTAATTAGACCTGATAGCTCAGAGTAACATGCAATATTCTTGAGCACTTGCAAGGAGGGAGATACCACAATCTCTCTCTATGCAACCTGTGCCAGTATTTAACCACCCTCACAGCAATTTAAATACTTTGTATCTAATAAAAACTTTGTGTGTTTCAACTTATGTCCACAGTCTCTTGACCAGGCACCTGCAAGAAGAGTCCAGTTTCATTACCTCTGAACCCTCTGATCGGATAGCTGTAAACAGTAAAGTCTTCCCTGTGACTTCCTTTCTCTGAGCTGAAGTCTCCCCTTAAGTGTCAAGTCATCCAGCTSCCTGTCCATGTTGGTGGCGCTCTGCTGAGCCAGAACATCCATGTCCTTCCAGTTCTAGGGAGTACAAAACTGCATGCAGCACTCTAGGTGTAGTCTTACATGTGCCAAATAAATGTGAAGTATTAGTCTCCTTCTCAACACATTAAAATGAACAGGTTTTATACTCTGATAAGGTTTTCCTTGAAGATTAGCAAGCTCTCCTGGACTTTTTTGCCTTCTGGAACAGTTTCCCTAATGATTCTACCAAACAAGCCACTGAAGGGGCTAAAAGCTGCTCTTTTGATGTTCAGGTTTGTAATTCTGCTGTTTCGTCTCACTCATTCCTCTCAGGATCCTAAATTTCACAGTCTCATGGTTGGCACAGCTGAGGTTGCCCTTTTATCTTCACAACTTGAATCAATTTTTCCTTGTTTGTGGTTAGCAGGCCCAGCAAAACATCTCCCCCAGTCAGTTCTTCAGTTCCCTGCATTAATAAGTTGTCTTCCATACATTCTGAAAGCTTCCTGGATTGCTTTCACCCAGTCATATTGCTCTTCTAGTAGATATGTTGGTAGTTAAAAGTCACCTACTAGTAACAAGGACTGTGACTGTGAGGCTTTCTCCAGCTATCCAGAGTAGGCAACTTTGACCATTCCCACACAYTGTGTCACTGGATCCCAGGGAGAAGAGATCAGCACCTCCCTCTCCACTTTGTCTCCTCAAGAAGTCATAGAGAGCAATGAGGTCACCCCTCAGCCTCTTTCTCTCCAAACTAGGCAAGCCTGGAGCTGCTCGTTGTGGGACATGTCTTCCAGCCCTTTCAGCAGCTTTGCTGCTCTACCCTGGACACATCCAAGGACCTGAGCATCCTTCTTAAATTGTGGGGCCCAGAACTGTGCATGGTATTCCAAATGAGACTGCACCAAYGTTGAATACAGAGTAATAATCACATCTTTTGACCGTCTGGTTGTGCTGTGTTTGATATACCCTGGGATGCAATTGAGACACCCCTCTTGGCTGTTTCTTTCTTTTAGATCTAACTCATCCCTCCTCAGTTACACTTCTTCGTCTCCAAAGAGGATCCCATAATCACAAAAGCCAAAGCTCTGCTTGCGGCATGACCACATAGTCAGGTCCTGACCAGTTGGTTCAGTCCATCTCTGCTTAAGCCTTTCCTACCTCTGTGAAAGGTTTAAGAAGAACACCACCTGGGCCCACTTCTTTCCACCCTAGAGCTCTGTAGAGCTCTTGGTATGCTCCAGGTTACTTCTGGCACTGTGATTGGTGCCTGTGATACGGAAGAGGTAACTTTTCATAGGCCTAGAATCTTTGCAGAAGGACTGCAAGGGGCTTYACTAATCTTTGCCCGAACCAAAAAATCTCTCGACATGGGATCTGGTTAGAATATTTGTGCCTCTSTCACCTCTGTGGGAAGGAGCCAAATTAACTACTGCTCACCTTTTCTTTTTCATGCTGACACAATCTATGACRTTGTAGAAATCACACTTTGCCAGGTGCTGTAGAAAAATACTACGATTCAGAAAGAGACCTCAAAATACCCACACGAATTTTGTGTGAGCAAAAGGTGTGAAAATAAGAGGATTTTGTTTCCCTTCTTTTTTAAGAAGCTGTCTGACATGTAACTAAAGTTTATGATTATTTATTGATTTTTTCAGCAATGTTCTTCGGTAATAAAAATTATCTATAATATATCAGCACTAACAAACTGTAACACAGTTMCTAAGTAAACACAGTATAAACACATCAAATAAGGAAAAGAAGTGGTGATAACCTACCCTAAAGGAGCTGGTTTAAAGTGAATTCTGGAAAAACATGTTCTAGCTCTATTTTTGCAGTCCAAATAATATTTTCTATCTAACATAGAGCAGTTGTTCTGGCAGAGGCAGAAATGTGTCTCTTGTTGACATTTTAAGGACTGTAAGAACAAAGGAAAAAGAAAGTCAGAAAAGTGGCAGAAACCACAATGACGAACAGGTAGAACATTGTACTTTGTAATTTGATTCTCTTCCTAATACTCATGTGTTGGCTATCATGGAAACATTTATAACGATCCCATTTTAAACAACCAAGTAAGTACTATTAAAGAAGCATGTCAAAACAATATTTGGATGCTACTTGGAGAATTGTGATTATGCAACTCTACAAAGCTTGAATTAATTCAGTTTGGGATAATTTGTAGTTGTCCAATGCCCCAATAGTAGTCATGTTTTATTAACTAAGATCTACTACTGGCTGTATATAAGAGAGGAGAACTCAAAATGAGTCTTAGTTTCCTCTCATTTGTATTT
The DNA here is from genome assembly GCA_018881555.1 of Amblyornis subalaris. Classification (NCBI taxonomy): domain Eukaryota; kingdom Metazoa; phylum Chordata; class Aves; order Passeriformes; family Ptilonorhynchidae; genus Amblyornis; species Amblyornis subalaris. The sequence goes on from JACAXG010000211.1 coordinate 925,527, forward strand.
GTATGGGAATTAAGATGCATGATATAAAACTCCTATTCAGGGTGAGTAGATATATTGCCTTATGTGGGGTATGTAGTGGCCTTACCTATGAGTAAGATTAAAAGGGAAGAGGAATGCAAAACAGAATGACTAGAATGAAATTAGTCGGTATTTTATGTGCATATAACAAGCAATAATACAGTCTTAACCATTAAATAAATTAGCATTTGAAACAAGAAAATCATGGTTAGTTTTAACTCATTTAAACAGCAGACTCAGAAATGACTGCTTTACAACTCCTCCCTTGAGTATGTTAATCCGTAAGAAACAAGAGTCATGCTTGTTCTAACATAATACATATTTGTGCGTGTATGTTAATGCGTGGAGGATGAGCTTCACGTGTAAAGTATATAGATGCCTCCCCTCCCACCCCAGATACTTAAACCTTGATCATTACAGCATTCTTAGAAGAAATGTGCATTTAAAGCCATAAGATGAAAAAAATATGTCTCAACATTTTCCAATGTTTTGGAGGAGTTCATGTCACTTAAATTCTGGATTTAGCATAAAAATRGGCAATGCAGTTTCTTTCATACAAGCAGTCATCCTGTGCTGCCAATTTGCTCTGAATGAAAGTAATGTTTTCTTTTGTAAAATAAAATGCTTAACCAAGATCCAGCTAAGGGCTTTGTGTTGGAATTCATCAGTAGGAAAACAATGCCTTCTGGAAGACTTTTTGAATATGACTTTGTTTAAAGACAGGACTGAAGATGAGTAAGAGGTCAGAGTGAGTGAGACAGAGGGTTTCAAGAAAAGAAATAATGTTCTTTGGTGTTGAAAGTATAGAACAGAAATCCTGTATAATGGATATGTCTACTTGACCCTTTAATGGACTTTCGTTTTAATTTTTATTAAATGATTATGTGCAGAAAGAAACTGAATTATATGAATATGGCAGCCTTAATTCTGTTTCATTGTGCAACTGTAACATTTAAATAAGGTTTATAATGTACAATTTTATATACAGTACTGACTCTAAGAGCAAGTGAAATACCTGACTGCTAGCTCCAGAGAAGAGCTAGGTACTAAGAATGCAGATTTGTAAATGTGGAATATTTATTTAACTTTGCAGTGGAGCCAGTATTGAGAGAATTGATGAATTAGCAAGAATGATGCATTGAATTATTTTAGCATTTTTCCAGAGAGTCTGGAAATTTGCCAGGAAAAGAAGAAAGTATTAATTCCTGCATAAAAAATAGCCTAAAGATATCTTTGCTTATGAAATTGCCACTTCAGGTTCATTGTATGCTGCAAATGTAATAGAAAACACAAGCTTTACTTGAAAGTGTGGACATAAATTATATGGAGGCCCAGAGCTGGCTGTCATTTTCCAGTGGAACTTTTTGAAATTAAAAACAATTGTTTCCAAAATGAACTTCTCAGGTTTGAGATTTTAGTTTTGTTTTCTGCATTTTTATGTTAAAATACCAATTAATGTAGAACAATTATTATTCTACAGAAAGCCAAAGCAAGAGTTTGGAGACCATAGTAATGGGATAAGAGACTCTCCAAGTCAGTGTATTTTGTACTGTAAAATAATATGCTGCACACTGATGGAGGTGCCCTTGGTACGAGTGCATTGTGTCTGAGATATGAGACTATTGGAATTCAATCCTTATTCCATCCACAGATTAATTTTATTTTAAATTGGCCTCATCTCACTCATAAAAAAATTATTGTTTTAATGGGCTGAGCCTATCCATTACAAGTATAACATTTATTACAGAGTATTAAGTGAATTTAAATATAATTAAGTGAATTTGATAATTAAGATAACTTTAAATTCAAGTTATATTTTACAAGTAGATTGATTTCAACACAAGAAAACAACCCATTTTCATGGTTTTTTACTTAATTTTGTACTAACGTCAGGCTAGACTGCAGAACTCTCTATTTTGTCTCTTTGCTTAGTGAAACTATTTGAGTTGCATCAGAATTGAATATGATCCAAAAAATTTAATGGAAAAATATTTATGTGCTAATAAAGTCACAGTATCATAACAGTCATGTCAGACAGAGACATCATCATTGTCTATCAAAGCATGTTCAGCATTGCACATTCATAAACACAAACTAAAGTGCAGTAAGCTGTAATAAAGCATGCTTGGTTAAAATACTTTCAGTAGAGAATTCAATCAATCAGCTCTTATCTCTTCTGAGAGTAAGTTCTTTCCCAAACAGCATGACTGTGTATACAAAATGTTTTCTGAAGTGGTGATTGTGAAATGCAGGATGGCTGCTGTAATTGCCTCATTGTTCAGCCTATGTCACAAAATTATGCTCATCATGCACCACAGGTGCCTCTGTGCGTATCATGTGTGCACAACACTGGGCGTCAGTCTTTCCTTTGACGTGTGACATTGAATATATTTCTGTGCTGGCACTATTAGAGTTGTTCAGATAAGGGACTACCAATGTATTTGCATAAAGGCAGACTGATGAAACTTTTTTTTAAGGCAAAAGTCATGTGAAATAACACAATAACACAATGACTGGAAGCACTGCTGAAATGATAACAGATGTGTTTGCGCTTAGGGCCAAGTTAGTGATTTTGTGATGCTGTTTCATATCAGTCTGTCCCTCTGATTTTCTCAGAAAAGGAAGGTATATGGCCAATAGCTGGTTGTGCTTTGGGAATTTCTAGTGGCTACAACAGTGTCTGGAGAATTATTATTGGGTGCTGTAAATCTGAAGACTTATCACTGCTCAAGTTAATGCTGAGGTGAGCTGCCTTCAGGTAGCCTCAGAATCTATGGCAGCATAAACCTGCCTTATACCCATTTATTCCCTCAGCCACGCCAAGTGGAATAAGTCACTTTTCTTTTCTGGTCCCCACCTTATCATTCTCTACATCATGGCACAATAGAAGCAACGTTACATGGGGTACAACAGAAGAGAATTAGCTTGTTGTCTCAACTCCTCAACAGTTATTGAGGAGAACAGCCCAGATGTGGWTTATTCAGAGTATCTTCCTGTGCACATAGCTTGGAAGTTCTGGTCTTTTGTGCTTGAGGTTTTGCTATATGTCATTTGTGGAGCACAGGGAAAGACTAGCTACTCCTATGGCACTTTCCAGATTTAGTTTCTCCTGCATTCTCACACTTTCTAGTGTCATTTTTTCAGGATAGACTCAGCTCAGACATAAGCAGACGCAACTGTACAACTGTGTGGCTCTGCTTAGGACAGGTGACTGAACACCACAAGAGTAAGTGCGTATGAACTATGTTTTTCACCCCAACTTTTGCCAGTAAAGGTGTATTTGACGCCTTTTTGTCTTACCTTTCTAAGCAAAACCAGAGCAAGATTCTTGTCTAATAAATTTAGCAGCTCATTTTGTGACACAGAATTTTGTATTTTAAGCTGAAGATTTGAAATTAGGTGTATACACTCTACTCTGGAACAATATGTGTCTTGAACCATTTATTCCAAGTATGTGCAGAGAAGTTGGTTATGTTCCTTAATATTTAGATTACTTAAACTACTGAAATCCTATGATATTAGTAATTCTTCGTGCAGAACAAATGTATGTTAGGCAATTAAAAGATAAATAAAGAAATTATATCTTCTCATGAGTTGTTTCCCTAACTTAATGACAGTCATCTCTCAACTGCACCTGAGATCTGTCAACATTTAACCTCACTTTGCTTTCTGTAACTGTCTCACTTTTCCATGCACTCTTTGTTTTTCTGTCCAACACAAGGAGAAAATCAAGGCCCCTTCTTTTATAATCAAGTTGTTTATGGGCTTGCAGATATAGGCAAAAGTAATCAATAAAACAAATGTGTTTAAATCTCTTTTTTGCCCTTTCATGACTTGACTCCCTGCTATCCCTCACTTCTACCTGAAATCGATGATACATTTTTCATTGATTTACTATAACAGGAAAAAGTTCTAGCTGCCTGTTAACAAAGTGTAGCATATTGAAACTCAGTGAGATGAAAGTATTGGTTAAAGAGACGCTGTCAAAAAACCCTCTTTATTTTCCTGTAAGATTTTTAAAAGAAAAATAATTTTATTATCATAGTTATATGCTTGTATTATTGTTTTAATTAAAATTTTACTAATTTTTTTTCATATTGCTCAATTTAGRAACAACACTTTTAGGAAAAAGGTCTTACTGTTCTTATCCAGAGTCTGATTTGACTTCACTGAAGTTAGTTAAGTTTTTCCTGTGGACTTGAATGGTTTCAGATCCATCAGATTTTTGGAGTTTCTGGAGGTTATTAAGAATCTTGTAAAAAGAGAAAAAGAAGAGGGTGATATTTTTAAAATATCAATCTTGATTTGCCTAAATTGAGACAGTCTCAGGTTAACATTCACTGCGAGTCCCAGTGTTTATAATAGTCCTCAATCAGGTGAGCCTAAAATCAAATGGCAATGACATGATTATGTAGTGTCTTAGTTSAAGGGTGTAATTGTTTGTCTTACAGAGAAACAATTGAGGTTAGGTTTGCATTATTAAAAAATATTATATTAATTGAAAAGTAAAGAGGGAATAATTAGTGGATAAAGTGGTTGAACACAATGTGCAGTGAATAAAATATTACTTTACTTAACATAAATAAGTTAAGTGCTTAATTGGGCTGATTTTTCACTTTTATCAATAAAGGAACTGGAAAATTAATAGTCTACAATACCACTATTAGTTTTTGATAATTTCTTTAAATTCCTTAAAAAAAGTTTAAAACGGCACTGAAAAAATATAGAGGTTTTAAAATTCTTTCACTTTCTGTCTACTGCAAGTGCATATTCCCTTTTCCAGTGAACACCATCACTTACTGTGCTGGCAAAGAAGATTTGTACATCCTCATGGCATAATGATCTCGACTATTTCCTTAATAGTAACGAGACTTCCCTTGAGAATATATCTGTGTTATTGCATGACCACCTCTTAATCTCTGACCATACTCCCTACAATAAAGAAATTGTGCACAAGTATGGATCACTTGCTACATTTCCAATTTTTATGGATCTCTGCTGTTTTTCCTCCCCATAATTGCTCTACTCAGCTTTCCCCCACACCTCTGCAAAAGAATGGGAAAAAAAAAAAAAGAGGGAGAAGAAAATAATAGTTTGGGCTTTTTTATGAAAGAATAAAATATTGTACATTCATTTTTAATGTCTTTCATTTTCTTTTATATACATAGTCAAAAGTTTCAGTACTTTCAAACAAGTCCTAAAAATATTTTGAGCAAAACTTGCAAGTCTGATGGTTTAATAATGACAGAGTACTGTAATATGACTTTTTCTGTACGTATTATTTTCACTGCTTTTTTTTTATTGATATAGTTTTTGAGAAGCTACTATGTGGGTTTCTTATAATGATTACAATATTTTTGATACAGACATTCTGCATCAAACTGTATAATTTTATTTTAAGTCTTTTGTTACCTTCACAATATGCAAAGTATGAACTGACATTGCCAAAAACTGGCTGTAAATCACCTTTTTACAATAATGTCTGTCAAATAAAATTTCCAAGTCCCTTTGTGTATAAAACTATATGGGGAAAAATTAGAATACACTGATACAGTCACTAGTATATCAATTATCCTCTTTATAAATCTGATATAAAAGAACACTTTAATGAGCCATTTAACTGTTTCTTAAAAATGTGACATTCTTAAGAATAAATTTTGGGTCTCTACGTCGACCTGGATTACTGATGAACACAATACTGAACAGATCAGTTTTTCAAATGTTATTTCAAACATTATTTCAAACTTCACTTTTGTAATGATGCTAATTAATTAAAAACCMACACTGTCAATGCCACCATATAACATGGGAACCAGAGGTATAGATTTCACACAGAAGCTCTCTCCTTTCCTTTTTTCCTTAATTGTTGTGATAAATAATTGTTTGGGGTTTTTTACTTGTAAAACAAATATCTTGTCAGTGGGAACACTGCTTTAAATTGCAAATATAAACAAAATGATTGAACTCTAAAATAATTCTGTAACACTTGTTAAATCACAAAATTAACTATATCATTAAATCTCTTTACTCACAGAATATATTATTAATTGCACAGAATATGAACTAATGAAAAACATGCTTTAGGGGAATTTTTATCCCATAACTTTAAATGTCGAAAAATCAAATTATTGAGTAGCAACTCTCAATTTCTTCTGTAACAAATGGAAGAAGTGGGAAACTTCTACCAGATGTTTTGAGAGTGGTAGAACATTTGTCTTAAAGACATGAATAAACACCTGCAGATTCATATTTCTCTCCACTAGCTACAGGGAATGGGAATGGAAAGGGAAAGAGAGAGTTGAGTAAGTTACCATGAGTGACAATGTTGTTAAACACTTGTATTGTTTCTTTCTTTTTTTTTTTTTTTAGAAGAGTTTGGTACAAGGGCCAACRAGACAACATAGGCATGAAACATCAAAGTGATCATCTGATTTGGATTAAAAGGATTTGTTACAAGGAGAAAGTCTTTACTTACATCTTGTGTCAAGTCTGCTGGGATTTTTTTTGAGATTTTTTTTTGAGCTACTTACTTGATGATTGAAAGCGAGTTGTCTTAGAAAGAGCTTCCGACTACTGCTGAAAGCTGGATAGGCTTTGAGGTGATGGAATCTAGATCCTGTCTGTCAAAAGCAGGAATTTCTTTATCTCTGATAATGGTTTGGAGTGAAAAGACAGAAAGATGAGCTAGAAAATGAAAGGAAAACAAAAAAAAGTAGGAAACGTGGGTAGGAGAGGAAATTAACAGGTTCTGAAATAAACCCAAATGAAAAACGAAGAGACAGAGTGGGCTATGCTTAATGGGCATCTCTACTGCCCTTATGGCAATTGATTTTAAAGTAGAGCATAATATGGAAAGAACCTCATCCTCCTTAATCTGTCTTCAAGCTAAAGAAATATGGGCATAGCAGAGAGACAGGAAAGAGATGAGGACAGAGAGAGATCTCTGACTACATGAGGCTGCACCTCAATTCTGTGTTCAGTTTTGGGCCACTCACTTTAAAAAGGACACTGAGGTTCTTGAGCATGTCCAAAGAAGGGCTAGGAAGCTGGTGAAGGGTCAGAAGATGTGTCCTGTGAGGAGTGGTGGATGGAGCTGGGRTTGCTTAGCATGGAGAAAAGAAATCACAGAGTGGGGACCTCACTGGTCTCTACAACTACCTGTCAGGAGGTTGTAGTGAGGTGGGGGCCAGTCTCTTCTGCCACATCCCAAGTGAAAGGATGGGAGGAAATGGCCTTAAGTTGCACCAGGGGAAGTTCTGATTAGATATTAATTTTTTTTTTTTCACTGAAAGAGTTTTAGGCATTGGAATAATTTTCCCAGGTAGGTGGTGGAGTCACCATCTCTGAAAATGTTCAAGAGGCATCTGGATGTGGCACTTGGGGATATGRTTTAGGAGTGATTATGGTGGTGCTAAGCTGACAGTTCAACTCGACGATCTTGAAGGCAGCCCCAGACTATGCTCATGAAAATAAAAACTGAGAGTATAAGAATTGGCACATTTTTTTTTTGCATTTGTGGAACAGAAAAGTACTGTGTATGATGTGTGGAAGGCACTGAATAGCTTGCAGATGGGTAGGTCTGTATGGTGGGTAAGGTATCAAGCCAAGGATAATTCCTGGTCCTGGAGAGGTGTAGTCAGTCATAAAGGAGTTTAGCAATGCTTAGTACGGCAACAGTCTGTAACAACTGAGCTGCAAAAAAGAGATATGTCTGTAGAGGTTGTAAGGAAAATACAGATGAAGCCAAAGGAGTTAAAATTTGGAGTGCAAACCAAAATGAAAATTACTATTTATTTAAGCTAAGTGGGTTTAATAAAGAACTTCTGAAGTTCTGAATCTAGTACTTCAGTTGGAGGGAATTTTTTCTCACATATTAGGTCGTGGACAAACCAAAAGAGTGTTAACAAGACTACAGATTTATCCTGTAAATGTAAATACTGTTCTTCAATGTTGAATGAGTTGAAGAACTGGACTTGTTTTCTATTTAAGAGTAATATGAACTTGTGGAAGAATGTGCCATGTGAGATTAATGTCCAACATATTGGACTGAGAACATGCTCGGAACTCTGACACTCCATGATGCTTTTTTTCCCCCAAATTTCTTAGTCAGAATACTGAGGTGTGGACTGTAGAGGGGGCAATTACACTATGCCACGACTTAATATAGTGTTCTGTAGACTTGTTTTGCCAGTTATTTTGTAAGAGGTTGTAAATATCTACCCTTTATCTAAAAATAGAAAAAAAAAAGAAAAAGAATTGCATATGTACAATATGAACAAGCCTTTCTGCTTTTATAAATGTCTGTTGGTGGTAAAGGGAAAATTGAAAAGATTATCTGTCCTGCTGTTATGAGTAAGTGTATTCTCATAAAGGACCTTCACAGATCAGTTTCTCGATTCTATTAGAAAAAAAAAAGTTTAAATTTCCTTTTGAGGTAGACTAATCCATTATGCAAGACACTTCACCATTTGTTCACTGGGAAACAAATTACATTATTCTACACAGGATCTTCAGGAATAAAAAGAACCTTTCTATGTACATGATAACAGTTTTTCTCGGGTTTATGTCATATTAGTACACTTTTCCTCATGTAATTCATAGATTTTAGATATGAAAAAATGCTCTATRATTTCTAAATACTCAGTTTAAAAAAAGAAAAAATGAACTGAACCCAAAACTTACTAAGAAAGAAAGCATATAATGGCAAAGGTCACTTAAATGATCTTTACCTAAGACTACATTTTTTCCCTCAAAGCTTTTTTGGTCAAATCTTGTTCTAAATGGAATAGAATATTGGTACGTGCTTCAATAAAACTATGGTACAGCATGTAGTGAGGGTGAGAAATCAGCAAGGTCAACATTTGTCTAAAAGAGGATATAGATCTAATTTAGGATTTAGAGGAATCCTAAGAAGATGAAGTTAGAATCTTCCCCCTGCACAGACTTTGCTGTCTGTGCAAAGCAACAAGCCCTCTTGTTGCTTTGAAGCAGAAGCCCTCTCTTTCCAAAGAAAGAAAAAAAAGCTCCACATTACTATCAGACAGGAATTTTTTCCTCTCAATAGACAGCTAAACCAGTTTCCTCTCTGAGATATCAGCATAACAAATTTTAATTTCTTATTGCTTTGTTTGAATAGATGATACAGAGATTTTAAGATGACAAAACAATGATTTAATGTAAGCTTTTCAATATTATGCCACRCAAGGCTGAAATGAATGGTAGGTTGGTTAATAAACACTTTTGAAATTAGAGTGGTTTATTCTAGGAAAATCTAATTCTATCAGTAATTTTCTTTGCCTTGAGTGATGATTATGCATACGAATATATATATATCCATATAAATGATCATACATGCACACATAAATATGAGTGCATATTGGAATACACATATGTGTAAGTCATGTCTGAGAAGACACATATATATATAAGCTGTGTTAAATCGACGATGATTTCACTGCCACCTGTTAAGTATTTATAGACGATATCACATATATATTTATACGTTTTTCTTGGATTTTTTTTTTTTTTTTGGTTGTTGGGGTTTGTTCGATTGTTTGTTTGTTTTAATGAAACTGATGTGAAGCTGAAAGAGCCATACCTTCCTTGGTCCACCAATTTCAATTTCAAAATGCTGGGGAGAACACTTGCTGTTCCAAATTTCCCAGGCCTTACGCTGTAGTCTACCACTTACTAAAGTATCAACATGAGTCACCCAGACTGCTCCCTGATCCATAATTTCAGTGTTCTTCCCTGAAAGTTAGTCTAATTATCTTGCATATATATTCTGACTTGTCTACTGCAGCCTTTCAGTTTGCAGCATAGTGAAATTCAACCCCAAATTTTATTATTTTAAAAACAAGATCTAAACTGGATTTAAAATATTTGTCAGGTGTCATTTAATGTAATTTTATTTACTGATGTGAAAAAAGTATTTTCTTTGCACTTACAGTGCGATATTTCACCTGGCTGTGTTCCAAACACAGAAATATTCTTATACTGTTTTGACATCCTCTATTATGACTGATTGATGAATTGGCCATCTGTGTCAACGTCGGGTCACATATCAGTGTTAGAATATTTTGTTTCCGGTGTAGTGTACTGCTTATTAGCTTTAACATTGGCCTTAGAAGTTTCATGAATACATTTAGTTTCCTTTAGCAATTTCTTGTATTTCCCAGTTGTCAATGTACACATGTGGCTGTCAGCTTCTTCGTTTTTCTGTTGGTGATATATGGTGTTGGTGGTTCCTTGTCATTAAGACAAAGCAGAATGCAGCTTCTGGAAAAGTGTTTGTTGCATATTTCTCTGCTCATGTTTTCCCTACAGAAATCCTGGGAAACAAATATTTGTTCCTATTGATATTTTGAAATCTCTTACCAGGTTTCCACAAAGGCAGAGCATTGGAATTCATGGGTAACTAGTATGCCAAAGGACCCTACAGAAGAGCTGGATATAGGAACAGTGTTAAAAAGCATGTGTTTAAAGAGCACAGTAGCAGTTCATCTTCCCCAGTCTACTCAGCTATCACTATTCCACATTTTTGTAGTTTTCAGTTGCAATGCCCTGATAATTTTCGTAGAAGCAGGTAAGATAAAATCAAACATTCTTATTATTACCTGTTGCCTTTAAAATTGTTGTGGCTGTGGAAAGTGTATACAATCAATTGTAAACTATAAACAAAAATTAATCATAATCTCATAACCAATGATAAATTATATTTCCAATATAGCCAAATATTTTCAAGTAACAGTCTGCACACAGTTTTAATGAGAGTTGATAAAATTAGATGCTTATTCCTGATAGCACTTTCCTCCATAAGAAAAAGAGGGACAAACGTACACAGGTTTCTATTCAGTTGTGATCACACATATCACAATTTTGCTTTCTGTTTTGATTTGCTCATTTGCCTGAAAAATACTGCTAAAATGCTGTTATGTGAAACTTTTGAAAATATTGAAAGAACTTCTGAGGGATTTAAACAGGATTAAAGTTAACTGTCATGTAACACAATGAGGTTATTCTGTACACATACACAAACATATATTTGTATATGTAAGAAAATTTAAAGTGAATGTGGCAAGTAGACATGAATCATAGATATTAAAGTTATTATTTAATTTAATGTAACTGATTGTCCAAAATTTCTGATTAGGAAAAAGAAAAAGCAAAAAAATTCAGGGTCTAGTCATGTTAGCTTTTTGTGCACAATGTGAAATAAAGGGAAGCCTAGCATAAGAGTTCGAGAAATCACCAGAAGTTCTAGCTGTTTATAATAGCAGGCACTGTTATTATTGCTTTATTTGAGTGTTTATCCCATTGATTAGTGATGTATTCCTGCAATTTGGTTGGCCGTATTGTTTTAAACAAGTGAAATACCAGGCCTATTTGTTATATTATTCGTTCAATAGCCAGAGAGCGTTATATTGTGCAAGAATTAGGTTGTTGTTGTTGCTTCTAGTTGAAATCATAGCTGTGCCATAAATGATGGAGAACAAAGCAGTTTGAAGCAGATTAGCAAACAAAATGGGAAATGCACAGGACAAGTAGAGAACTTAAAATATTTTTTTAATATTATCAACTGCATCTTAGACCATGTGAAGCACATTAGCAGAGGGRAAAAAAAGAAAGCGCAGAAATAGCAGTGAGTATAAAACAAAGAGGCAATAGATTTTAATGTGTTTTCTTGTAAATGAAGACTTGCGTTCTGCACAGTGATGTCTTCCATTGAGACTGATCTGGTTAACTTAACATAAAACATCCAGTGTCAAATGGGATTTTCTGCTGGCTTCCATCTCTTCCTACAATAGGTTGCAAATCTCATTTTCTTCCTGTGTCATAGCTTTCATCTCAATTTGTATGTCTTGGATACCCTGGGAATTCTTAAATAGTACTGGACACTTAGTTTAGGTAGTTGAGCCCAAACCAGGGGACTCAGCAACACTACTGTTTTTTGCCTTTTTAGGTATATTTTATGAAAGATTTTATTCTAGCAACAGCAAGAAAAAAATCATCAAGAATATGAATCGTTACATTATACAGAAAGAATACTGGGAACAGTTCACAAGACAGTACTGACCTGCAAAGAAATGTATTTTATAAATTACAAAGCAGTTTTTAGCTCCAGCGGTCAGTCTAGGACAGAGTAAATATAGAAGTGAAAGCCTAGGCAAAGACAGCAAGACATAGAAAGATGCTATATTGTCTTTACTAGTGGCTGGAAATGAATCCATTAAATTGAAAATAAATGGGGGTTTGAAGGTGAATTGGAAGGATTAGATTTTATTTGTAAGTTTATTTTCATAAGATTATAGAAGAGAATATATAGAAAGCCAACAATGTCAAAAAATTAAAAGACATTTTTCACTGTTGCTAGTGAAAACTAAGATAGTCATGAGATCTATAAATATATATCTGAGTGATATCAGAGCTACCGAAGTCAGATATCAATATGGAAAATTTCCCATTGCCCAGTTTTTTTTCTGTCTCTCTCTCTGTCTATTGCTACCACAGTTAGCTGTTATTCTTGGGGTCAGAGATTAAGCTGGAAAAATGGACTGTGAGGAATCTCCTACAGTTCAGCAAAGGGAAGTGCAGAGGTCTGCACTTGAGGAGGAACAAGCCCAGGCACAGTACTTGCTGGAGAGTAGCTTGGTAGAAAAGGACATGTGGGTCCTAGTGGACACCAAATTGAACATAAGCCAGCAATGCGTCCTTGTGGCAAAGGTGGTCAATGGTATCCTGGGCTGCGTTACAAAGAGTATTACCAGCAGGTCAAGAGAGGTGATCCTTCCCCTCTACTCAGAAGTGAGGCCACCCCTGGAGTCCTGTGTCCATTTCTGGGCTCCCCAGAACAAGAAGCATATGGATGTATGATAGTGGGAGGCTAGTTTGGCCAAGATGCTGGAAAATACTTTTTCCTTGAAGTATTCCCTTTATTCTTTACAGTCTTTCCAGTGTAGTTGTCAAAAGTTTAGATAAATCAAAAACTATTTTAATTCAAAGCAATTAAAATGTTACATATCTATCTATCTATCTGTCCATCTATCTATCTTTCTGCCTGTCTGTCTATCTATCCACATGGATCTACCATAGGATTTTTTTTCCATGTCAGTATATTTTGCTGAATCCACAAGTTTCTTCTACTATATCCATAACTTCCAACTATTAACCACCCCAGTCATAACAGCACAACTACTATACAGGGACACTCTGCACATAAAGACTCTCTGTGATACTCCTACTCAGTCAGTACCACGAGTAGAATCTGCTCACTGTGTTCTCCCTTATCTCTTCTTCAGCCGTAGTTCGTCTTCTTGTGTCAGGGCCAGTTCTGCTTGCAGTTCTGTGGACTGAGACAAGCGTCTTCTTTTTCCTGAAGTGAACAGCAAAATCTCTGCAGTGTTGTTCCAAGATCTCTGAGTTAGATCATAAATCTGTTAGCACAGTGCTGTGCAAAAGTCTCATTAGTAGTAGTTTAGGTCCCCAAATCAAAGTTGGTAATAGCTTTATTCCTAACACTAATATTGACAGCTAATTGCATTCAAAGTAACTTAAGTCAGCAAAGTTTATACATTAAAAAAAAATATCATAGATAAATTCAGAGTGACATTTTTAGTCTATAAATTTATTTAGATATATAAATATATTTTATCTATAAATGTATTTAGATTCATTTTTGAAGGGGCTTGTTCCAATAGGAATTTTCAGAGCAAGGAATGACTAGAAATTATGTCAGTACATGTATGTGTATCCATCCCAAACACATGCATTGGATCAGAAACACAGAAAAAGGATTTTGCCACCCAGAAGTTTGATCATTTACCTAGCCAAGATGAAAATCAACTCCATCTCCCGTTTTCGGATGAGGAAGGGAACACCAAAGAGAAAGGAAAGAAAGCTCAATGACTTTGTGACTGGGATATTTTCCTGAAGACAGAAAATGCTGACTTTGATTCAAATGAAACAGGCCATATCAAACCAAGGATTTTGAAAGCAAAGATTCATTTTCTTGTGGTTTGGAAGGGGAATTCTGAGCTGATGCTGCAAGTCCTAAATTTTATATCATTGGACCTTAAGCAAAATATATACACTGTTGTGCTGGTTTGACTGTAAACCAGCAGGGGAAATTAACCCCACACAAAATACCTCAAGAGATTTTAGGTCAAAATTACAATTTTAATAAAAAAGGTTAAAATAAATGCAGTAATACAGAAAAACCGGCTTAAACAAACTGACAGAGTCACAGTACAACCTGACACCCTGTTGACCAGGGTGGTAGCTGTGCAGTACAGTTAGGCACTGGTCCTGCAGAAAGGCCTGGTAGTCCAGTCGCAGTAGTGGAGTGGAGTAGCTGAGTCCAGTTCTGAGGAGTGGAGTAGTTGAATCCAATTCCGAGGAGTGGAGTCAAGTCGAGAGTCCCATCGAGAGTAGAGTCCCTAGAGCAGAGTCCCATCTAGTCAAGGGTGTTTTCTCCCATCCTAAATCCTTGTTTTATGCTGTGTTTCTTGGCTGGCACCTCCCCAGGGGCGGGGACTTTCACAATGGAAGAGGATTTTCCCGATGTTCTATTGGTTGCTTCGGTAATGAGCTTGGGTGGTCCCCATGGTCCTCTGAGCTTGGATGGTCCTTATGGTGTTCTGACATTCCAACTCCAAGATCAGGCCATTAACCAGGATGGGTGGTGCTAATGGGCCATTAGCTGAGATTAGATAATCAGGATGGGTGGCGCTTGCTGTCGGCTGGAGTGCTTATCTCAGTTGAGATAAGGAGTCCCTCAGGGACCAGGTGTGTAACTGAATTTATCCAGCTTTTGTGGGTGGTAATAGAATATATGACTAACCTAGGACAGCTGTGAATACTTAGGTGCCTTAGAGTGAGATCTATTATATGCAGCACAGAGACTAAAGTGCCTCAAACTACCTAGAGCAGAATATGTACACTGACAGTACTGTGGTTTCGGTCTAGTCTTTCTCACAGCCTGGGGAACCATATTTATGAGTTGTAAGTCTGCCTGGAGATAATGCTTATCCTGTCTTTCAAGTCAAGAAAGAGAAATGATCCTTTCTACTGAAAGACAACTCAACCTCTGTGGAGGTCTCCTGTAGACAAAGTAATTATTTAATCCTCTGGTTTACAAAACACATTGCAACCTGCAAAGCTCAAAGGTACATTTAGCCTATCTGCATTTTAATCATATGCATTTCAATAGAATTACTCATATTTGCATACTCTGCTATGCAAACTCAAGAAAGTGACTATGCTTCTACAGTCATGAATATTAATCCTTTTGTCCGGAGAAATGTGTATTCTTTTCAGACCTAGCAGTTAAAAAGTAATTCACAAAGCTTCTTTACATTTTGAGTTCAAGATTTTTTTGAGAACTTCGTGAAACAGAAAATTCTGAAATGAGAAGGTCTTGAGAACAATCTTTGTACCCTGTACAGCTAGGTTTGCAACAAGTTGGTATCACAAGTTCCTGAAAAGTAATTAAGCTGTATGTGAAGTAGCAAAATTCATTATATTACCTCAGCATTTTTTTTAGGCTTTTCTACAGTAACTGCCAAACACTATGGGAAGTAAGATCCCTGAACAAAAGTAAATGTATATATGCCTGACYGTAAAATGAATGATGCTGGATGTATTAGTACGTGGCTGTAACTGTAACTGATATATGCTGTGACTCGCAATAGGAATTTTATTTTTCTGATGTAAACTAGTTAACTCACTGTTTCACGAGAATGAACATTGTATTATGAGCAACAGTTTTTCATAAATCTTGTCTGCATCCTACTAAGTAGCCATTGGATAACTTCCAGCCATCTGGCTGGCATCTCAGCTTCCATGAAGGCACAATTCAGCATGATTGTGCAGGAATAATTACTCAAGAATTAAAGTACTAAATATTTTGTATATTGGAGGAGGGAGGGAAGTTTGGAAAATTTTAGGAAAGCAAATATCTTTCTATGAACAAAAAGATACTTCATTATCAAAGAGATTTATCAAGTGTTTCTGTTTTCCTTTGGATTTTTGGAATCCCACTGATGTTCTTCAAATGGAGACTTTTTTTCATGTTCATGATTGTGGAAGACATTATCACATATAGTGCATTAAAGATGATCTGCAGTATTCTCATTACCTACTACAGTTAGATATTAAAGTAATAGGACTCCTCTAATTTTATTAAAGTGGTCTAGTATTTTAAAACTACCTGGTGGGTGGAGGCTAGAGCTTAACCTAATGCAGTGGGAGATTTAATTTATAGAGGAAATCAAGAGTATTCTTAAAAAACATTAAAATGCATTCAGTCTTGCTACTAATTTTGTTTGTCGAAACCATTATCAGAATTATTGACTTGAAAGACAGTGAAGGAGCTTTGTCTCTCAGTATTGCAACTGCTAAGGAAAATGGTCCTTTGTGTTAACACAAGGTAAAGAAAAAAGTGTGCTCTGCAATTTGCTTTATCAGTTGGTGTTCTTTGATTTTTGCATACATTTATCTGTGTAAAAAAAAAATAAAAAAAGTTGCTTCATTTTTGGTAGCATATATCGTACTAGCATTAAGAAATGCTTTCCTAGTGCATTTTAACCCTAAGTTCTGAATCCATCCTGAAAAAAACCAAAACCAAACACTCCCAGAAATGGACTATTTTATTACTAAACAAGATCAAAAAGAACAATGACTGCCTTAAGGGTTCTGTTTCCAGACACTGCAAGAAACTGAGCCTGGCAACAGCAGGAGTGGGAGGCCGGAATAAAAGATGTGTCACCAGTAAGGCAAAGGCAATTTTTGGCCAGTCTATCAAATGTGTTGTTGTAATTCTCTCTCTCTCTCTCTCTGTGTGCCACAGTCAGTATAGTCCTCATTCTTCCAATGCATGTAGTCTTCATTCTGAACAGCACAGTAGGCACAGAAATGAAAAATTGGGAGCTTACTTGGTTCTGCTCTGATTCAATGAAAAGTGCTCCAGTGAGACAGTTTTTAGTGGGATCATCTGTGTTAAGAAACTCTTTTTAGCAGTAGAAAATGCCTTGATTGCAATCTGTTGTTCTGGGGTTTTGTTTGTTTGTTTCATTTAAATATCTGGATTAACAGGTTTACTGCTTTATYGCCTTTTTGCTCAAAGAATGACAAGTAGCTGAGGTTGGAAGGAGTCACTGGAATCATCTAGTCTGACATGYCTGCTCAAAGCAGAGCAAACTAGAACAGGCTGCCCGGAACTTTGTCCAGTTGGATTTAAAATATCTACAAGGATGGGTACTCCAAACCTTTCTGAGCAACCTCCTCCAGCCTTTGATCACTGTCACTATTAAATATTTTTGTCTTATACTTAGATGGAAGTTACTGAATTTTGGTTTGTGCTCATTGCCCCTCATCTGTCACTGAGAGGTACCAAGAAATGTTTGGCAACATCTTTTTTACTTGTCCCCATCAGGTATTTGCATACTTTGGTAAGTTACCTCTGAGGCTGGGAAAAATATGTTTTAAACATAGTAGGCATTTCTGTGTTTTCTAGGTTATAGGAATTGCTGGCATAAAAACAACTTTATAAGTTCATCTGGGCAACATATTTGATCACTTTTTCAAAATTTCATGAAAAAAAATTTAAGAAATACAGATGATTCAAATTAAATTTAAAATGTCTATAATATTTTCAAAATTAAAGACATTAAGATTTTTTTTTTAAATTAAAACGACTCCATCTTTTTTAAGTTTTAGAAAATAATTTTTTGTTTTTCCTGAAACAAATTGCTTCTCTGTGTTACAGTTTTAAGAATTCTGAACACAGAAAGATTCAATTACTACATTCTCTCCATTCCATTAGAGGCAAAAATATACAAAAAGTCTTAAAATCTGAATCCCTTTTTGCTTTATTAAAGTGAAATCATACAGTGATTGTCACATTCCTGCAAATCAGAAGAAAAAGACAAAGTTAACCAAAGTTTGGGGTTTCGTACCACGCTATGGAAACACATTGCAATTGCAGGAGATTTATTATCATCATCATTATTACTACTGGGGGGGGAGGGTGTATTTGTTTGCGGGTTTTTTTTGGGGGGGGATTGTTTGATTGTTTGTTTCTTTGTTGGTTTGGTTTTTTTTGGTAGATAATGCTCTTTTACAGTTCCATTTATTGGTACCTTTTTCTCCCCTCAATTATTACTTTATCAGACTGTTTCAACATTCTGATGACAAAGTCTCTATTAATAAGTTTATATTTTAATTTTTTATACTTACAAAGGATTTGATTTAAAAAGACCTTCAACATCAAAACACCTAACTTTTATCCGTATTGCTTCTAGAAATTTCAGGTCAGTGATTGCAGGTCTACAAAGTACAGGGTATATAGGTAGGAAATACAAGTAGGAAAAATATGCACCTTGAATGGGAGCTGTTGAATGAGCTCTGTAGATGAAACCATATAGCTATGTATACCAACTTTAATATAGCTGTCTGAGAATCTGTTGAAGATTAGATGATTTAAATTATAATAAATGTATTGTAGCATATATATATGCAGCTTCAAACTAATCCCATCTCTGTCCATCTTTTCTACTAGGCTCAAACTTACAGCCACTGTGTATTCTATACTGCTGTCATAGGGAAGAGACATGTTTTTAAGAAACAAGCCATGGTTTTTTGTGGTTTCAGATCAAATGACAGTGGGGAAACTGAGTGGATTCAAATACCTAAACTTTCATCACAGATACACACAATTTTAAAATTACATGACTTTCCTGTTCTCTGTGAGAACACAAAGTCCAGGAGAGACTGAGGGGCTCAGCACAGGGGTCCCAGTTCTCCCGTGCATCCTCATTTAACTTGAAGTTGAAGTCAATGAGATGGTCCTGACCCTGTTGCAGGGCTCTAGGGTCCCTCAAGTTTTCTCCCTGAGCAACTCTGGACACTGTCCATACTGGGATGATATAGAGAATACTTTGGCTTATTCAAATTCACTGGATGGCCAACAAATGATGGTGCTTGCATTCAGTCTTCATGTGTCAAAGAATCTCAACAGTCACAACTTTCACACTGTCAAAAGTTTATGTTTGTTATTTCTCTGTTTAGTTACCCTTTTATAGCATCAGTTCTCGTTCATTCACATACACGTTGAATTAGGTCTAACTTATGTTAACTACAAAAAGCAATACAGTAACGTCTATCATTAGTGTGGGTAAGAACTTGGGACATAATTCATCTCAGTTAGCATTAAAAACTTAAACATTATTCATCCAAGTTGTCTTTACAATAGCTATTTCTCTCCACTAACTACAAAATGAGCCTTTTCAGGTGTAGATAACATTTAGGTCACACAAACCTCATTTTCAGATATCCCTTAATCTTAAGGGACAACTCAGTGAGGTATTCAGCTAGTACCCAATATTAGGTTTCTAAGGAAACAGCTGGATTTTTTTGTTCTTTGCAGATGTCCAAACTCATAGAATCAACTTTTCCCTTTTAAATTCCATTGTTTTCCCTCCTACTTTTAAAGCATACATGTTATATAATTCACCAACTCTTTATATATTTAGCTGCTGACTGCTTTCTAAAAGTCCATTAATGTGGTCATCCAATGTTTTCTCAGACCATTTTTCCAAACAATTCCTTCCTAAATTGACTGTTTACACACTGCTCTCTCCTAAAGGCACCATCCTTCTGACAGTTTAGGGCAGTAATAAGCATAGTAATATCCTAATTTGTCCTTTATACACATGCAAACATTTGTCGTAATCTACAAAAGAGAAGAGGATGAACATGAACTTTCAGTCCACTGCCACCAACACTCATCCTGTGCTATTACTGGTACATACTCTTTCTCCTGAGTTGTTGAAGTCTTTAGTGGGAAATACTTAAAACGTTTTTCTTCTCTGGATAGAAGTATTGAAAGCTTATACATAAGAGCTTTAATGCCATCCCAGAACATCATTTGCTGTATTCTCYTGGGCGTAATTCACATTGTAGTATTCAACAAGGACCTTCTCTAATTCTACAGGACTGCCATATTTTTGCACATAAAAGAAGTGTTTGGCATTTATTTAAACAGTTTGAGGCTGAAAATGTCTAGGCTGATGTTATATTGCAAGAGCATGATTTGTATTGAATTCTTACCTTACTTGATAAGATTTAACCTTATACCTTGTGCATTTATTATGAAATTGCTGCAACAGAAGAGAAGTTAGTGTCTTTATACCTTTSATATCTGTGGGTGTAAAAAGTACAACTGCACACATTAGCATTTAATTTCCTCCAAATGTCTGCCAGTTAAAGATCCCTGAGGATTTTGTGTAATTCGTGAGTGAAAGCTGGAAGCCATTCTCCTTTCTCTGTGTTTGTCCTCCACACCAGAGTTCAATTAAACATATCCCCCATGGTTTCTTTCACCTGCAAAAACAAAGTAAATATACCAAGAGAAAAGCAACCAGCATCTGAAATAGGTGCATGTTGGCTAGGAGTATATATATGCAAGTGCATAGCCAAGCTGTCATTCCTCACCTTTGCCTCCAGTGAAAATAAATTTATTTATTTTCACTCCTTGAATCATCCAGAAAAGCATTATTCTGTTGATTAAAATGGTTACATCTTTCTTCTTTCAGTGTTGGAAGGTGGTGGACAATTTTTTTTTCTTTTGTATTTGTCATATGCTTTTTTAATCAACTGAAAAACATAAAATGCATTTTCAGCATGGAAGTACAGCACTTTCACAGATTAGCCTCTTATATCTTCAGATGTTGAAACACAAGTCAAAGTTGTGAAATGAAAATTGATCAAGAAAAGATAAGTATTTTAATTTAAGAAAGGTGTATTATGTGACAAGAAATTACAATTTTTCAGGTAAGAAATCTTATTCACCTACAAAAATAATCTGATTCAGCCAATAAGAAATAAAAATAAAACTTGTAAGATGATCARAGATATGTCTATATGAACTATATGAACTCGGGTGATTGCCGTGTAGCACTGGCAATCACCCAAGCCACAAAGTGATAGAGAATTGTTTACTATTTTGTTTTGTCCTCTGATGGCATGACTATTATATACAACATTTTAAAGTTTGAGTTCAAGTGCTCTGTATGTATGTACAAGAGAAGAAGTGTTTGTAGAAATATATGAAAAGAGCAAAAGGAAGAAATTAATGTAAATCATGAGTCATAAAATGTTGTTAGTGAGTTTAAAGGTAGCTTTCAGAAACATGTAGTCAGTCTGATGAGGGGTGGGAACACTGAAACTGTGAGYGGAAAATTCTATTACAAGTGTATTTTCATACTGAAAGGAAGAGAGTCAATTTATAACAGTGCACCAGTACTTTTCAAARCCATAAATTAGGTGCTGTAGGGGACTGTCCTGAGTCTGGACAAAGACTTGAAACACTGAAATCAGATATAGAAAATGGAAAAAAWAATAATTTCTGGATTGAATTATTTACAATGTGTAGGGTTTGACTTAAAAAAAGGTCTTCAAAGGGATTTTAGCATACTTTAGTAGATTAGTGTCCCTACTGAAGAAGGTTATTATGTTACACATGCCAAACACTGGATTTAGGTGCTAAGGTAGAGTGGTGATGTTTTCTTTCAAAAAAGTTGTCAGACGTGTGGCTTGAACAATGCCTGTTTCCCARTTTTCAGGGTTGACATGGCATCTGAAGTATGTTGAGGCAAAATACCAGGAATCAAAGGCTAGGAGCAAATTTTTGTTCTGCTGAAAGATCACTTCTCATTGTTCTTTGGATACTTTACATTGTGCAGTCTTACTGTCCCCAAAACTTCCTTAGACACATCTGCTTATCTTTTGGTTATATTATTATAATAATTACCAATAATAAATAAATTATTATTTATTTATTATTACCAATAACCAATAAATTATTATAATATCAAATTCTTATTCGGTTTAAAAGAGGAAAATATGTCATCACTGTTGTTTGGTAGGGTTTTTTGCTATATCCCTGCAGAGCCAAATAACTCATTGCCAAGGTATTTGGTTTCCCTACCACTTTTGCTTAGCATCTGTGTGTCTGATGGAGATTTATCAGTGTGTTTACTAACCATTCTTGAGTAAGGGGTGCTTGATCTCTTTCTCCACCTCAGGCTCAAAGGATGAAAGGATCTCATGTAGAGCCTTTTGCAGCTTCTTTTGTGATCTTTTCTACAGGACAGTTCAGAGTTTAATGTAATCAGCTCTAGCATTAACTCTCCGTCTGCCTTCTGTGTGAGCACTTTTCAGTATTGTGTTCTTTCCTCATAAGCAATGTCTGTGACAATTTCCTGGATTTTATACATTATAATAGTCCTTGGTAGCTGAGGTAAATTGTAGCAACCAGCATTTGATACATCTTCAAAGCACATTCTGTTTCTGTCTGAGGAATGGAATGAGACTTTCAGACAAATGATGTATGTCCTCAATAGACATGTAAAAAAGTGATATAAATTCACCTGCTTATATATCTTACTTCTGAAAAAGCCCCAAAGCCCCAAAACACATGACCAATTCAATAGCTTTTAATGCTACTGTGGACATTTTTAAATGCTGTCTAACAGGGAAAAAGGTATTATCAAAAATTACATCCTATACCATGTAACATATAGTAGATATGCATTGGGAAGTAGAGCAAGATTCATCTAGAATGAGATCTACACAGTCACTGAATCAGCATCATGGGATATTATCTAGGATGTGCATGACTCACTGATAACAGGGGAGATAGGAGGAAGACATGATTTCATCTAGGTTGCCTAATACATGTATTCCTGTGGTGGTTTAGCTATTTAGGGAAAAAACTTGGTTTGTAAGAACAGGAGAAAAACCAGTSTGCTGGAACTTTCTCTGATACAGCACAGAGCCCAGAGTTGATGGACAGGTTGCTAGACCAATGAGATAAGTCGGTAATGCCTCTGTGATGACATATTTTGAGGAAGGAGGAAGCAGAAGAATGGCCACTTTCTTCTTCCCTGCCAAGGGGTGGCGAGGCCCCGGGCGCCATCCTGGGGCCGCATCGCTGGCCCGGCGGGCAGGCGGCTGAGGTTGGGCCACCAGGAGAAGGACATCCCAGCAGCCACTAGCAGCCACGAACAGCCGTGAGCAACCGGCGCAGCCTGGACCGCACGGTGGAAGCCTCTGGGGCCGTGCAGCCTGCACAGTCCCAGCAGAGCCTTCCACGTGGCCGGCGCRGTTTGTGCTGAACCGGACAGAAAACACACATACAGCCGGCAATGAGAGACATGGCTAGTATTTCCCCGATGTGGACCCAGACAAGATCAATCTTYAGGTACAACTTGCAGATGCTGACTTACTTTCAAGTCAGAGAAAACGGAAAGGTGCGATCACGTGAARGAAGACAACATGGCGGCTCCAGCGTCAGTGGGGAAAGGGAGAGAGAGCAGAGCCGCTTCAAATGCTGGAACTGAGACTTCTGCAAGCCGTGGTGAGAACTATAACATAACAAATTGTTTCTCTATAATTCATTGAAGTGCATTGGGGGGGTGTAGAAATCCACTTGCAGCCTGTGAAAAAGAGTTCTCATGCCCGAGTGCATAGATGCTGAGGCTTTTAGAGACTGAAGAAGTGAGCCTTTGCTTCCAGGCTGGGATAGCTCATCCTTAAAAGACTAAACCGCATGGACTATTATGACCCACGCTGGCAGTTGTGGGAAGACTGCGAGATTTGTGGGAGAGATTTTTCCACTCCAGCAGCTTTTGAGTGGGCCTGTTTTTTGTGAGGCCTTGAGGCCACGCTGGAGAGGTTCGTGGAGAGCTATCTCCCGTGGGATAGATCCCATGGCACCGCAGAAGAGACTCTCTTCCATAAACATAAAGAAAGACTCGTAAGAAATAGTATACTGACCAAAAACCCCATGTTTGTTTCCCTTGTGCGGTTGGTGGAAAGAGGGAGGTACTGGGAAGAGAAAGGTGTCTGGGAGTTTGCTTTAATTTCTCATTATTCTTTTTACTTTTAATTCTATTAGTAATAAATCTTCTTTACTGTTTAAGTTTTGAACCTGTTTTGCCTTGAAGTTTTTTCTGTTTTTCTCAATAATCCTTATTTCCCCTCATGAAAATAATTTTCATGGGTGCCTGGCATTTGGCCAGTGTCAAATCATGACAGTTCCCAGGGAGAAATGATGTGTAACTTTTACCTCTAATCTTGACAAAACTGCATCCAAAAAAATTGACACATTAAATCCCATATTTGCAGACACCACTTGTCACTATGGCATTTAGGCAGGGTGCTATTCTTCATTAAGGTGTTAATGTGAATTCTCTTGCCTTTTCATTTCTTGACAAAGTTGCTTTGCAGCATAGTTATTTTTGAAAAAGAAAACAAAACCAGCTCCACTTGCCATTTCCTTGAAACCACCTCAGATTAACAATGCTGGATTCTCTATGTCTACATTTAGGCTCTCTTGCCGTGAGCTACATACGTGACAGAAATAGATGGTAGGCCATCCCCCTCTCCGCATGCTTATAATACTTAAGTTTTGCTAGGTGATTTCAAAGTTAATGAGCTAACTGTGAAGCAGAGGAATAGTTATAGAGAGGAATAGTGATAGAGAGGAATCCTGGTTTGAGTTGAGATTTCCAGAGGGGAAGCAGGTCTCTGAAACAGTGGTGTGGGAAGAGGAAGCTATGCAGCTGAGTGGCTGCAAGCACATTACAGGACTGAAAGCAAATGCATTGTATCAGGTGATGGCTGCAACAAAGGCCACAGAAGTTCTCTCTCCCTTTTCCCTCAGGGCAGTCTGTACCGAGAAGTTATCAGGGCCTTAAATGATTTTAGTCATCAAATCACAGCAGATCTTAGAAATCTGAACAAGGTCTTTAAATTGTCAAGAGGTAAACACTCCTTGAACCTACTTTTTTTTTTAACCTCTCTTCATAGAAAAGAGGAGATAACCTATAGAGTAAAACTCATCTTTTAGGAACCATGCAGGTTTTTTGACAAATAAATACGAAGTCAAAGTGCTGAAATGGAGCAGTACAGTTCTTTTCCTATTCCATTTTTCCATCTTGTGAAAAATGATCCAGATACATGACGTTCTTTCCTTTCCAGCTTCCTTTTTTCTGTCCTTACACACCAAGCTGTCATTTATACAATGGGAAAATGAGAAGATCCCCAGCTGTGGAAAGAGGCGAAGCCTAAAGAAAGGCCAGAAAAAGGTTTGATGCTTGTACAGAATGTAGCATTTTCTCTATCAGTGAAGAACTTGAAAAATTAATTGGCAGGAAGATTGAAAATTAGAAGGCAGTTAAGTATTCATGATTTAAACTTTAAAATACTTGATGATTTGTAAGATTTATTGTGATAATCTAAGACTGATATTTGGTATTTTTTTAGCATTTAAATTGGCAATATTGATTCCAGTCTGCAGATTTTCAGAGTGAAGGATTAACATTTGCCAAAGTTATTAGCACTAGAAAACCATCATATAAAATCAGTGTGTAAGAGATGATAAGGCTAAAACTGACTGTGATTATAGTTGAGTAGTTGTAATCCAGATACCTAAACAGAAACATTTGTTTGCTATGTAGACTGTAATGAATTACTGCATATGCGCAGAGCTTATTTTCCTTCTGTCTTGAAAATCATTCATTCTATCCAGCTAAATGACAATTGCAAGTTTTACACTGTGTTTTTGCTGTCGTTCAAGAGGACCTCAGCAGGCTGGAGAAATGGACTGACAGAGTCCTTACAATGGGAAAGACATATTTCTTTACCTGGCAAAGACTAAGCCTATACAAAAATGCATGCTGGGGGAAGGCCATATGAAAAGCAGATAGGCAGAAAAAGAACTCAGGGTTGTCACTTGAAAAGGGGACCTATCCTCAGCCCTTAGTGTGGGGAGATTTCCTTAACCCTTAGTGTTTAATCAATCTGTCAGTGCCCCAGGAAAGCTGAGACCCTCTTGCCCGACCAGTCTGTCAGTGTCCCATTATCCCTGCTGGATCCGAGGGCACTTCGACTCACTTCTTCAGGGAAACACACTTCATGACCCATCATCAGGTCTTCCCACTTCATTCAAGTGTATTACCCACTTGCCAGTGCCATTGAAGAATTCACACTAAAAGTTTACAGAATAACACTCTTTATTAATATAAAATTGTGACAGGTTAAGGTTCAAGGATTGTCAGTGGTAGTATCTGACTGCAAAAACATATTCCAAGCAATGTACAGACAAGGTCTAATCTCCAGTAAAAGTACTCAGCACACCCAGAGTATGGTTCTTACCCAATAGRTGTCCCTAGGGGAGAGAAGACAGGTTCAGCCCATTGACTGATCCCAGCAGTTACGATGGAGTCTTTCCTAACCTGTCCCCCATTCTTGACTTAATTTTATGCTATTCCTTTGTGCTTTGGTGGAGCTTGAGGGACTCTAGTCACACATACCTTTGTTACGTCTTGGTGTAAAATTCTCTTGGTCCRCTTTTAAAGATACAGTCAAAAAAATACAGAGGGCATGCCCAGTGAGGGGTGGTTGTACCTTGAAGGCAGGTAACTTTAGGATGAAAGTGTGCATTTATGTTATGGTTAGGTTATGATGAACCACGTTCATCTGAGGAGAGCGATTTTTCCCCAGTTGCTGGCTCAGCAGCAGGACATCTCCTATTTCCCCTGACTGAGAGGTACTATGCAGTTTCTCTGCTGCAAAGTACCTTTGAGTTCCCCTCCCTGCAAGGGTTTCAGCAGAGCTTTGGCCATGGTGCTTCTAGTCCTCTCCACCCTCTGTTCCACCCCTTTAGCAGGTGCTTATGTTTGTATGGGGTATCATCATGGAACATGCCAACTGCATTCCATCCAGGGAACAACAACTGTATTTTACCTTATAATTTACATACCATTGTATCTTCTGTTATGATGTGAATATAACTTCCCAGTTTCCTCTGGTTTTGCCCCCAGCTATCYGTGGGAGGTAAGAGTTTCCCTCTTAAAACCAGGAAACCCTTTTGTACTGGGAGGAAGGCTGAGCAGTGGCACAGATTGCCTACCCAGGGAGGTGATAGAGTTTCCATGCTTAGAGGTATTAAAAATTTGTCTTGACGTGGTCCTGGGAAACATACTCTAGGTCACCTGCTTGAGCAGAGAGATGGACCTGCTGAACTCCAGTGCTCCCTTTTAACCACAACCATTCCATAGTTCTGTGATTCTTTAGCAATATTTTTTCCTTGTAATTTCCTGATAATCCCATCCTGCTGTTTGTCTTCTTGAGTTCAAGAATCAGTCTATCCATAATTATTCTACCACCACTTTTCTATGTGTAATGAGCTAATATAAATCCCAACGTGACTTAGGAGCAGCTTGCTTGTATTTATTTTTTTTAATTCATATTACTTGGTATCTTTCAACACTAGACATTTAATTCCCCTGCTCAGTCACCATCTTCAACACATCTGAAGCTCTTCATAGCGAGTGGTTTTGGCTTGACTAGTTGATGAAGAATTGAAGAAATATGTAACTACTGAATATTTAATACTAAATATTTTGCCATTTCTTAGCTTAATATATTTATACTCAAACACACAATACTTTAAAAGTTTTATATGCTTCCTATGTTAATCAAATTAACTGATTCAAATTTTCAATACATTTTTTGAACGATGATAGTATTCTTTGTTTTTAAATGAAAATTTGAAGTATTTCCAAATTTTAAAGGAGACACATGCATCTAATATTATAATAAATTTTAGAGAAACGAATTGCTCTTCTGACTGTTTGCTAACAATTATTTTTATGACTTATGAGAATATTATGCATTGTTAAAAAAAAGTACTTGCATATAGAAAGACAATTTTTAAACATTAATAATAACACTAAATAATACTAAATGGCCTTCTGTCTCTATACACATTTAGCCAAACAACCATTGCACAATCTAACCATAATTAAAAAAAAAAATCTTGAATAAAGATTATTCTTTTCTTTAGGAGTAAACACTGAATTTTAAAAAGCACAGCCATTCCTGCATTTGAAAGAAGGAAAATGTAGTTTATCTTCCAGGTACACAGAAAGAATCAGCTGAATCTTGGATTTCTTGGCAATACACACTTGCTCTACCTTTGAATATTAAGAAGTAATCACTGCTGTTTTTTTGGTTGTTTGTTGTTGGGGTTTTTTACCCCTTCCATAGTTGAATAGTTCAAAATTGCTAATGAGATCTGTCACTATTAAAAGCAATACAGTTAAATAATTTCTTCACACTTATTTTGATTTCTTTTCCAAGTGCACAGGAAATTCATTCCCCAATTGCATTTTAATGAGTGATTCTATGGATTAGGATATTTTTTCTGTTTGTTTGTTTTTTTGTTTCATTCAGATATAGTTATTATTTGAGAATAGTATGAGGGGAAGAGATAAACTAATGAGGTAAACAACACACAGAGTAATTTGGGTAATCCCTAAGCATTGCTTTATTTTGTGAAGTGGTATTTTTACACAAATTTAAAGAAAATAATTTTTCTTTCATTTTTCCCCTGGACAGCAAGAAAACATACAGCCACTAGTGAAAGATTGCTGATGAAGACATGTATTTAGCCCAATGCAGTTGTTAAAATAATAATTTTATGGTAATTTTTTACAAAATACAAGCCATCATTTGATATTGCCACCTCCATTGTGTGCTTGGTTTTGGGATGTTGTGGGGTTTTGCGCGTGCTCTGTGGTCTACTGCAAGTTCTCTGTTGTTGGCTTATTTATCATGCTGAATTCATTTAGTGATCCCACAGACCTGTGACTTGGTTTTGGCCACGAATAGTTCTGAGGGGAGGAAAACATTCTTCTTACAGGGGACGTGTTAATGGCCGTACTAAAAATACCAATGTAGCCATTTATGGTGGACCTTTTGTTCTCTGCCTTCCCTCACTCAAGTCAATTAATGAGCTGATGGGATGTCTCAGCAAGGTCCAAGGGTGGCCTTTTTTCCTTAAAACATTCCATGCTGAATCTGCTTGAAAAAACCCTAAACCAATACTTGTCTTCTAGAGAGGTAATTGCTCAATAATATATGCCTGTATACGTACAAAACAAAATTATACAGCTTTTAAGGAATCATGAGCATCAAAGACTCTAACATCAAGTGCATCCATTATTTGCAGAGCTAAGGCTTTATACTAAAAAGTTACGGTTTAATGGTTGAATTACTAATTTGAAATTCAGGAAATATGGATTACCAATGTTAAAATTCTCATTGACAAAAGCCTGAAGACACTTAATATAACTTAGATCAGTCTAGACACATAAATCCAGGCGCTTTCTTCTCAAACCCATGCCTAAACGTAGTTCTTCTTTTACAAATCCTAAACCTATACTGGTTTTGAAATGCCTGGAGCCTCACAGTAAATGTCACTATATGCTATTCTGATAGGAGTCCTTGCAACACGCATGTCTTAAGAACCTAGACCCCACAAAAAGATGTCACTTCAGATAGACATTTCTTCAACATTTCTTTGTGGCTGATATCTGTGGCACAGAATGTTTTTGGTGGTTTCCAGCCTCTACAGTAAACTGAGAGTCTAATACCTGATGAGAAAGAAGTCATGGAATCAGTACACCAATGCTTAAGGCCCATTATGGATCAGTCCTCTAGGCGAGGATGATGGACCTTTCAACTGTGCTTACTGATATGAGTACTCCACCATGTCCTAATCTAGTAAATGTTTAGCTGGTTACAGAATCTCAGTAGGTCTAAATTCAGGATTTCTGAAATGTGGATGGTAGTGATTCTTTTCTATTTTTTTTCCTTGCACATATTTTATGCTCTTTGAGGCAGGAACTTTGCAGAGTATGTATTTCATTTTTATGTCTGTAGCATAACAGAGTTCCAGTTTTGATATTTGAGGTCTACCTTTGGAAAAACACTTGAATTTAAAATCTGACTGACATTGTTTCATCTCATTTTATCTTTGGTATTTATTGCAACCACTATGAGTGCTAAGGGGTATGTAGAAGTTTCTACGTTATACTTGTACCTGAGTTTGTGATTAAAGGAAACTGAAAATATCATCAAACTTATCACACAGACTGTAAGTTATCAGTCTTAAGAATAGTTATTATACACAGTGGAATTCTTTAGAATAAGCCTTTTTAATGCCACTGCTTGAAAGGGGAACAGATGTAATTATGTGTGCATGTATGTGCGTTGTTTATTCATTTGTTCGGTTTAGTTTGGGTTTTTTATTGTTATTTGTTGGTTGGGGTTCTTTTACTAGACTGGAATTTAAATACAAAGAAGCACAGTACTCAGTTATGCACAAATCTGCAATGTGCTTTTTACTTACTACATTTTTTCTTTCACTGTAACACAATCTTTAAGAGGAAAAGAAAAGGCTACTTTTAAAGTCTACTTATATGTCAAGACCTCTAGAAGAAACATGCTGTGTAGAAGAGGTTTCTGCAGAAAACTGGAATAGCCTGAGGTCAGAACTTTCATTGTTAGAAGATTTGGTATGATCCATTGACATTTCAATGAGATAGATATGTAGACGTATCATTATATCTTTGAGTTTACAGAGACTACCACAGCCCATTAAAAAACAAAAGTCACACCAAAAGGAACAAGGTTGCCGATTTTGTGAGCAGAAGAGGGACCTCGTGCACTGTATAAAGGTTATTTAAAAAACAYCAAAACCTCTTTGTTCTCACTAATCAGGAAGAAGGGAGGTAGGTATACTTTCTTTCCCAAATTTGCTTAACTTCAGGTATTGATAATGGTGATTTCAGGTCTATTTACAGCAACATGCCTTGAGATAATTTGCAGAAACTACTGCTCAAATTCCGAAAATATTTATTTTATATTTATTAAGACTGTATATTTCTGTGTCTCAGTTTCATTTCAGGTGATTTCAGTAAATTGAAAACATGAAAATCTAAAATAAAATTATAATTCTGCCTTTTACTTATAAAATCAAGGTTTAATTTTACTTTAAAACAATGCAGATAAGCACAATTTTGCTGTTAATCCACAGTTACAGCATGTTGAACAGAATGATGGCCACCATCATTCCTCTGTAATTGCAGAAAAGAATAAGTATAGCAGGAGATACGTACTTACCCTAAGGGAAGATTTTCAATAAAGTAATCTAAGTCTGAAAAGCCCACCATTGACTTTCACTGGGACTGAAACTTCCATAGTCTGATTTTGAAACATCCGTGTAATATCTAGTTCTGGATAGACCCCTGCATTTGAAAATTTGCTAGGGGTGCTTGATGATCTCTTCTTGTACTCATTTTGAAAGGTCCTATATGTTATGTTTACCTCTTCCTTATGAGCAGAATTTTATTTGTGCAAAATATCCTGCAAGTGAATGGGACACAATATTTTTCACGGTTTCAAACATYGTAAGTTTTGTAACTTGGAAAAATCTTTCTAACATCTAAGGATAAATATGTAGCTTTTGCCTCCAAATRAATGCAATCCTTTTAATTTTGAGATACCTCTTTAATATATTTTATACAATATTTGCTAATTGATTAATTAAAACTGCTGAGACTGCATCCCAGCTGTCTTTAGCTAAGGGGTTGTTGTAGCTGACTGCATCACTGCACAAATTGTTTTTAAGGGAAATGTTTTGTTATGATTTATTTGTTGTTAGCTGTCATTTAAAGAGAGCAAAAAATGTTTTGTGACCTAAGAAGCAAATTGAGATTTTTCATGGCTGTTTTTTTGTTGCTTTGATTTTCCAAAGAGAGTATTTAATCAAGACACCAGAGAGGAGAATTCTACAATAGAAATAACTGAAAGTTTTCTTCCAACTTACATCTGAAATGTAAGGCCTACTTGGCCTATGAAATATCCTACAGACTGGCTTTTACCTCCACTGCCTTCTACATGATGGTATCTGGCTATTTTCCCTCTTAAAACAGATTTGAAGCCCATGGCGATTACAAGTACCAGTATGCAGTAATCTAAACTGAACTTTAAACCACTAGGAAGCCTGCAAGAGTAGAGCACAGAACTGTAGTGAAGTTACAAAATAATTAGCAAGGAGGCAAGAGTAAGAATTCAGAAGCTTAACTGTGACATTTCTCTCTGTCCCCCAGCAAACCAATTGCTGCTCTATAATGTCATCCTGCTTTTAGCTTCTTTGTGATTAAGGAATTTTACATTTTTCATATTTATAGGCTGATATTGTAGAACAGATTTGAAGGCTATGGGTTATAGGAGGTCAGTTCAAATTATGCTATAAGTAACCGGCTTTCATTCTGAAAAGTCACATCCTCAATTGCTAGGTATGTCCCTAGGTTTTCTTTTCTTTTTCCTACTTATTGAAAAGAAAGTTGTAATATTGTTTTGAATTTTGGCAACACAAAAATAGAATTTATCTAAAACAATACAAAAAAAAGTCATTCCTAATGGTTAATAATCAAATAAGCGCTATATACCATTCAGCAGTTTAGCCTAATTTTCCTATTGTTAAGTGTAGGTGTGTGATCACACCTGTAAATGCCAATTACATTCCTTTATTTCCTCTTGTGCAGACTCAATGAAGTCAGGAGAATCTGACTATTAAATTAGCAGGGTTTAACTGAAAACATTAATTGTAAGTGAATGTATCAATTAGCTTCTGTAACATACTTTCATAYATCACAATCAAACTAGTGTTTTCCAAATAAAGCTTAGCTAATATGAATACCTGCAATTACTTCAACAGAAAGACTGTGATGCCCCAGTGATTGTGTTATAACGTTTTAATTGCCATGTCCATTCACACTGAACTATGTGCATCTTGTTTTTCATTATGAAAAAGTCTCTGGTAAAAATAATTCTTGTACACTAACATAGATTGCAACTAATAATTCAACATCACTCCCTTCTAATCTCATTTTCAATGTTCCAGAAGGCAAAATATGTGGTTCAATGTTTTTATAAACTTTTACACTAAGACTTTGTTGCGGTAAGAGGTGAATTAAAAAGTGAGAAGTGGAAGGAAGTAAATTCTTGTGAGATGTTTGGTCTAATTTCTTTTGACAATTTTCTTTAATTTCTGTGTCCCAATAATTTTGCACAAAGATTGAAAGTCAGAACAGATGTTTTACTTCTTTCTGTACTAGTTCCGGCAAGGACAGGGGTAATTTTTCAGTAGCCAGGAGGGGACATGGCTAGGACATGGAGGTTATTCCATACCACCTCATTCATTGCTGGGGCAGGAGAGAGGGAGAAGTGGTTCCTCCCCATCTGAGAAAATGTGGCCCAGGGAGCTGTCTGGTATTRTCTGTTACCAGGGTTTTTTTTCCTGTGTGAATAATTTCTTATTTTTACCTTCTGTCATTAATATTGTTTCTGTTATTGTTCATTCTCTTATCTCATCTCAGCCCATGATCTTTTCCCTTTGTGCCTCCAATTCTCAACTCTATCCCACCACAGTGGGAAGGGGGAGGGAAAGACGCGGGAGGGCAAGAAAGCAGCATGTGGTCTTGGAGAGTCTTGGTGGAGGCACTGAATTGGGGAGAATTGACATAAGCCATGACAATTTGCAAGTAAATCTCTCCTGTATGTGCTCACTTAAAGCACTGCAGGTCTTTCATATGTCAACTCTATTCTATTCCCTGTTGATAGCCAAATTTATAAAAATTGCATCTTTTTGGCAGCAACAGAAACTTCAGTACTATTACCTGCATGGTATTTGCTCAGTCTTTGACTATACAACTGTGATCATTATTTCTGTATGAAAATACAGGCTAGGAAGGTGTCATGTGGATCACTGAGTTCTGATGCTGCCAGTCCACAACCATACAAAAGATGTCTGAGTTAGAAGATCTCACAGAGCATTCATTTTACTCTCCATGGGACCACAATGTCATACCAGAAGCGAATGTTTACTTCTCAAAATCTCTGATGAGAGCAGCACTATTAATCATTAAGACCAAAAAGTCTGTCCCCCAACATCTGGAAGTGTTTCTGGGTTTCTTATAATTGACTGAAAGTTTCTGTTAATTCAGGTAACACACTTGTTGCATCTTCTGATGCTTGCCTTATAGCTAACTAAATGATTCAAGTAATACAACTTCGTTATACTGCAAGCTCTAGTGAAAACTTGTACTCCAATAGGATGAATAGGTGCCTTTAACAACACAGAGCCCACCTTGCAGATCTGCACAGTCCAGGAGAAAACTTGAGAAAGCTTGGATTATTTTGTTCTACTTTTTATCCACACATGTTCAAACACAAAAAACGAAATATGGGCACAAATATGTGGATAAACATAAGGACTTCCTTATTTCTCTTTAAAGTGGATGGTTTTGGGTTTTTTTTCTGTCATTCTTGGTAAGTAATTTAATAAAAGCTTAGTAGAAATTTCTGGCTTCCGCTGTTTCTAAGTATGTGAGTGCATGAAGTCATTGTAAAGTTTTTTATCATCTAAAATTCACAGTATGTTTAGTACTGTGCTTTGAAGTTTAGGCAACAGCTGGGAACTTCTCTCATTTATTCTGTTTTTCTTCTCTTGACATCATTGTCAGAAGTTAGGAGATGGAATTTGTTGTTAAATACAATACTAGCATTGAATGCTCTGAAATGAGACTTCATAAAATAGAAATCGTGTCTTCTGTTTATAWTATGTAATATTTTATGATTGTCTTCTTCAGATAGGACTGAAGAACTTTCAAAAATTGCCCATATATTTTAGCCAAGGCTATCTGAAATACCAGTAATTGGAACAGTCTCTAAAAGGTCATTCTCTGTTTTTTTATTTCCGTCTCCAACTGTCCAGTGAGTTATCCCTCTCAGTATAATTCCTTATGGAGAAAAACTGATTCACTTTTGGTTATAAAAAATAGTTCATCATTTGCTGCACAGTTTACACTGACACTTTACCTATCAATTTTATTGACATTTCTTTCAGAGTATTGGGCTGTACAGGATTTTAATTTGTACCTAATATGGTTGAGTATTAAATATTCTATACAACAGAGTATGTAAAGTGAATGCAATTTTTGCTTCAAATTTATTCTTGCAGTAGTCAGTTTTCTGAATATTTATGAATTTGATAAAACTTCTGATTTTGAAAAAAAAGGAATGAAAATATTTTTATATTTTAAAAATTAATGGTTATATATTCTCAGCTGGAAATTACTTTTATTTTACAGTCTTAGATGAATTTATTAATTTTAACAAAAAATCACAGACAACTCAAAATTGTCTGGACCATTTCAGTTTGTCCACACAAATAGATTTCAAAGAGCACTGCACACTCTTCCAGGTTCTTTTATTCAGCAGTTTTTAAAACATTTTCACTGTAAACTGGCTATTTTCAAATCCCAAAAAAATCCCACATTAAAACTGTTACTTAGTTGTCATGCACATTTCCATTTAAAATTTGTTTCACAAGTACACAGTTCTTATTCAAAGAAGTTTCTTAGGACTTGATTCGTTGGACTTCTCTGTACAGCAGAACATGCACTGAATTCAGATGAGGCCTGTCTGTGAAGTGTTTGAAGGCAAGGCCTGGTGATAGACATTTCATCATAAAAGAAGGTACACTTGGAAGGATGCAAAATCATATTTTTTATTGGTATCTTGTATGAAAAAATCTTTGAAAGAATTTCTGGAACAAATCAGTTTAGGAAGGGACTTTAGAGCTTTTAGCCTACATTTTACAACAAAGAATTTGCTAAAGTTATCTAATTTTATCTAAAATCTAATTTTTAAATTAAACTGCAGGAAGGATGGTAGTATTCTGGACATCTTGATGCTGTTGTTATTATCCAAGTTCAGTGTTCAAAAACCCAAGCAAGGGCAGTCAACTGAGGATAAAAGATTGTTTGGCTTCCACTATCCTTACAAATATCTATTCAGTAGAGCTTAGAGGTTTTCCAGTGCCCATAACAATCTCTSTTACTTTCTTAGTCAACAAAATAAGCAACGCATTTGAGCTTACTAGCATCACTGTTATTTCAGAGTGATTAAATATTGTATAATTYTCAATGGACCGAACAGATTTTCAGACTTGAAACTTATATTTGGCTCTTCCTTAGGCTTGCAATGAGGTGCTGATGCCTAACTACATTTTCCTACACCTCTTGGATATGTATCCTAACTACTATTTAAAAATGCATGACTAATACACCTCTTACCCCACCTTTCGTTGGGCTGTCACATTTCACGTTGTTATCAACTGAGATGGCTTCTGAAACAGACAGTTTTTCTTCTCCCCTGTCCTGCACACCTGGATGCTTTGCACCCGCAGATATGTTAACACGACCATGTGCTGAACCGGATCAGGCAACTAACACAAGTCAAACCTGACGTGTTTGGAGGGTTTCTTTTAGCAGTGGTTAATTTTCAGATTCAGCTCCCTGCTTGACTCCACAAGCTCTGTGAGAGGAAAAACAATTGGGAAAGTCTTAGATGTATCAGAAGCAAGATGGCATTCTTTAGCAGCAGTGCAAGAAGATGATGATTACTGTGTTTATGATACTGAAGATTTACAGGGTCTGTATTAATATCACTTTCTTTCCTCTTGCATTTTAGTGAATAGGCAATTCAATTAATTTGTGTGAGCTGCAAAATCAACAAAAAGGTGGAACACGTCCAAAAGCAGAGAGGAAGGGTTGGTGTGGGACCAAGGCTTTTTAAATATTCTTTCTTTCATAGAAGCAAGCCATGAGCTCAGATGTATCTTGCACCTTTCTTATTTTGAGTCTTGAAGGAAAGAGAAAATAAAGAGGCTGTCAGAGCAGCACTATGACCCTGCCTGCATGCCCTCCTGTTTCCCTTGTTCTGGAGATAATTCTCACAGGTCTGTGGGGAGAGTAAATTCAGCTGGTTAAACTCTCACCTCCACCCCTCAAAAACAAGGTTTCTGTCAGCATGGGCAAGCTGCTCATAGGAGCTGGGTTGCCAGGAGTGACAGGGTCCCCCAGGGAGTACCAGGGCAGGGTCTGCAACTACAGCTGTTCCAGCAGCCCAGCTGGGAGCAGGATGGCTGTGATGCACTCCACACAAGGCACCTCCCCAACGCTGCTCCTTCTTACAAGCTGAGAAATGCTGCCATAATATCCCAAAAACCAGCAAAGGAAAACATGAGGTGAATAGTCATCAACATCTGTTTTCTAATAGTAGACCAAAAAAATTATTATAATGATACAAAGAAAAGTGGTTTTGTTTGTCAGTTTTAAAGTCTATTGTATGAATCTACTTTCTTCCATTTAAATCAGTTTTGCCACACTTTGCCACTGTTCAGRTCTTGATATGACCTGAAAGGAATTTCAGGTGTGCCATGTGACATTGTACCACCACAATCAGAGAAATTCGTGTTTCTGTCACTCATTTGAAAATAAATTATTTCTCATTTTCCCCATGTATTTGAAAAGCAGATGAAAACAAGGCACAATGAATCAAGATCAACCCATTCGGATACCAGTTATGAAATAAAAAATACACCTGGTGTCATGTATCCAATTGCACATGTAGATTTCATTCTGTGATGAATAAAAATAGCTGTAAACCTTGAAGCTACCCAATGTAGAATAAAACTGTCCCATCTAAACTAAGTTTTAAAAGTTCAGTAATCATTACAGAGAGATATAATTAGTACAACTATCTATAAATATCAGATAACAATCCCTTAAAGAGCTATCTTAAAACTTCAGTGTTTTTATTTTGTAGAGTGGCCAATCTGTTTCAAGCAAATATGACTGATGGCAGTGTACTTGTAAGTACTATATTGAAATAGGGTCTTTCTATATGACTTTTGACTACATATATTTACAGACACTAGATGCAAACGTAATCAATACATCTCTTAATGGTGTTTAGGTTTCAGTGCAAAAGTTTTGTCAACTTTGTAAAGAAAAAAAGAAGTGATTTATCAGCTCCCTGCTGTCTACAGCTTCAGAGATTTTGACAGAATGAATTTTTACATACTGTGTCTGTTTAAGATTTTTATTGAATTCATATATACAGGTTACATATAAGATCTTGGTGAAGAGAACCTTCTTCTTTGAGATGTCATTTCTCTGAGAAATGGGTGATAAATGCTAATTACATAAAGCAGAGTAGACTGCAATATGTAGGCTCTGTGATCATAATCACCAGCACAATCATGGGCTTTTGCATATTTGAGATTAGAACTGGTTGGGTTTTAGTGTAAAAAATGCAATAATTCAGTTTTGAAAATGTCATGTGAAATCACCTCTGACAATGATTAAACACAATTTACTTTGCAAATATCCAGAAAGAGGATTACAATATTTAACCTAGACAGCATCATTTGAAACATCATTAAAAAAAAAAAAAGAAAAAAAAAGAAAAAAAAAGGTTTCAATATGTTCAGAAGAGTTAGCTATATTGAGAGAGAAAAAAAGTGTGGCAGAGAAGGAAGGGTAAAGCTGTATAAGATGATGCATGTCAATGACAGATTAATTAGTGCTTTCATTTTAAGTTACAGTAGCCTTTTAGAATGGTTTATTGCTAATCAGTTTGCATGTGGATACTATGTGCTGGCCTGTCTTTTCTTCTCTGGAAAACAGTGTGACTCATCTCTTTCTCTCCCTACAGTTGTACTTCTCTGCATGGATGGGCAGTCTTCTGGGAAGGTGTGAGCCCTCAGGGGCTCACAGCTACAGAGGTGCATAGGTAGAAGAAGTGAGGAGCAATAGCTGCCTTGGGGATCTTCTGATTTGGCATGCTGCCGTTTGACCAACATTTGTCACATCGACTGGTCAAAAATCCACCCCCAGTGATTGACTTGAGATCAAACTCTTGGTGCAGCAGGGAGGTCAAAATGCCATTCAATTTTTCCCCATGAGAGTTTTGCACCGTCTGGGGTGAGGGCCTAGTTTACATTGCATGTGGGATGGGATTCGAGTAGTCTCACATCATCTAACTGTGTGCACCCACAGGTGTGCATTGATTTAGAAAAAAAATTCAAAAAGCATATAGGGCATGTTCTGTTAACCTGGTTTTATTGCCTGTTTTTCTTAGTGTGGATGGGAAAACCAGAGTGGAATTCCTGTCTGGGGAAACATAGCAAAGGATAAAGTTTCAGGGCCATTGGTGTCAGCTGCAGTGGTGCTGCCTCTAGACTAGCTATGAACATTCATATATTTTATGTGACATTCATTTGTTTACTTTCCTGAGTACTAGGGAGATAGCAGCCTCAGTCTTTATCGAAGTTGAATGAGGTATTTTGAACTTGTGTATGTGCTGTGGTTCTCCAGACTCCTCCCAGAAATAAAGCAAGATGCAATAAGCCATGATAACCCTCACAGTTTTAGGGAGACAGGTTTCATAAATGTCCGTAAAAGTTCTTCAGCATTGAATCAGTTGCCTGAAGGTACATATCCATCTTTAGTTTCACAGGGTTTAGTATTGACTGAAAATTGTGAGTATCTAGACATGGGTATATGGCTCAAAACAGCAGGAGGGTAATGTTCACAGTGGCAGTCGTCTWACAATGTGGGGACTGATGTTTTTTGAGGGAGATGGAAGCAGACAAGTCTCTGTTGGAAGACCTAAATGCTCAAGGAAAACAGATATCTTGAATCTGGTAGTATATTTTGTCCATGAGTACCCAACTGAGAGTTGAGGAGTTCAGCTTGAACGAAGCTGCCTGATACTGTGGAAGTGATTAATGCAAAGTATAGAAGTCTGAAGTAATGAAAAACAATTTTTTTAGACTTTGATTACCACCAAGTTCAGAATGAATTGGTCACCTCAGAAGGTGCCCATTAGGAACCTACATCTGACAGATTGCAACAGCAGGAAGCATTTTCCCGATAGTCAGGTGTTCTTGGAAAGTGAATGTTAATGCTGAAGAGTGTGCATTGGCTCCTAGGGGAGGACCTTGAATGCTGCTATTCCTAATTTAAAGCCTTACAATTGATGTTATTCTTCTCCGAATAGTAGCACAAGATAAAATCCTACATGTAGGTACAGATGTCCCTTGTGCCAAATCTCCTGTCAGGAATAGAGGGAATTCCTGACAGGCAGGGTGGTACTCTGCCGTGTTGTGCTGGTTTGAATGTGAACCAGCAGGGCAAATTAACCCCCCACAAATACCTCGAGAGACATTTAGGTCAGAATTACAATTTCAATAGAAAGGTTATAATAAATACAGTAATAATGAAAACACGGGCTTAAACTAGCAGAGCTATGGTACAATCTGGCAGTGGTTGCAGTGCTGTTGAAAGCAGTAGTCCCGTAGAAAGGCCTGTTCCACTGAGTATCCAGTGGTGGTGGTCCCATTGTCTGGTTTTCCAGTTCTCTGGTTTTCCAGTGGTCTCTCCCCATCCGAAAGCCTGCTTTTATGTGGTGTTTCCTTAGCCTGTGCCTCCCCCAGGGGTGGGGATTTCCACAATGGAAGGGGATGTTCCCGATGTTCTATTGGTTGGTTCAGTAATGGGCTCACATGARCCTGGTCTCAGGGAGCAAACGGTTGCTGACGTTCTATTGGTTGGTGTTTATCCGGTTCGGTAATGGGCCATTAACAGAGATAATCCACTCAGGATGGGTGGTGCTTGCTGTTGGCCGGAATGGTTATCACAGTTGAGATAAGGAGTACCACCCCACCTCACATGAGCACAGTTTCAGAGAGCAAATGACCCAGTTTATCGAGCCTACTCTCAAGGAGCAAATGACTCAGCTGATCAAGGCAATGTGTGGGTGGTGATAGAATACATCCTTTTTTTGGTTAACCCAGGACATGTGTGAAGAGGAAACTCTGCTGTCTCTTGGGGTAGGCTTGGGATATACCTSTCATGGGTTAAGGAGACGGATGTGTGGTAGGACAGTGGATGTGGGACACTAGACATCAAGCTCTAGCATGTTTTGGGAAGATAATGCTGTGGCTGAATAGTGAATGATGTGGATTCTAGATGGAGCTCAGATGTGATTTTAAAAGAAAAAGGGGAAGCTAAGTATTTAAAAAGGAAAAAGTAGAGCTTTATATTAGTCTTGGTTGTGGCCTCACATTGTCTAATACTGGCTCTGATTGCYGTGGTCATTTTCCATTTATGTGGCCCAAAGCAGTTTTTCTGCAGGAGGCTCTGATTACACAGCAGTGGGAGAGAGTGTAACTTTTCCTTTTCTCAAGACCACACAGGAAAGAAAAAAAAGTAAAAAATTCAGATTTGCTTCTGTAAACTCATATTGTTTAATCCGAATGGGACCTATTATTGTCAAGTAAATAGTATTTATTTTCGGGACTACAATTTTAGAAACCTTGTTTCCTAGAGAGAACAAACTGTATCAATAGCAAAAAGTTACTTGCTTCAAGCATAAATCATTTTAAGATCATTATTTTTTCTTTACAAAAAATTTTAGCTCTGTTGTGTTTCTTTGAAATGATTACATGATGTGTTATTTTTAATCAGATCCGCAGTTTCATTTTACTTTATATTAAGAGGATGCCATCAAACATATAATAGACAGTGTCACATTCACGTTAATGATGATCCAGGAGATTGAGGCATTTTACTCTGTAGTTCAGTTGTGTTTTGTGGTTAAGCAGTAAAGTCTTATTTGAAGTGATAATAATTTCAAAGCTTTCTTCAGGATTTATGTGTTTGCYAGTAATCTTGACTTGATGAATTGATAATCAATGGTTAAAACAAATATCCTGAGCACTAAGATTATTTAATGCTACTCATATATCTCTATTCATTTAATTTTATGTACAGTGAACTGATGAGAAAGGTGTGCAGAGAACATCAGAAAAAACAATTTTTATGAGAATAAGTAAGAGGAACCGAGAGGGGCCAACATGAGTTTAATTTACTGAATAAAAATCTTGGGAGAAAATCTGTTCCACTGCAGTTATGGTAATGTGAATGGGAGTTATTTACATATATTAGGAGGCCCGTTTTCCCCAGAGATCATACACSTTGTATCGGTTTCTGCTTAAATAGGCATCTTAGAGTAATTCTTTCTCCTTATTCAGATATGGGAAGGCAGAGAGGAAAATTAATTTCAGATGGCTTTAAGCAAATGTTAGAAAGGTTAACATTCACAGACTTCTAAATATCTTTTGGGCAGCTGACATTTTCAAATACTAAGCTTTTTCCTTTAGCTGAATTACTGTGCTGGGCAGAAAGCAATGRATGTGTGAAATGAAATATGCCATTCAAATACTGAAAAGAAGGGGAAAATGGCTTGTAACTATTACAGAGAAGAAAAGGTAAAATTGAAAGCCTCTGCTACAAGCTGAGTGTTCTGTTTGAAGCATTTCACATGGGCTTGATATATTTTATGTATGAGAAATTCTTGGAAACTTTTTTCTCTCACTAAAATACCTCCAGAAGTAATTTATTTCCAGATAAGGAAATTGCCTATTCAAATGAGAGAAAGATGTGGTTTAAAATTCCACAAAACCACATTGCAAGATGAACCCGAACAGCAGGCAGCATTACTGACTGAACCAACGTGTTTGAGTACCATTTTGGATACAAGAGGGAGCTAATCTGTTAATGTTTTTGCTTTAAAACGGAATTGTCTTTAGCATGCATGCCTACAGTATGGAAACTGAGTATGCATTACCAACATGCATTTATATATGTATAAGATACATACATATTGTTCCATACAACAAATTGTTGCTGGAAAAGAAATTAAGAGATATTTCTTACTACAGTACAGATACTTGCCCATCATTGACCTAGTTTGATATA
Organism: Amblyornis subalaris; assembly: GCA_018881555.1. Taxonomy (NCBI): domain Eukaryota; kingdom Metazoa; phylum Chordata; class Aves; order Passeriformes; family Ptilonorhynchidae; genus Amblyornis; species Amblyornis subalaris. The sequence goes on from JACAXG010000211.1 coordinate 968,132, forward strand.
ACATGATAAACACTTTCTCAGCATCACTGCAGCAAAATATTTTGAATAAATCAATTTGTACCATGATTCCAATTACCTTTGCAACACAAAATAGGTTTTGCCTAGAGAAACATGAATATCCAAATGTTTAGCTCCAGTAAGATGGATTTCCTAATCAGATGTGAGCATTTTTACAGCCTCCTAAGAAACTAAAGCCTGTGCAGTGGTGGTATGTTTACCAGTGCTCCTGATAACTTCTGGGCCTTTTAGTCTTCTTCAGCCACATTTAACAAAGGAATAGACATCACTCAGCAATGGGACATTGCAATGCTTTTGACATAATTCATCCATGTACCAAAAAGGAAGAGAGGGAGCTCATATTACTAGAGGAATGTGCTTCTAGAGGAAATTGAGGAGATTTTAGGGAGAATTTTGTGTTGAAAGTCTGCTAAATTATGACAAGCAGGGGATGAGGATGCAGGAAGAACCTGTCATTACTGTTGTTGAATTGGAAACTGCCAGAGGAGAACTGAAGAATAGCTGTGGGGTTGTTTTAAGGATAGRGTGGAGGTGAGATCTTGTTTTATTTCAATGAAAATAGGCAGAGGAAACATATGGGAAGGTGGACATATTTCCATGACAAACCAGGTTCAACCATAGTTTTATGATTAGCAGGACAATTCAGTAGTCTTTTACTTATAAGATAGTGACAATAACAACAGTGGTGATATTATGCAGTCATAGAGTGACTTGGGTGRTAAGAGACCTTAAAGATCATCAAGTTCAACCCCACTGCCATGGGCAGGGACACCTTTCACTAGATCAGGTTGCTCAACATCAAAAGCAGTAAAAAAATAAGGATGAATTTCTCTCCTACATTCATGAATTGGGCTGTAAYTATAGGTGTCAAATCTAACACATGGGCAGTTCATTAGGGCCATAACATAAACTCAACTTGACATTTTATTTCAGGAATGATTAATCCTTATTCTAAACATCACTGCATAAAAATGCAGCCTTTGTAGCAAGTACRCATAGCCAAGTATCTTCTCAGCCATAATTACTAGGCTACCAAAGTGGCCTTTGCATGTGTTTACTCACCCTGTTCCATAAATTCTCTGCTGAGCAGTAAAAGCAGTTCCAACAGGAGACTGAGGAGCACCATACACATAGCATATGGTATCACAGTCACAGCCTGAGTGGGTGGGTTCTTTAGTTACTTATCTGAAAGAATGATTCTGATTCCTGGTGATGGAATCCTTAAATTCTGGGGAAAAAAAATTATGGTATTTCACACTCCTGTTTTTCTCTGCACATTTCCTCTATGATCTGCACCTTCTGCAAATGGATATCTCCATGCTTARTATCAAAGACACCCCTTTATTACTGTGAGCACTGTAGGGAGCCCAGTTACCCAAGCTGGYATTGATTCTGCCAGAGGCATAGAGACTTTTGCTGAATTTGGTCCTGTATGTCTTTTCCAGAGATCCATTCCTATTAAAATCAGAAGAACCCTGTGAGAAGAATTTTGTTTTCTAAAAATTCACAGATGCTTCCAATTATTTTTTATAGGAACCTGTTGCAACTGTTAGGCTTATGAGATCAGAGGCAACTTCTTTCCTTCCTTGTTATATGTATCAAAATGAAAGATAATCATGGTGGCAATAGGTGTGAGTGAAATACAATTAATAGTTATTAAGACTTWATTTTATATATCCCTTCTTTTTATGGCTAATCATGATTCAATGTTTGTGTGTTGATTTCTTTGAGATTAAAAAAATCCAGCTTTTGGCTGTGATTTGACAGTATGTCAGCTAGTATTTCCTCTTCACCCTTTCTTTTCAACAGTGGTAACTGAAAGGACGAGATCTGATACGTAAAGTTTCTTAAAAACATGTATTTCACATAAAAGGCGAAGAATACTCTCTGTATAAGACCTGAGAAATACTTTAAACCCCGTATCTTCTAAGTTATTTAAGTACATAACTCATAGCAATAGATTTAAACATACACTTAAATATTTTGTTGAATTATGCTCTAAATATAACTGAACATATGTCTAGTTCTTGGGAGYGGGAACATTAAAGAGTGACAGCAGGCTAGACTTAGAAATCACATGCTGTCAGAACAGCACAGCTCAGTGAAAACAGTGTACAAATAACACCAAAGCAGGGTTGTGTGACAAAAGCCTCTGCGGATATTGTTGTGGATTGAAAAGGAGAAGTCGGTCAAAATATTTTGATCCTATGGCAGATATAGACCTACTGAAGCTTAAATATTTAATAATAAAATGTCCAAGATGTAAGTGAAAGTTGCTATCAGAAATCTACTCTGTAGTGAAAAATAACCAAAGTTAATTTTCAACATCAAAATGTTTTCTCATTCTGCACTGCAATAAAAACAAATCCTGTCATGGTATTCCCTGTTCACCTTCCTGTTTTTGCTCTGCTCATCTCAGAGAAGTGTGGAACCTCAGTCCATGTTCTACCTAAACACTGTAGTTATCAGCTCATTAACTATCACACAGTCTAATTTTTAAATTCCGCAATGAAATCTGAATAAATAGTTTTAATTATTTTAGCAGTGATTTTGTCCCAGTAGATAAGATTTGTTATGATTTTAGTGTTAAGTTTTACATATGGTTTATAAAATTCAAGGATATGAAAGTTCTTGGTGGTGGTTGAAGTCTAAGTTTCGAGCCTAGTTTCTGGGGCTTGAGGGCAAGGAGTTGTCAATTTTTCTTCCAGTCAAGAAGTTGCATATTTTTATTTGTTTAAATTTTCCTGTTCCTCTTCCTTTTGCAGATCTATTTGTCTGCTTGGATTTCCTAACTACAGGGGTCTTACTGCCTCAAAGCATCTTCTGTGTTCAGTTGTACTTTGTTAGACCTGTTCTACTCATTTGTAGTACTAGAAAACATAATATAAGGAGACATGGGGCTGGACTTCGCTGTACTTAATTCTAAAACTCTTTCTGAGATCAGTGAGAACTGATGCAGAACAAGCAGCATTGGAGAGAAAAGGACTTTCACTCTGCACTTGCTTTAAAGCTGTTTCAAAGTTGCCATAACTATGCTGAAATTATGGAAATGGGATACATGATCTCTTATGCTGGCAAGAATGCACTGTCACTGCATATATGGCATCAGTTAGTAATCRTAAAGTATATTCTGCATAGTTTTAGGATCAGATTTACTGGTTTTTACACTTATGGTTCAGCACATATCTGTCTTCTGCAGCCTTTCATAAAACTTTTTTCCTGTGCAATAACCACTAGAATATGCTTATAGCTTAGCAGGATACTATCAGTTTTAAAATCTTTCCCTGCATTTTACTGCTACCTTTGCCAATGGCACTGCAAAAATCCTGAAATTTTATGAGACTAAGGGAACAAGAGTTCTCTTTGGGGTAAGTTTTTATTTCTTGAAATATATATTGTATCAAATTAATAAAGTGTTGCCTGACAAGAATTCTCTGGATGAGGTTGGTAAGGAATTGACATATGGTGAATGTACTCTCTTATTTAATTCTGAATTCTAGAGCAATATTAAAACAAATTTAACTCTTAATTGACTTAACAGCTGATACAGGATTTCTTCTTGCCATGTTTTGCTACATTTCCTTTCTATAATTTTATATTTCTGTTGAGCTGTTGTAGCAAGTTTACACTGTCTAAGCCCTTTCTTGTTTCTGCCATTTCTATTTCTGTCTAGAGTATTGCATTTGTATCTTATCTGTAAYAGTTTGGGGAGATTAGAGCAGTTGAGACGCTAAGAACCAACATGACATTTTAAGTTTTATTTTTGTTGAAAATAGCACAATACACAAACCCAGAAAACATTATTTTGGAAACAGCAATGACTTCAAATTGATTTCCTTTAAGAATATCCAAGATGCACATGGCTTCACGAGGGGAAAGTCCTGCTTGTCAAATCTGATTTCCTTCTACGACAGGGTAACCCATGTACTTGATCTAGGAAAGCCAGTAGATCTAATAATTTTGGACTTCAGCACAGCTTTTGATACTGTCTCTCACAGTATCCTTCTAGACAAAATATCCAGGACTCAGCTGAATAACTGTTACGCAGTGGGTGAGGGACTGGCTTACGGGTTGGGCACAAAGGATTGTAGGGAAKGGGGTAACATCAGGCTGGCATCCAGTCACTAGTGGGGTTCTTCAGGGCTCCATCCTCGGCCCTGTGCTCTTCAACATCTTCATAAATGACTTGGATGTGGGAGCCAAAGGGATACTAAGTAAGTTTGCCAATAACACTAAATTAKGAGGAGCTGTTGACTCCCTCAAGGGAAGAGAGTCCCTGCAAAGAGACCTTGACAAATAAAAGAGCTGGGCAATCACCAACTGCATTAAGTTTAACAAGGGCCAGTGTTGGATTCTGCACCTGGGATGGGGCAACTGTGGTTGTGTGTATAGACCAGGGAACCAGAGGCTGRAGAGCAGCACTGAGGAAAAGGACCTGGGGGTCCTGGTCGATGGCAAGTTGAATTTGAGTCAGCAGTGCCCTGGCAGCCAGGAGGGCCACCCATGTCCTGCAGAACATCAGGCACAGCATTCCCAGCTGGTTGAAGATGATTGTTCCGCTCTGCACTGGAGCAGCCTCACCTTGAATAGTGTGTGCTGTTTTGGGTGTCACAGTATAAAAAAAGACATTAAGGTATTAGAGTGTCCAAAGGAGGGCCATGAGGATGCTTAAGGGCCTTGAGGGGAAGCTGTATGAGGAGCAGATGAGGTCACTTGGTCTTGTTCAGGCTGGAGGAGACTGAGGGGAGCCCTCATTGCAATCTGCAAATTCATCATGAGGGGAAGGGGCAGGTACTGATCTCTTCACTCTCGTGAACAGTGAAAGGATTCAAGCAAATGGCATCAAGCTGAGTCAGAGAGGGTTTAGGTTAGATATCAAGACAAGGTTTTCACCCAGAGGGTGGTTGAGCTCTGGAACAGGCTCCCCAAGGAAGTCATCACAGCACCAGCCTGATAGAGTTCAAGAAGCGTTTGGACAGTGTTCTCAGGCACATGGTGTGACTCTTCGGGCTGTCCTGTGCAGGGCCAGGATTGGACTTGATGATCCTGATGGGTCCCTTCCAATTCATCATATTCTATGATTCTCTGACTCTGTGATTATGTGATCATTTTATTCCATTATAATTTGTACTTTTACACTTTTCTTTGTCATTAAAAATTGTTCTTATATTTGCAGGTGGGTTGTGAATGGCATTGATTACTGAGCTATGATATTCAGATCATAATATATAGTGTGAGGATGCCTGGAGTGTCTTGATATCCCAGAAACTTTAAACTTACACAAAAAATATATATATACCCAGAATGCTCTGTGTGTATGAATAAAATTTATCTGTGAGAGGGAAAAGGAACAAAAGGTATTAACTGCCTTAGTGGGAGTATTTTGATCTAATTTCTGCTTAGGTATAGGCTAGAAACCCTCCTTGTTCTGGTTTTGATGTAATACGGTGACTTCATTCTACAGTCGGCAGTTCCATGATTTTTAAATTTATAACAGAAAGATATTGTTATACATTTCAATGTGAGTGGAAGGTCCATTTTGACTCTTAAGAAATTGTCTTTGCCTTAAAGCTATAGGGAAATATCTCCTATGGTCATATATTTTGTATGGTTATCCCTTGTACAAAAGACCCTCTTAAAACTTTGGAATTCCYTAAGTGTAGATGAACATTTCTGGGTTTTAACGTAGAGTTCAAAGTTTGGAATGGACAGATTTCTTTGTTTTGCTATATGCAATTGCAAGCACTCTCTTAAGTCATTAACCTACACTGTATCATGATTTTAATTTTTCGGTGAACTTGCCCACATTTTTGACCCCAGGCTTATGTGTTTAGTGATTATATGTGACAGCAGTTCACCTGTTTTCTTTTGGGTATTTGAGCACTGCTCAGATTTGGGTTTTCTGCCTTTATTGGTTTCCAGTAGGTGGCATCAATGCCTAATAAAGCTCTCTGAACCTTTTCTAGTCGGAGTGGTTTTGTATTTCATTCAAGACAAAATGTTATTTCAGTACCAACCAATATTACTAAAAGAAAAAAGAAATTAAAATATTTTAATTGAATTGTGGCTTCTCAACATAATTTTTATTTCTCTACCTGCTAGACTCCAGCAGTTTTTTGAATAACAAAACTCATTAAGAAAACCTTATAATCTGTCTGACTTTGTAAAACCAGATCTACCCATTCTCAAATAATACTCTTGCTTTCACTTCAAAATTTCTGGATGTTTCACAGTTATTAAACACTAAATTTAATGGCAAAATTAAAGCAAACAGCACAGGTAAAACATTTGTAATTTTTAATTCAAAATTGGAGGTATGAAAAGAATAAATAGTTCATTAGATTGACTAGAGTTTTTGATTATTTCTTTTTTTGTCCAGACAAACTTTTAAACAAAAAGATAGTCACAATTCTAACCCAATACCATCATAGGCATGTTACTAGTGTATAGTGCAGACATGTTCTCTGGACACTTCCACTTCCTTCCCGTAACATCTGTGACGTTAGGTTGCTGATTGCCCATGGATTAGTTAACCATGGCCAAACACAACTAAGCTTTCCCTTCTTCTTTTTTGAAATGTCTGTTAGTCGCTGATTCCCAAAGATAGGTACAGATACGTTGGACTCCAGTCCCTCTATCAAATTTGTCTGGAATTCACTAGTGCTTTTAAAAATTATTAGGGGATTACTGGCAGATAGGCAATGAAACAACACAATCTCATTTTTTTCTTCAAGGATAAAGAAATTCAAGCTCTCCAGTCTTTGGGRAAAATGTTGAAATATGCAAATATATTTCCCTGAAAAAAACACTTGCAAACTACTAGTTTCAGTATTCTGGATTGGACTGGTCCAGGCATGACTCTCAGGAACAGTATCCTGATTAGATTATGAAATTCTGGGAAATGAGAAAAACATATGGCACCACTGATTTATAAATGATTTATAAAAGCCAATGCTTCAGCCAGCCTACAAACTTCATAGCACATTTTAGCCTTGAAATGTTATTACAGGAAACACATCCATGTGATTCCACTGCCTATGTGGAGAAGCTCACCTTAGTTGCAGGCTGTATCCCTTAGATAATAGAGATATCAGTGATTAACAATTGTCTCCGTGGAGTTCTTAAATCTAAATCTCTGACACTCAGCAATCTCGGAGTAATAACTGACTGTCTGGAGGTGCTGACTTCTGGCTCTGGGATTACATACCTTCCCAGACATGATTACAGCTATCAGTGACAAGGATGTAGCAGGAAGTTAAACGGATGGAGAGGGTTCAGTTTTAAGGAGTGGTAGGAAAAGCTGGTGACATGGTGTTAAACTCCTAGCTGGCAACTGTAAAGTGGAGGCTTGGTTAGGGTCCTAGTACAGGAATCAGGGAGGGTAGGGCATGAAGGTTATGGTTTCCTTATGTGTGGGAAAAGGAACCAATCTGGGACCCATATGCTCTCAACTTCCCAGTACCAAGAGATGTGAGCACCAGTATTACATAGGAAGACTGTAGAGTTTATTGTGGGTTTATGATATATAGAAAGGCTTGGAAACATGCTTTAGAATTATTTAATCTAGCAAGCTTTGTTTTTATAGCTTTTCTGATTGCTTCATGATTTGGCGTCTGAAGTTTTTGACATGCTGATATGTAATCCTTGCAGTTTTCAGTTTTGCTAACAAAGCAGAATAAGCCAAATGATTGTAAAAGCTGCTGGATACTTCAGAAAAGCCATTCTAAGCCCAACTCTTTCAACTGTTACTTATGAAATAAGAGGAATTTCTCAAAAGGTGTGGTAATAGTAGCCCTATTTCTTGTCCTGAATCCAGACTAATGCAGCAAAGATGTTGCAGGGAGTTAGATTTGGAACACAACATGAAGAAAAGATGTCAAAGACTGTTATTATACTCCTATATGCATATTCCTATTTACAGTGTGCTGTGCAGCTATCTTGTAAATTATGAGCATTTAGGAGATAAATTACTGATAAATAATGAAAATCCATCCTCAAGTGCATGCAAAGTCTTGAGTGTAATTAAGAATAGGGATGACACTGATCAGAGACAAGGTAAAACAAGGATGTAAAAAGGAAAAAGAAAAAGAACACCAGATATTGTATTATAAATGTAATGCAGTAGCTACCAGAAAAGACATAGTAATTCTGTCTAGTGCCCTTATGTGACAGTGATTCCATTTGAAAATCAAATGGGAAAATGTAAAGTGAATATGATAATGCAGGGATTGATTACATTGTTCAGAGCAAAAATAGGTAAGTAAGAGAACCTCGCTGAATAATCTGGCTTTTCTCCTCCCTTTCCTCCAACTGTAATGGATTTTGATTTTCATTTTGTATTCTATATTTTATTTTTAAGTTTTCTTCAAGGGAAGCAGTAAGAAACCTTCTTTCATTCAGAAGCACAGAAGCTGTGATCCTGCTGGGGAGAGGTTCCTGCTCACTTGGAGCACTTGGCTGATTGATTGCTCAAAGTATCTGTATAATGGTGTTAATCTTCTGGTAGTACAGCAGACTAAATCAATTAAAATTCACAGGAGTGCTATCTGTTGCACAAGGCAGTTTTCTGCTTAAAGTGAATTAACACACCAGATCTGCTCCTCCATGTCTTTGAAGATAGTCGTAGTAAAATAATAATTTAGAAAGAAAAATCTACTTAGTTTGATACAGGAAAATTATGCAACTGGATAATGGATCATTTTAGATTTCTCAAGAATTAGACTTATTGTTCTTCTAAATGGTGATCAACATGATTATATGAACCTTTTTATTGAGCTATACTTTATAGCCTTGAAGAACCCCAAGGAACAAATAGAATCAAAGACATATTGTCAGAAGTTCAGTCTTTTAATCACTGGGATTATTTGAGGCTTAAAATGAGCTGTAATATATGAAAATAAAATCCTGATGTATGGGTGCTTGGCAGATCCCTGAACTAAATGTGCATATCAGGAAGATTAAATTTGGAATCTGCCAATGAAATATGGAAACGATTCTCTACTGAAATTGAATATGTATGCAGTTTCAAGCAGGTTATCTAGAAGAAGTATGTAGGTTGTTAAAGTAAATAAATGTCCAATGTAATTTCTGAATATACCTTGTTAGAGCGTTGGCATGTAGAAGGCTGTAAGCACAAATGTAGTCCACTGAAACCAAGTCTAAGTGTATGGTTATGGTGCAAAAACAGCAGCAGTATCAGCTGTATTAATCCAGTCTTGTGTCTAAAAGCAGACTAAAATTAAGGCAATAACTGTGTTGATATGATGTAAAAAGGTTTTCCTTCATCTGTAACATGATGTCAACATCACATATCACCGCTTTTCATCCCCAAGGATAGAGGCAGTATGGAAGGTGTTAATACTTGAGTCTAGGAAATCAGAAGTGCTCCCATGTGATATAGTCTTAATATAGCCTAAAATCTGTGGACTGCATTGAGGAGATAAGATAATGTAAATAAAACAGTTTTGTTCTCTTCAGCTTGCTTGTCTGATAAAGTATAGAACAAAATTCTCTAAGCAATTAAAAAAAAATCTAAAAGATTCAACTGCTGAGACAGCACACCACGACATTTCTTAAAGAAGAGCATATATGACATGTAGAAAGTCTATACACTTTGCATATAAACAAGCATCTGAAACACCTAGTTGAAATACCTTAAGTAGCTGTCAAACTTTGTCAGTGCTTTCTATCTCTGCTTACTCTCATTAGTTGTTGCTCCAGCAGTTTCCAGAGGAGGATATGCCTTGGAGCATACTCCTCAGAGTGTATTCCAATGCCTAACACTTCTATTTCACAGTGATTACTTCTCCCTTCTTTAATATCAGAAGTGTGTGCTTTCCATTAGTAGGGTAGGGATGAGTGACAGTCCCTCAGCTTTTCTTGATCCCCGAGCTCCTCAGCAATCTGTCCAAAATGATATCATCGCATGCCCTGGTCCCTGGAGCCATTCAGGGCTCCTCCTCAGCAAATGGCCAAGCAGGGAATATGACAAGATGGCTCAGGCCCAGCTTCCTGTCTGTCACTTTTACATTGTCTGGTCACTGGTGTCACAAGAGGATGTGTCCATGTCTCTTCATTCCCTACATTGACCTCTAGCTGCTCTGCCACTGGGTACATCCTCTTAGTAGAAATCTGCCTGCACGGTTTGAGACAGAGTGACTGATATTTCCAAACCTCACAGGTGAAGTATGAATCCTTCCTGCCTGATATGATTTTCACAAGGTAATTCCTCTCTGACTAACTCCCACCTGTTGCTTTGTTTGCTTCCAGCTTCTGCTTGTTACTTGGTTCCCTTTTCAGGAAGCATCAAGTGATATGTTGCCATATTTTCTCCTTTTATATTCATCCCTAATCTCAGTTTTTTACTTACTCCACTGCTCTCAGCTTGTGGGTCAGGAGTCAACAAAAAATATTTTTCTTTGCAGTTGCTGCTCTCCTTTTTTTCAGATTAAAAATTAAAAAAMCCCCAAACCCACAATTGAAGCCCATAACTGTTAGCTCACCATGCAAACCATACCTGATCAAGATAATATTTGTGATTATGGAACTCAGTTTTCATGTTAATAGCTCTACCTTAAAACTTTTTGCATACCTTCTGTCGGCTCGTTTAAAATTTTATATGATGTCGTAATTCTAAAGAACAGAATACTTTCATAACTGTAGTGGCAGAACTGGGCATAAACACTTCGTTCTTTCCTTTTTTTTCTTTCACTATCTGGGTGAGAGGTTTTGGATTTAAAAGCTGCTGCCATTCTGTTATTGTGGATGCCAACAGGGACTTTTAATAAAGCAACTTTGTGAACAAGTTTGTTCTTGAACTTTCCAGGAGGGGACTTTCATGGGTACAGAATCCTTTTCCTGCTTAGATCACTGGTTGCATAATTCTGATGTATTTACCTTGATGCCAGCAAGATGCTCAATTATGCGTGGTTCTTTAACATTTTGAATGGATAAAGTGGTGTGATTTCTTTGAGTTATGGTTCCTGATTCTGTTACCTATATTCATCTTATGAATTGTTATGAAGCATTATGCAATGAAAACAGGGGAAGAGAAAGAATTTAAATCTGTGTTTAAACATACGAMGTTTAAATATTTGTGGTTTTGGACRCAGTTAATGTTTCAAAGCTTTACTGTGTTCAATGAAAGTTGATTTTGGTAGGTAAAGTTTTATATGGCAGTTGGTGATGGTCCAAAAACTGATGCCAGATTAATGTTTCTTTCAATTTGAATACTGAAATGCAGAATTTGAGATAGATTCTTCTTTTTTTATCATAATCTTTTCAACTTTTCAAAGTTTATATCTCCCATATGTGAAACCATTAATGAGGGTTTTGCTTGCATTCCTGTATTTGATCACACTAAATGAGACTCTGTTCAAAGTGCATGTTCATGATACCTAGCAGGCAACTTGTTATACCATAACTGCTAACACAAATCCAGAAACATTTTTCTTTTCCTGTAATCTAAAAATCAGTGATTATTGAAAGATAAATGTTAAATTCATTTATTGAGCTAATTTATTGGGCTCTCATTACTGAAAGCCACTACAGGTGCAATGCATAAAGTAATCCAGTCTTTTACCCAGACCCCGTAGAACAGCTTATGACCCAGAACATTTCTTCTCTTCATAGCCATCTGGTAGTGAAGTAAATCAGGTAAACTGCTCATGAATCAATTATTTCAAACTGGAATTATTTAAAGCACGACATGACTGTAAAAGTAGCATTTCAAAATGTCAGTAGAGGTCAGTTCGTATATTTAATCACAAAGTAAGAAATAAATTCAGAATAGATTTTATTCTCTAGGGTGGTTCTGCACACAATTTATTTCAATGTTTAAATAATGTAATTTTCAAATCCTTTTAATGTGATTTTTGTATTTTAGCACCTTTCATATCTTTATGTTTTTGAGTCTGAGAAAAACTATAAGATGATTATTTGTGTACAGCTGAACTGTTTTTCTTKATCTTACTATATTATGAAATTTATAGAATCTATTAGCACACATTTAATAGGTTATTTACTGTATATTTACCATAATATTCCATTCCATAAATGAATGGAATATTGTCACAAATAACTGTGTAACCATGGCCTTATTTAGAACTTTCTAAATTATCTTTCCACTTTGTTAGAGATAAAATAATGATTAAACAGTTGGGCTTCTTCCAAGAAGTTGCATTTAAACAATTTATATTGCCCTACATCTTCAATGGCTGTAAGTCTGCTGSGTTAAAATAAACTCAGGGGATAATAGGAATTTACACTTACTGAGAATAAGGTTCAAAACATTTAGGCTATTCATTGGCCAAGCTGATTTTTCAGTGGTATAATGGGTTCAACATGCTTATTTCATCCTGCAAGTACTTGAATTATCTCATTGACTTTAATGCAAATATTCAAGAAAATAAGCATGTAGAAAGGTGTTTTGCTACAGTCAGCCTGCTTAAAATCAAACCCTTTAAAAAACCCTGGTGACTGACTGTTTTCTTCTGGATTTGTTCCTTTATCTGCCTGGAAGTATTTTGCTTTTCAGTCATGTTGTAACTACAGCAAATGTCACGTTAGGCAACTTCTTCCTTTAAGTGAAGGACTCAAGCTGTAAGTACAACTTTTGTGCTAAGTTCTGCGCGAGTTAATAGCTGCTGCATTTGTACCTAAATTCTGTATGGCCCAAGTTACATTAAGAATTAAAGCTCGCAGCACAAATGAATGTTAATGGGAGCATTTTACCTCAGATGGCCATTTCACTGCATGGTTTCTGTCAAAATGAAATTGGGTCATATGTCTTATTCATAAAAGGCTATTATGCACAAAAATTTTTAGGTTTAGGTGGCTATTTCTTTCTTTAGTGTAAATGGGTTCTTGGTGCTACACAGAAATGTGGTTGTCTTTCTATGACTGAGGACACCATTATGTGTCATTAAAGGCAATGGAAGCTTCATTGTGGAATCTGGAATACCATCCATTTGTGTCGTTTTGAGAAAAGGCAGGTGGGGCTTTTTACTCTCTTTCTCATTTCTCTCTTTTCTTCATTTTCTTTTTTTTTTTTATTTCTTTTTCCTTCCCTTCCCCTCCCTTCTCTTCTCTCTTCTCTCTTCTCTCTTCTCTCTTCTCTCTTCTCTCTTCTCTCTTCTCTCTTCTCTCTTCTCTCTTCTCTCTTCTCTCTTTCTCTTTCTCTCTTTCTTTCTCTCTTTCTTTTTCTCTCTTTCTTTCTTTCTTTCTCTCTTTCTCTTTTTCTTTCTCTCTTTCTTTCTCTCTGTCTTTCTCTCTCTCTTGCTTGCTTTCTTTCTTTCTCTGTTTCTCTCTTTCTTTCTCTCTCTTTCTCTCTCTCTTTCTTTCCATTAGCCATATATCTAGTCTCTCTGATAACTACCACTCTAATGTTACTGACAAAATATTTGTTAGTGAAAATATTTTCACTTATAAATGCTAGGCGTACATTAGCAAAAGCATAACCATATTTCCTGTCTTGTATGTCAGGCACCACCACCTAACAGTAGACCTGTTTGTAAGGTTTACTTGAACTTAAAGCAGTACTTCATCATGAATGCTAGCAATATGTTTGTCTGCACTTTTAATATTACCACCAATATCAGAGGTTATCCTATGCCTTTAAAAGATTTTTGGTCATCCCTTACAGATATTACCACAGTTGATATAAGGCTGCAAACGTTTTACTTTTTTACCAAAATGGTTTTTTTTGTTCTGTTAGTTACCATATGTGATGTTTGTATGTCAAGATAGTGACCAACAGTCAAACAAAGAATGCCAAAATCAGAATTTTAATATTTTGACCCGTTTTGCTAGATTTTAGTCTGTTTGAAGCACATTTGCATTATACTTAGGAATAATAAAGTTTAGGATATATACTACTGGACCAGCTGTAGTATGCTTGGCTATGCAGCCAAATACCTGAATCATCCAGAAGAAGTCTGCAGAAAGAAGTGCATGAGCCTTCATCACTCCCAATCCAGAGGAGTGCAGGAATTCTTTTTTTCTTCAATTTTTTATTATGTTAAATCATGATGTACATGTGGAAAATAAATTATTTTTTTTTTAGTATGATTAGTCAGGAATTTGTTATAATAATACCAGTGAAGCTAACCCTGTTTAAAAATTGTAAGCAATGTAACCCTTATCCAGTTACTTCTGGTATTTAATTCAGACTTTTTGTGTAATGTAGGTGTCTGAAGAGATAAATGAATAATGTTTTCTTAAAAACATTTCTCCTAATTTATGCAGTTGTGACTGCTGTAAAATAATATTTATTGCTTTTTAAAACTTCAGTTTAAAAGTTGAAGGGGAACAAGCAAATATGAAGAAAAATGCAAAGTGTTCAAATTAATATTTCTCAAGATCTGGTCTTTTCTTTCAGTTTTCTCAACAGGTAATGTCTCCAGTGTAAATTCACAAATGTTGTGGTTATACATCTCAAGGCATATTTCTGAAAGACATCTGTGTCTRGTCTAATCTGTCTCCATCCCTCCCACTCAGCTTTGGTTCTTAATCCAAATGCTCAAAAGCTATTTCAAATACAAATGTTCCTACTGAGCCACTTCTGTGCAAATGTTTGCCTTGTATTTGTGTCCCCATGAGCTTATAATTCATATGTCTGAAGCTCAGTAAGGTGCTTATACGCAGTGATATCTATGTCATCAGATGCTGTACGTATTTGGAAAAACACAGTGTAGTAAGTCGGTTTGTATCCTCAGGCTAAAAACCAGAATGTGATGTTACTCAGATATAGGCTAGCTATACTGACAACTGTAAAATATAAAAATATATTAAAATATAGCCTCGTATTTCTTCTAGCCCTACATCAGAGCAGTTCCTCTACCTTTTAAAGTTTCTTCTATTTTTTTCCTTCACCACAAACTAATACAATATTAATTCATCTTATGTAAAGGATATTCTGTTATGTTAACACCTCCCAAATGGCTATTCCTTCAGTGTCAAACGATTAAGAATACCAGAAAAGCCCTTTCCATTTAGATTAGTGGTCCATCGAGTTCAGTACTCTGTCTCTTACAGAAGCAATAGGAGATACCATTTATGGAGAATGTGATCCTGGTCAGAATCTGTCTTCCATTTCTGTTGTACTCTGCCTGCATTCACAATAGTTGTATTAAAATTCTTGGAAGACACATTCCTGTCTGTCCCTTTCGATATGGGCATGTTGCCCATTTGAGCCTCCCACCTGTCACTTCTACAGATACGTGGTTTTTGCTTTGTATTTCAGGCATGAGTATACAATCCTAATTAATTTTCATTGTACTGAGAGATTTAATTTTGGAAGTACCCTATTCCGTAGCAGTTTTCACAAGAATTGTTGCAGCTAGAACTGTGATTACATTTTCCTTCAGAAATCCTTTCTAAAGAATGTTTTTCCTTAGGCAATGCATAGGATGCCTGCTGAGTACACAAAACAATAAGGCAATTCCGATGTCATATGTAAACCCTAACAGGGTGTACAGTCATCTCAGGTCAGTTTTGCTAAATAAGAGATAACAGCTATGTTCTTTACACAAACTATTCATGATCTCTTCCTTTCACATGGATGGTCTCTCAGTGACTGGTCTTGTACTCAGCCATCTATTGCATTGTACTCATTTATAATCAATGCTGTCTGTTTTGAGGACTGTTAAACACAATAAATATATGTCTAAATGCCATTTTCATGAAAGTATTTCTTACCTATGTAAAAGCCAGTCTTTTTCCAATACATTCTTCAAGATTGCTTCACTCTAGGGAGTGTTTTGTTTAGGTAGTTCTGCTATTCACCTACATTTGGCTACATGGATCTCTGTGGATCTTCAGCAGTGCCTCAGCTGGCTTTACACAACCAGGCTCCCCCACATAGTCACATGCCATGACCAATAAAGTTGCCACGCATATTGGCTTTTTAATGCATAAAACCACATATCTGATGGGCTGGCACAGCTTCTTCATGCTATTCTGCATACAGAAGTTAAAAAGCTCCCTTGAAAGAATGGTTATTCCTTAGAGTCAGAGCTTACTTAAAGCAATATGAAGCTCACAGGAAGGTTTGGTTCTTTGTCCTCGACTAATAAGCAGTCCCAAGGTCACAGACATATCTTTCTTTCAGATAATTTTTCAATCACTTTCGTTTCCATGGGAGGCTCTTTCTCTGTTTACCTTTTCAGGTGTTCTGTGAAAAGACAGGCTTCAGCACAAACTCAAGTGAAGTGGTCTGTCATTTTAGTCACAGTAATGTAGGGCAGGAAGGAAAATAATTGCAGCTGAAATTCTGGCAAGGCACACACATGGGAGCTGCCCACATGATACTGCAGTGCTTCAGAATGGGTCAGTTCTGAATGGGGCAAGACAACAATCCTGTCTGCCCTGACAAACAGCCTGTGCCTTCTGCTAATGCCTTGGGTCTTATACAGTCTGTCTGCCTGGATATTCCTAAAGCATGGATAAAACAGGAAATAGTAAAAGTAGCAGGGACAGCAGTTAAGTTTAAAATTTCTATCTGCACTAAATCCAAATTTTGTTTGCCAGGTCAGTTTCCAGGGTGTTTATCCAGAATGTATCTGATTGAGTGATCAGATACTTGGTTCAGTCATTAACATACGAATCCTTGTGTGTTCACTTTGAACTATGCATACATCATAAGACAGTTTGGTTGCTCACAGTGGATTTTTTTCTGTCCCCTGTGCCCCCTTGAGCACCAGCAGACATGTAGAAAAAACCCTTAATGTCTTGGAATGCAATCCAGAATATGCAGAAGTCTGGAACAGTAACTAGAGCTTGCTCTTATATGTTGTTTGCCTCTTTCCCTCTGCACTCAGTAGGGAAATTGCTATTGGAACATATGTTTCTCCTCTAAATGGTTTTTTCAGTAGCAAAATCACCAGTTGTCCATACTTTTTCCTTAAATGAAGCAGATGGTTTAAAGGTCCTGGCATTAGCTTCACTGATAAAAATAAATAAATAAACGCATTCTACTCTGCTGATTTCTTTGGCTTCATGCCTAAAGGGAATAAGGGCTTATTAGGAAGTATTTCACTGAGAACAATATGAATCATGAATTCCAAGCTGAGTTGTGCAGTGGCTTACCTAGAGCCCAAACAATGAATCTGAAAGCTCAAAAACTTATTTGAAAATGAAAAAACTTATTTGAAAGTGGAAAAAGAAATACTAGATTTCTCTGGTATTTCCTTGTGTTTTGCATAAAGTTTCACATAAGTCAATTTTCAAATTCTCTCCAAGGAGGTTGTTGCACATTTTTAATGTAATGGATGTCTCTCTGTGATTCTTATCACATTATTGATTTTTATTTCTTGCAATTACTTTTAGTCTGAGTTCCTCATAGGAAATCGTTCATGTGCTTTTACAGAAGATAGATTTAAAACAATTAGGTTCTTCTACTTAAAAATTTGTTGGATTACACCTATTTCACACTTTTGGAGTTTGATTCACCAGCCTCTGTAACCAGATAAAGTCTTCTGATTGCTTTCAAAAAACTTTGTATTAAGCATTTTGCTTTTAATTTTTTAGGAATAGAATCTCAATGAGGCTAAGTATTGTAATAACGGCTATSAAAATTTACAGTATATTTGCAATTCAAATTTACTATTTCTTCTTTTCTGKGAATTTCATGTTGGAAAGTGGACTGTCTAATTCTGCGCTTCAACAGCTGTGTGATAATTACTGAACATCTCAGTCATCTGTTTGTCAATATTGGTTTTATACTATGGAATTCATGTTGATACATGAAGTATCAACCTGCTAGATTGAATGGCTGTATCCATACTAGGAATTAGCATGGAGACAGCTTAATAGCTCACATTAGACCAACTACAGTTTAGATATTAATCTCTTATTTGGAAGTCGTGGCCTTTGACAGCTGATACAGGCTAGAGGATATTCTAGATGATGTTCTGCAGCATTCTGGGGAAAGTGGCAATGATTATGACTGAGAACAACTTGTTTCTGAAATAGTACGGACATGTTTTGTGAGTCTTCAGAAAACGAGTAAATTGCACAAGTAAATCTTTGCAAGACCTTGATTTGGGAGAAAATTTCTAAACTGAAAAGTGAAGTAAGTATCAAGACAACAACTATTTCCCAGTCCTCCAAGCATTTTTTGTTAGAAATTATTCAGGTTTTATTTGTTTTAGCAAAATGCATTTCATAGTTTCCATGGCAGTCTTTGAAAGTGTTCTACTTATTATCTGTGTCAGCACTAAAATGAGTCCTCAGTGTGTAGACTACTTAATATACCATTGATACATCTAAAATTCAGCTTTGTCAATATGTGGTGAGTTTTCTTTTATATTTAGAATGAGAAATAGTACAATTGCTTAGTATCGGTGTTCGGATACTAACTTTTCATAGCATTCTATAAATGTTGTCACTGTGTATACTTTCTGTTTTGTCTCATAGAAAAGTGTAGTAATTCATTTACATGGCCTGCCTTCAAAGCAGAGAAAATGCAGTGGCTCTGAAGCTGCAGTCTTTAATATTTTCGCATGATTTCCTGGAAGAGTCAAATTAGTCCTCTACTTAGATTTTTGTTGTTGTTGTTGAATCTCTCAGTATGCCAATTGTTTTGCAGAAAGACTTTCAAGACACCATGAGTCAGTTTCAGGAAAAATGGGATTAGACTATATTTTTCAGATATGAAGTTAAAGATTTTTGTTGAAATCTAAGAATTGCTTGGTGTTAATGTACTTCGTTTGTGTTTTGGGGGTTTGTGAACTGTGAAAGTGCCTGGCAGGAAAGCAGCCAACTGTTTTTTATTCTGTTTTGTTCCTCAAGAGCTTATTCTGCTATTAAATCAGACTCCTGGAATAAACACAGTATCTCAAAGGAATATTTGCAAGGGTTAAGCCAAGGTTCTCTATATGTTTTGTTCCAGTAGCATGTCATACTGATATGTTTTATTTTATTTTTATAATAATTTTTATAATCTTCATGTTGCAGGAAGAAAAATCTGAATAGCAGGATAGTAATTTGCCACAGAGATATTACTAAAGCAAATTGGTAGTACTTTAAAGTTAGATAACTACATAGAAATAACAAAATAAAATTAAAATATATGCTCTTTCAGATATTGGAGCATTTGCCCCTGAAGAAGTACTATCTCCACTGAAAAAACTATTCCACTGATGTATTTGGCTGCTGTTAAGATTTCTTCTTTTTCTGTTATCTTAGTGTTCTCTTCAGTTTTGTTTTGTGATGAGGATTAACAATTCTGAGATAATATGCTAGACCCATTTCTGTTAATTCATTCACGTCCAGGAACATTTTGTTGTTCCTACTGACAAAAAGCAGTTCTGACATCACTCTGCAACTTTGTGGATATAAGTAATGGTTGTTTCTCTATCTATTGTGCTTGAAAGTAAATGTACGTAATTTGTGTCTTTCCTTCAATTGTCCACATCTGCTACAGATTCTGAAGGTATTAGTGAGCAATCGTTACTGCTTTTAGAGCACTCTCCAGCAATCATTTAATGAAGCAACCAAACAAAATGCTGTGTAATCTGCTAATATCAGCATTTACAATGTAATTGTTTGAAAATTAATGTTTTATAATTTTATGTCTAATTAGTTTCCACTGATTATCACAAAACACTTAAAACTGTAATAGCTAAACAGAATAATTGAATAATTGAAAATGAAGCCCCAGTGTCAAAATTATATAGGTGAAATTATGTTCTCTTAGATCATATATTGCTCTGAATTCTCTTGATAGAAAATATATCTGCTGTAATAGCTGGCCCTCATTTTGACACTCCTGACTTAATGCTACTTACAAGCTGTGAATCAGAGAAAAATGATCTGGTAAAAGAGACAGCGACTCAATGAAATAATAGAAGCAGCAAGAGTGTGAAAGCAGATCGGTTTTATTACCGAGAATAAATTATATATCAAAATATGGTGGGTTACTTCAAGATACATTCTTTGCCACATTTCTGATTATTCTCTTGGAGCTGAATATTTGAATGGTTTKTGTGTGTRTGTGTGTGTGTGTGTGTGTATTTTACCTTGTGTATCCTCACAGTCTTCTGGGAGTATAGATTGGAGAATAAAGGCTTTTTGTTTAAACACAATAAAATATGGCAAAACTAATATTAACTTGTTCCAAATTATGCCTGTTTTTGAAAGTCAGGGAAAAAAGATCAGGAAATTTGCATTAACAAACTATGCAATCTATGACTTCTTCAGGTTAAAAAGACTATGAAAAGGTTAATTTCAGATAAGTAAGGCTGAAATGTAGGCTGGAACACGAACATGTCTTTGGGACCTGTGCAGTATATGTAATCTACTCTGCTGACATTTACATTTTAATTAGTTAGGTAATGGGTCTTCTCAAAATGACATATCAAATAAATTATTAATTCAATGTCTTATTTGGCCAGACAGTAACCCTAATTTATGTTGATTTAGTGATATGTACCAAATAGTGCATAGTCCAGATTTTGCTTGTGAAGTAGGAAGACAATGGTGAGAGTATGTTCTAAAGGAAAAAAAAGAAGTTTTTGAACTCTAGCATTCATTTATGCTATAGTACAGCAAGACAGATGGTTTATATCAAAACTGATTTAAAACAATAGAGGTACATTGAAGAACATCAGGGGCTAGCCAACATACAGCCTTTGATATACGACAGACTTGTTAACAGTTTGCACGGACTTTTCATAAATTCTGTTTTGTATATGCATATTTTTCTTGAAGTTCAGGCCTGGAGCTTTTGCTTCTATGTAAAAAAAAGGGGAAAATAGTCTGAATTTGAATCTCAGTGTTAAGCATATTGGTGGGGATGATCATTTAATCACTTATTCTAAAGAGTATAGTCCTTAAACATTCATCTAACAGAAGAAGTTGCTGATCTTTCCCTTCTTTCCCCTCAAATAATAATTTGATGATTAAATTACAAGTTGAGAAATCCTAGTTCAGTTTATTCCAGAGAGAGTGCCTCCACATCTAAACTAGGATCTTTGARGAGGAAGAACTTTGTTCTTCAGTTGGTATAAATTTCAGATCTTTAACTAAGAGGTTACAAATCTCTGATTTCTCTTTTAGCATTTTAGGCTCATRAAATATTAAGAATTCATTCTTCACTGATACATTTTGGTAAGAATATCTTGAGAAAATGTCTTTCTTTTTCTTAATGAAATTAGACTATAGTTTAAAGTTAGGATAATAGAAGAAAATATATGTATGAATCACTGTGAGCATGGRTTTCAGTCCAAGACTCTCATTTTTTGCATGAAAACACTAATAAATAAGTTATTATATGAAAGAAAATAAGTGTTCTTCTGTTGACAGAGTTTTAAGAAAGGGTGAGACATGCAAATGCTTGATTTCTGAGCCATATGTTCTTCCATAAGGCTGTGCTTGTATGGATAATCTTTTCCTCTTGGGAATATTTGCCTCTTGGGGTGGATGCCCCATCCCTAGAAGTGTTCAAGACCGGATTGGATGGGATCCTGAGCAACCTGCTCTGGTGGAAGGTGTGTCTGGCCATGGCAGGGGGATTGGAACTAACTGATCTCTAGGGTCCCTGCCAACCCATACCATTCTATGATTCTCTGATTAGGGGAGTAATTTTCCTCCCAAGCAGAGGCACAACTCGTGGAAGCCCCCAGTATTGCACTGTACTGTACCAGCTCACATTACAACTGCTTTGTTTCCTTTGCAATTTATAGAGCAATATAGCCCAGCCCTGGATGCAAAAGAACACTAAGGTAAAATGAAAAATCGAATTTTATTATATGTGATTGAATGAAGCTCTGTTAGTATTGGTTTATAAACACAACTGTAGTTTACTAACATTTATACTATGCGTATCGGGTTGATTGTATGTAAAAGTCTTCACTTGAACAACTTCTAGGATTGTAGTTTATTACACATTCAATTTTTGAAGGATATAAAGAGAAATGGGAACACTGAACTCTAGAAAATAAACCTCAGACCTAACATTTTTATATCTTTTGACTTATATTTTATCAAAGACATTATATATTTTTTGGCATTAATACTTGCTCTCTTAATGATTCCCGTTTCTACATAAATTTACATTACAAAACCATGCAGAAATGAACACAATGCAATAATGACATCCTTGTCAGGTTAAGCACAATATATAAATTTTACTAGCATTAGAAACAAAATTCAGACTCCATCTGTCATATATTATCTCCAGAGAAAGTATGACATGCACATAAGTAATTGGATTATGATAAATTGAAAAACACCCAAAKTGCCTTACAAAGAGTATGTGATATTTATTCTTGGCTTTAACAATGATTTTTAAAAATTTTGTATTAAATTTTTAATGCTAGAAATTCATACTTCTAATAAAATGAAAAATGTATAACTGCATTGAATAGGAGTTTGCAGTATTTCCCCAATTAGATGCTCTATATGAGAGAAAATGAAATACAATAAATATGGTTCATCTCAAAGGAATTTGAGGGGTTTTTTATATTTCAAAAAAGCCTTGGAATGGTGACTCATCTATTTCTGATGTTTGGTTGTTGACACGTTTTTTGTGAAATATTTCTGTTACAAAAAAAAGAATTGAAAGCTTACTGTCACTGTGCTAAAGAAATGCATTAAAATTGTACTAATTGTAAGCAAAATTAATATAACAAATGGCTTTATAATTTACTCTCAGAACTTTTAAAATATTTTTTTCTCTACTTTTGAGACAGTAGGAAGACTGATATCAAATGGCTGACATTTATTTTCTTTCCTTCCTTTCTGATTTATCCCTTTACGAGACTTTGAAGGAAGAAATTATCACACCCTCTTGAAATGACTTAGTATTTTATCACTTTATGGCTACAGTTTTTAAAGTTAAATGCTAGGGTTTCTAATTTTCACTTTGTTCTTTTAAATGGCTGCCTTCTCCCTTAATTTTCTGCAGAAGGGTAGTTTTTGCCAGAATAAGCTTTTAGTGCAAGAATCCAGGGGGAAAAAAATTAACTTTCTTTGGAATATGTAGCATCAGATAATAGCCTTCCAAAACCAGTAATGCATATGTCCATGCTCTCGCATGGTTTATTTTAGGATGAGATCAGACTTTTGAAGATGCTTGTTTCTTTCCGTTGACTATAAAAGGTCTCGTGACTCTAAAAGGTAACTAGTACCACTTAAGTAGCTTGCAGGTGTTTAAGTTGAATAGACATGTCCTAGAGTGGGGGGAAAAAAAAAGTAAAGGTTTTTTGTTGTTGTTGGTATGGTTGGGTTTTTTTTGTTTGGTTGGTTGGTTTGTTTGGGATTTTTTGCAAAAATGCATATCAGCGAAGAATCTGACTTTTGACTTCAATAAATATCTCACAGATAACTTTAGGCTGAGATGAATTACCCACTGGACTTGCCTGTCCTTCTGCACAGACAGATGCATAAGTTTAGGTTTCTAAAGCTCTATGAAGTGACTCCTGCCATAATAGTTGAAAAGATGTATAAGCAGTTTTTCTGACAGTCTTCACCTTATTCATTAGTTAGAGCCCACCCTAGGACGTCTTTGAAAAGCTCAGATAATGTATTTCCTATATGTTACTTTTTGTAAATGTTGCCTATTTTCTAGTTGTTTTGGGTGGTTTATTAAGCCCACTTTTTCACTGTATGTGATTTAAATGAGGATTTCTAAGTAAGAGGAACATGTGCACTAGATTCACATGTTAATGAATGGTGTTGCTGGATTGATCCTGTTTTCCTGCACTGTTCTTGGAGGTTTTAAGGTTTCTATTGATATYTCCCCTGTAGGTGATGAGTGAAGATGGTGATTAGGAATAAGCAGCACAATGGCAATATTTAATAACTATGAGCACATGGGCTAACACAATACTGATGAAAAAGTACTCTGATTTCCACAGTAATCAAAACTGTCTGTAATCTATGCAATATTCATTTCACTTTAAAAAGAAAATGGCCCTTTTATGTCTTCAGATAACCTAAACAATAAAATAGTTATTAAAATGGAAATCCTGCATTTGCATGTGCAGATAAAAGGACTCAGAAAAGACAGACTAATATACCTGGAACTTTTGTGTGTACTAGCTATAGGGATACATGTGACTTTATAAATATTTATACACGGTTCAAAGCCATCTGTCAACAATTAAAATATATGTCACGTTTAATAAGATAGTCTGCATAGATTAGGATTACTATAATTAGACTATTGCGTACATATTACAGCTGCAAAATGCATGAGCCAGGCTTTCTCAGGAATTTCAAAAACGGCTTCTTCTATTTTATAATATTCTCCATGGTATTTGATTGCATCTGAATAAGTAATGCTGCAGAGAAATAGCATAGGCAGCTACTTGAACTTGAAGCTAGCTTTTCTGAGAAAAGTTATAATCTTATCACACATACAAAGACCCAATGGGATCTAAAGAATTGTTCTATCAAATCTTTCTGAGAAGACTCTGATTGTAAATGGTCCACTTCATGCACCAAGAAACCTGTTCTCAAGTAATGTACATATCCCCTCCTCCACCACTTACATACTTCAAGGACACCTTAATTCTCTTGAAGATTTTGAAAAACAGGCATGATGCATTTTGACAAGACTAGGCAAGGGGAACTATTTTAGGAACAGTTTGGAGGCAAAGAGGGTTTAAAAATACAGCCCTTCATCTATGATAAATCTCAATTTATGCAAAGCAGCCTTACTACATGAATATTACTGGAGAGGTATAGTTATACAGAAATCATGAGAGTAAATGACAACTCAAGAATGGGGAAAAGGGGCAAATTGTGTGGCAGGAAGGTCTTGTTTTAACCTCATTGAGAATTCATTTGCCTTCTGAAGAGTGCTAGCACACGATCTCAGCAACTGGAAAACTTTCAGTGTAAGGCTTAAGTGGGGCATAAATGATGTACTAGAGTTTGCACTGGAATTATGTCTGAAGGATATATTCTGAAAATTGAAAGAGTATATATTGGAACTTAAGAAAAACTTGGTAAATAATACAGAAGATTCTGGATGTATGTTTTTGCTGTGGTGTGTTTTGTGGCAAACTCTTATTATAGGATGAGTCCAAACAAAGTCTCAGATAAGGACTGGAGGTATGCTTTTGTAATTGATACTTGGTCTCACTAATGTAAGGAGAGTCCTGCTTATTAGTTGTATTAGTTATATTAAGGTTCTGCATAATAACTTTTGTATTGCGGGGAAGCAGGGGAGAGAACACCACAATATTTTTGCACGGGGAATCCCTCCCCGCAAAAACTGCTATAGACAACATTGTTGTGGCCCTTTATGAGATAAATGGATACYGAAAGATTTTGTTTCATAGTAATTGAGTTCTGCATTAAATTTTATAGGTSTCTACTGTCATATCATATTCTAGATCATATTTAAAATGCTCTGATCTAAGGAAAAAGTACATGTGCAGCTGCTGAAGAGGAAAATGTATTTTTAATGTTTCAATTTTTTAAGTATGACCATTTTTCACTTGTATTATCTACAGAGCAAAGGCTAATGCAAAAATAAAGGCTTCCTTCTATTTTTTTTTAGTTTAACTTGCTTTCAAATGTTTCTAGGAGCGTACTAGTTTTATGAAGTTATACTAAGTTTGAAATTTATTTTTTTTCCTGGTGAAAGATCTTTACCATTTGTGTAGAAACCTATAAAATTTCATCATATTGGGATGCATTGTTGTAGTTTGTTCTTAATAATTTTGTGCTAACTGTACATAAGAGTGTCTCAGTTCTCTGAGTGCATAAATCGCTTGTAGTAGCAGCTTTTATCATCTGTATATGCCTCAGATTTATTAGAGGCAGCTGAAGAGTTGGTAGACATAAGTGTCTTGGAGCATGTGCTGTCATTTGTGTGAGATTTCTGAAATCATGAGTACCCCACAGACATGGCTCCTTGCCCAGCAGACTGTTTGAGCTGCTCCCTTCCAGTCTTCTGCTGCGGAGACCAGAGGCGTGTATGCATGTCAAGTCTACTTTTAATATGCCACTTGCTGCTGTAAGTTATTCCCAGTATGCATTACCTGGCACTATAAGCATTCCTCACACTTGAGGAATGAAAACATTTACTGTACCCTGTTTGTCACTAATTTGTTGATTGTTCCATGTTATGCGCTAGGCACCAATGATAATGGTTCCTATCCTCTGTCACTGGTTGTACTGACAAACCRTGGGTGAATTACTTCACAATGTCATCTTCAGTTGTCAGAGAACAGGGTTTATAAGCATTCAGTAAGTTAATAACTGAATTACATCATGCAGAATACCTGTCAGAATAACTCAGCTTCATAGAGCCTGGAAATTAATACAATATTAGATTGACATGATATGTGAACAGAAACAGAGACTTATTTACTTATTTCTGACTCTTATTGCATGCTGCAATACTTTTCTAGTCCATTTCAGAAAAAAAATTATTGGAGAGATACAAAATGGACATGACTGCCTTGTGAGATCCTCTTATATCTGAGGCAGGACTGTGGACTCCTTCCCAACAGCGTTGAAAGAGGAGCTGGCATTCATTGTGTCTGCATCCTTCATATTATCTTAACAATCATGGTCTCAATGAGTTTGCCCAAATTCTAATATCAGACTTTCAAATGAGTGGTTTCTTTGTTGTTATTGGACAATCAGTTTCCATTTCATTTAAACATATTGTTTCCCTTGCTTCTTAATTTCCTATTTCTTCACAAAAATCTGGATAGCTGGTTCTTCTGAATATGTCATAAAACTGTGTAAAGAACTTCAGAAAGTAGCAAAAATTAGTTCTGTAACTGCTTCCTTAGTATATCTGTAGTCTCTTTCAAGCTGTATTTTTATTTTCCAAGCTCTAAGCAGCTTCATCACCACTGTGTGCTCTGTGTGTTAAACACACAGTGCCTCAGCTGAATGGAACATGCTTTTAATCTGTCACAGGAGTTTAAAAAATGGTGCGTGTGGCTCAATTACCGTGTCAAAATGGATAGAAAATAATTTATTTCTCAAGCTGTATACAATAATTGAAAAGGATTTTAAAAAGTTATTCAATGACACAAATTAAAGTGCTCAAGCTGACCAAAATTCAGTCAGTTCTTTGTCTGAGGTGAACTGAATAATCCCTTGCCCTGAATTTATTTGTTCATTTTGTATACAAACAAAMAACAGTGAAGATAAAACAGAAGCTTGAGTGTTTTTTTGCTTTAAAGCAACACTCTGTGCTGTGTGCTACAATGAGGAATGTTTCACTGAAAGCTTAGTCAGCTCACAGGGCTTTCATGGAGTTTTTAAAGCCAGGAGCAAAAGAAATACATCTTATCTGTAGGTTTGGATTTCTTTGACTTCACAGGTCAAATGACCAAAGCTGATTTCCAGATAAATCCTCTGTGTTTAGCTTTTGGCATAATTGCACAGGAAAACTGCATTCTTTATGAGAACTTAATTGCCGTGCACACCTTTGCAGCAGTACTAAGTTTGAGGATTCATGTAGCCACTTATCTACTCATATCTGAACTGATTTTTCTATCAATAGAGAAAAATAAGTGGTTCTAGGTTGCAATCCACCCTGTCCAATAGATAAATCTAAAGCAATTCAGAGGAGTGCCCTTAAAGATTTCTGTTTTCTTTCTGCTGACCAGAGGATATCAGTAAATACCAGAATATATGAGTAACTCAGATATAAATATATATAAATCATTGATGTGAATCCGATCTAACTAACAGGAAGCTCTTAATTCTGTTTCCTAAATTTGTGTTTAAACGATATAGCAAAAACAGAGAAATGGTTGTTAACATTCAGACGTCTTAAATGCAATATTGGCTCTGCTGTCAGCTTAGTCTTCATGAATTTTACAGAGCAGCTGTTGCTTTTGCTCACTCACTCCAGTACACCCATGTGAGGGCTGGAAATGTTACCAGGTGAAAGATGAAAGTAGCTTTATCATGCTGCTGATGGATAAAAGAAAGCAGTGTGTCAGTCAGCACTGCTGGTGGGTCACCTCCACTGACAGTCTACTGAATTCCRTTCACTGTAATCAGTTCTCTGGATAAATCACCAATTTATCCACTCACAATAGGGTAGCAATAGAAATGTACCTCTAACAGTCCGGTCACAATTTTGCTCATGATGGCACCACTGATTATTGCAATGCAGCTTTTTCTATAATGTCTTCTCAATGGCCCTCCAGAAAAAATGTCAAGTAGCATATTCTCATAAAGTGAAAAGCATTCCAGAAGGTCCTTCTTCTAAATGGCTTAATATCATGCGCTTTCACTTGCAGATCTGTGAAGTATAAGAAGAAATCAAAACCTGAAATAGTCTGTCTGTGATTTTCATTATCTGTCATGATGTTTAATGCACTTTAGCTGTAACTTTAGACTTCTGTTTTCACTGATAATGAGAGGAAACTAGGGTTTACAGATCATTAACTCTTCTTAAGTAAGAAGCTGTGTCATAAAAGTGAGGGAAGTTCTACTTTTGTAGACATAAGCTCAGAATTGCCACAGACTGGAAATACATGGATGGACAACAGATGTAGTATAGATAATTTCCTGTAGAACCCCTTCCTAACTTATTTTTCAGTAGCAATTTAATGCTGTTCATTTAATTCAACAGCAATTCAATGCTGTTGAAGCATTGAATAAACTTTATTCTTAAAAAAATAAAATTGAACATTTACTGTTTTGCTAATGTCCTGATTTTTATTTCTAAGTAAAAGCCAGACTAATAACTGATTGATGTTATTATCAGTAGAAACCAATGCATGATAATGAGCTAATGATCATGTACCCATGTCTATAGATATATATATGAAGCTTGCAGGTTGGTGAATTCCCTTCCACAGCTTCTCTGGTATGCTTTCATTTCTTATCTTATTTGAAAAACTGTCCTGTGTAATGATAGTTATGAGATTATTGAAATGGGATGTAATTGTGATTAGTTCTCCATATGATTTTCCAGGTTCTAGTTGTTAACACAGAAAATGCTTGATTTGAAACTTTTTGGAGAAAATTTAGTTCTTAAGTTATTATCAGCATTTTTCCTCACAAATTATTTTATCTTTTTCTTGCTAGTAGTATATTTATATAGAAAGAGAACATACAGAGAAACAGTGAATTTTATATCTATAGCATCTAGATAATGATTGGGATCCCACTGTGCTTTTGTCCAGTTGGCCTAGTTGTGCTATGAGATGTGTTGTTACCAAACAAACAAAAATTGTACTGCCTGGCTAACAGAATTAAGAATTCACTTGGAAAACTTTCTTTTGTCATTATTTCTTTTCTGTAAATCTCAGTTTAGACAATGACCTTTGCTCTACTAAATAACTTCCAGCTTTAACAAGGATTATGGTTCAATTGCATGTGCACAGATGCCTGGAACCATTCCAGCTGCTTGGTGTTCCTTGACCTCCAGATGTTGCTTAAGAAGGTCTTCTGCAAATTCTCTTTCACTACTCTCCTGCCGTGTAGTGCCCTGGGTACTCTAGGCCACCTCACGAAGCACTAGAACACTATGTTCACAAAACTGAATCAAACCTCTAAACATGCAAATTACTGCTGAGGACCTTAGACACCTTGCTTGCAGAAAAACATGTAAATTTTTTGGCTTCTACACTGAGGTGTATGATTCTGAAGTCCAACCTCACCCCAAAATCCTGGGAATGTTTGTTCAAATGAGCTTTATCTGATCAGAGTATGCCATGTAATTTAAATAAATCCTTTCKCTTATTCTTGTTAGACCTCGATCATTCATTAAAGCACTTGATATTAGGCTGTCTAGTGTTTCACATAATCTGTTCTGGAAAGACAGAATTTCAGTCTACTATTAGAACCAAAGAAAAYGGTCTAATATATGTCATGCCTATTTGTATCAACCCTTGCCAAAGGAGAAAGGTCTAAAAATTCACATGCGGATAAGATAAAGGATAAAATTATTTGCAAATTATCTGAAAAATTATTTGTAATAGCTAGTGGAGGGAGTTATACCAATAACCTTCAAATGAATAAAATAAAAGAGATGAACAGAAAATAACAGTGAAATAAAAAAAACRGGCGCATCCATGTTTGAGTGAAATGGGCAAAGTACATTAGTCTCTAAACATTAATCACATATAATGTGACTTTGTTCTGCTATTTCAACTATCTAGACAGAAATAAGAGTACATGCTGTTGTTCTGGGCTTTAAATTTGGTCTCATTTGTTATCTTAGAAATGTCTAATTCATTTACTTAGTTTTCTGAGGATGATTTAAACCTGCAGTGAGATGTTAGCAAGACATGCATTTTTACAGCTGGAAATACCTAAATATTTTTTAAACAAATCAAGTTGATAGTGTGCATAACTGTGGTGGCAGGGACTGCACCAAGGGATAAGAGCCACACTTTTGCTCCTGTGTTCACTCTGAACCAATAATAACTGGAAAGAAAAATAATTGCTCATGACAGAACTCATGTGAGAACTTGAGTTGGTGGGTTTTAGCTGTAAAATGCACTCCCAGATATAAAGCAAGATTTTTATATGTAACAAATTAGGGAAAGGATTTTTATTAATGGACAATTCCATTTAGGGGGTGTATCTATATTGCTAAGTAAGAAGAGGATCAAGGGTGAGAACACAGTGCTTCACATGGCCAGTGCTTACAAATATCCCCTTTAACAAGCGATTTACCTTAGGGAGAACTGTTTGGGGTGCAGACATAAGTTACAAAGATTGAGAAATTCAGCATCTATTGCTGTAGACTATTGCCCAATTCTCTTTTATTAGGCACTGTAGACATCCTGAAAAACTGTATCTGTTGTATTAAATAAAAACGGTCAGGGACTGCAAGTGTCCTACTTCCTACAGTAGAATAACCAAATCCAGGCTGCCCACAGTCTGAGAACAGTCTGTAGACTATGCTAAGGCTCAAATTGGGGTCAAGCATTTTTGTGGAGAGTGCTAGTTAGGTCAGTTCAACTCTGTGATGGCCAGGAAGCCTGCTAAGGATGGAACAAAATGTACAGTATCTGCTTGTGCTTGAACCCATAGTCTTACTGTGTGGAATTGTAGCTCCAGTGAAAATTGCTAGTCATTTCTACCTAATTCAGCAATTAGCTTTCTTTGAAAATTTTGTTCACTTACTAAGTGGTTTTGAATGCTACATAAATAACTACTGAGAAGAAATGTCTGGGTTATGAAGTAGCAGTATAATAATAAGCTGGGCTAATTCTTATTTCTGCTATTCAGGCAGCAACTGTTTTGATCCTGAGTTTCTGAAAGTGTATCAAGAAAGCACAAAGGGTGGGTTAGAGCTGTGTTGTGCGGCGCTGGCACTCAGCCATCTTTCTAATTCTTGCAGTTCAGATCAGTAAGCAGAAGGAATGTCTATTTCTTTCTTTGTTCAGCTGAGTTAGCTTAGACTGGAGAGAAGTATTGTGTTACTTCCATCAGAATTTCAGGCTACTGGTGATTTTATGGAGAAGACTGAGGTTTTCAAACTTGAAACACAGAGTTGTAGCCATAACTGGGCAGAAAACAGTGGTTTTGACATAGCACTGTATGTATTGCTTGTACTTGGTGTATCAGCTCAATGATACAAAGGCTAAAGCTGATTAGAAATCTCATTCTCTCTGAAAAGATCATCAAAAAAATAAAAAATAAGAAAGGAGCTGATGTGCTTCACACAAAGCTACAGCTTTTTATTAAAAAAAAAGTCCCCACAGGGCACTATCGTGAGGGACTATAAAAGTTGCAATACAAGTGATCTAAATACCAGTCTCCAATATAAACTGGACTTCTAATTTAGAATGCACATTTTTGTTAAGGAAATGAAACCCTGCAGGAGATTCTGGCCTACAGGTGTTCAAGTAGTTTTTTTAAGAGATCACTGAAGAGAGATGCTGTATTTCTAAGCATTCAGGTATGTAACACTAAAAAAAAGAGGAAAAAAAATTAGCAGTTTATTCCTCTCATTTGAGAGAGTTCAAGGTAGTAATACATCTAGAAATAATTCTTCTGGATTTGATTTGATTAGCTAAATTGGATTTACTTCTGGGCTCCTTTGAGATTCTCTCTAGAAGTACTTATGATGTGCACAAAAATGAAAGAGAAGAAATACTATAACTGAGCTTGGTTCACGTTGAACCGCAATAGAGTATAAAGATATTTTTATTGAAATAGAATAAAATAAAATTTAGAGAAAATCCATGTTTCCTCTGAAGGTATACGATGTAGAATAAATAAGTAAGATACTAGATTTTTGTATCACATCAGTTTCAGTAGAATAAACATAAATTTTCTTGCCTTTCAGTGTTCATCATTCATTAGGCATTGTCCTTGTTTCAGCAGGAATAGACTTAATTTTCTTCCTAGTAGCTGATATTGTGCTGTGCTTTGGATTTAGAGTGARAATAGTGTTAATAACACAGTAACATTTTAATTGTTGTTGAACACTGCTTACTCTGTCAAGGACTTTTCATCTTCTCTTACTGCCCTGTCAGCGAGCAGGCTGGAGGTGCGCAAGAAGAYGGGAGGGGACACAGATGAGACAGCTGACCCAAGGGGTATCCCATAATGATAAAATCATGCTCAGAATATAAACTTGGGAGATTTGGCCACTGCTCAGGTCATCAGTCACTGGGTGGTGAGAAATTGCACTGTGCATCGCTTGTTTTGTACATTCTTTTGTCATCATTACTATTATTTGCCATTCCTTTTRTGTCCTATTACACTGTTTTTATCTCAATCCACGAGTTTTACTGTTTTTCTGATTCTCTCGCTCATCCCACTGAAGGGGAGTGAGTGAATGGCTATCTGGTGTTCCTGCTGAGTTAAACAACAACAGAGATTAAATCACTTGTAACTACCTGCAAGCACAAGAAAATAAAACAGGGTACAGTCTTATCGTTTCAGATTTACTTATATGAATTAATACATTTTTGAGAGGCAGAAGGACTGTTTTGGTTATTTACTTTAATCTCATGCATACTGCGTCCTTGAACCTCTGAATTAATTCATGCTTTAAGATTAAAACCTGTTTGATCCAGAAATAAAAATAAACCAAAACCTTACCACAATTGTTCATTATTATTGTTTATTATTGATAAATTATTTTGATATAGACCAACCTGAATATTTTTTAAAAGTACAATATTGATAGCATGGATTTGTTAGAGTCACTTTGAATGTTTAAATAATTTTTTTTTAATTTGTTTGTTATTTTCCTATGCTTTGGCCTGCCAAATCTGTTAAATTTGTGTTTGCCATGTAGGTGCTTACAAGGCTTATAAGGCTGGTTAAACAAATTCTCGAGATCAAGGGGTTTTTTGAGTGCACTAAAAGATGAGCTCCTTGGTTAAAACAGAAGTGGTTTTTGGTTCCATTTTAATTACTGTGATAGAATTCAATTCCATGCCATCCTTTCTGAACAAAGGAAATGAGAATGGGATTTAGGAGTAATATAACACCCCTAATCTGACTTAGTGTTCCTATTTCTATCCCCAAAGATATCCCATTAAAATCTTTGGCTAGAACACTGCTTTTGATAATTCATATTCTGCTGGCTACCCAGGACATCCACAATTAATTTACAGAACAGAATATTTTGTCTTGTAATATGCATGTAATACAATATTTAGACTTGCAAATTTCCATTTGTCTGTATTTTATTATAGTATGTGTTTTAAAATTCACTCAAGTGCCTGACTTGCCAGATGAGATTTTCTTAGTTTGTCATTTCTCTTTGTTATTTAGTAGTTCTCCAGTTCTTGTGGCAGTAAAAGATTTATCATTACCATTTTGTTTTCCATATTGGTTTCCAGATCATTGATAAAAGTCTTAAATAATCTTGAAAGATTACCAGGCTCTATAGGATTGTACAATAATCCTACATCCTTACTGATAATTTTCCTAATTATGCTTAG
This sequence comes from Amblyornis subalaris, assembly GCA_018881555.1. Taxonomy (NCBI): domain Eukaryota; kingdom Metazoa; phylum Chordata; class Aves; order Passeriformes; family Ptilonorhynchidae; genus Amblyornis; species Amblyornis subalaris. The sequence continues at coordinate 1,001,998 of JACAXG010000211.1, forward strand.
ACTCTGAGATTTGTTGAAAAGCTTCAAGTATCCTCATAGATGCCTCTGTAGCTGCTGCAAGTAGTTCATTTTCTTACCAAAATGTTACATAGTAGTGAGTCATATATTTACAGAACCCAGGAAGTACTTTATTACAGCATTGTAACTTCTGTAATGCAAATATTTTCATTCTAAAAGATGAAATTTTGCAAAATTTATTAATGGTATTTTTGGAATTAAAACCTTGTTCAGAATTGCTGTTTGTGTCAAAAAAGGCATTCCACTAAGCCATCAGTGAAAATCCTGAGAGGTATTTAGGCAATTGAGCACTGAAAGATCTAAGAGGGAGGCCAAACTTCCCGAAGCTCTGTAGGCAAACTGTGAAGCTGAAGACTCCCAAGGACCTTTCTGTTGACTTATACCCAAATCATTCCCTTATGCACATGTACCACAGTAGTGGCACACAAATTTTCTGGAAAAATAGACTGCTGCCAGCAGAGGACATGCTTTTGTTACCAAAATCTTAGTTCAATAAACTTTCATCAACATTAAGAACCAGAAAATCTGGAATATTGGTGTGTCTACTGCAATCTCAGAACACTGGTGAACTAACCCTTGTCATAACTCAGTCAAACGAACACGGTTGCCAATAATATTTGCTGCTACTTTCATTGAAATTGAAAGACAATAATATGATTATACTCATAGGGTTTTGTTTTTCRGTTTTTTTGAGACAAAAATTTGATAGAATGGAAAAACTTTTGGAGCAACTAAAAAGAAAAGAGATTTTTTTTAGACAGTGACATAACGGGAAGAACATTCATTGTACTTTTTTGGGGAGCTAGTAACCCTCCTTATTCAGCTGGAAGACCCGCTAAGTATATAATACAAAATTCTCCAGTTATAACATGTACTTATTTTCCTCTTAAAAAATAGCTTTATAAAAAATGCAGCACAAGAGAACAATTCTTTTAAACAACTTTTATCTTTATTTATAACGTGATTATAGCTTTAAAGAACTACATAGATTTGTATTTAATAAAGAATTTATATTAGATCCAAGTCTTGTTTAGTAGAGAACCAGCACTGAGATTTGTGAACTTATATGGAGACAATATTCCTTCTTGTACAATTAAGGAGACTGAAGAGAATAACAAAGCCCAAATAACAAATGAGTTTGTTCATTCTTTAATCTCCACTTTTTCAAGTACAGGGACAAGTTTGGAAAAACTTAAAGAGCAGTTTTTCAACGTTGAACCTACCTTTAAAGCAATTTAGTGAGATCATGTTTGTTTTCAGGTTTCTAGTCAGAAGTCAATAATGCACAATAATAAAAAAAAAGAAAAAAAGAGAGGAAAGAGAAATAACTAAGTTGAGCTGAAATTTAAAGAAGCAACAAAATATAAAACCTTATTAAGTCAATTTATTTCTAAGAGTGGGACAGAGATGGAATATAGAGGAGAATGCATGTTCTCAGGCTGAAAAAATATATATGTATGTGTATATACACACACACATATATATACATRCCAGATATACATGGTATATATGGTGTATATGTATATGGTATACTGCGGAAATTTTGGCAGCAAATTTTGTTTGAAAAACTGTCTTGCTGGAAGTTCCTGTCCACATTTATGCCACAAAGCTCAAGGATACAGAGTACCTTATCATACAACTGGCTTTGGAAATGTGTCATTATATGAATTGGGGCAAAAAGTAAGTGTGCTGTTTGACTGAGTGTGGTTCATTAAACTGTCCGTGTTTTGTTTCCATAAATACTATTTTGGCAGAAATATGGCATGGATTACATGATGAGCAGGGAGCAGGGCAGCAGTACAAAGAAACTTTTTTCCTCTTAGCTGGGTAGTTTGTCTTTCAGGTAGCATATAAATGCCTAATAAAACTTTTGAACTAAAAGTGTTGCATAAGTTGGTCCTGCTGATTCAGTGGCAAGTGGCATTCTCCTGTTCTGACAAAGCGTGACAAGTGGATTTTTTAAAACCATTGAGATTTATCTGAGTGATTTTGTTGTAGTAGTGATTAAAATATTTTGTTGGGCACTGTACAGCACTTAACAGATCAAGTAGTCTCAGAAGTGACTCTACAATCTGAAAATAAACTCAGCATATTGGTTGAAAATATGAACCCAGTATGTTGTTAAACAACAAAGCAAACACATTTTTGAAGGTATAAAAGAACTGAGCCTGTTTCAGCTACTTAATAGCTACTTCCAGGAGAAAGAACTATTAAAATAAAGAGTCTGAGCCAGTGAGGTTTTGGCCAGTGTAAAGAAGTCTTGCTAGACTGAAGCAAGTGTAATGCATGAACCTGTACAAACTGATATTTTGGATGAGACGAAGTTATAAGAATTCTTAACATTTGTAAGAACCTGGTTTTTTAGAGATTATGATATTTATATGTATCTGACAGATAACTGAATCTGAATGGGGAGGAGGGCACATTTTTGTGTATGTATGACAGTCCTACCACCCACTATTTAAAAACTGGATGACAGCAGTTGTACATTTGATAAATGAGAGAGATTAACATTGTTCGGGTGATTGCTCAGCGCTGCTCAACAGAGTGGAGAAACGTGTTAAACTTTGAGATCTCTACCGTTTTCTTATAAACCATGCAGGTATCACTGGCCATATTGATACTGATAAATAAAAAGGAGCCAGAGAACAAGCTTATTTACTGGACCCAAATCACCTACACTGCTTAGGCCAGTATCAGCTATCTTTGCTTTATTTTAAGTCGCCTTTATTAGTTCTGTCAAAACAATGCCTGGATGTCATTTGGAAATAGTTCTCTCCATGCTAGCCCTGCCTCTGTACTAGTTTGGTCTGCTGTTCCTTGGTCAAGCATTTGATATTGTCCCAATACATTTTTTTCCTTCAGCTTCTACCAGATTTCCATAAATCACACCCAGAGCAGACAAGTATGTTTTAGATTCACCAATATAGAGCTGCAACACAGCTCTCATACTATTTCAGATATTTCAAACTGAAAAGTTCACACAAAACAATAAATGTATCTTAAGTCTCTGTAGACACCACATGGGTCTTTAAAAGATCCGTGTCCAGCTGTTATGTAGCACAGATGCTGTCTGCTCTAAGTGGGCCTATAAGAAGAAGGTGACAAACATTTTTGTGGGGCCTGTTGTGGTAGAAAAAAGGGCAATGATTTTAAACTGAAGGAGGGTCCATTTAGACCATGCATAAGGAAGAAGTTCTTTATAAYGAGGGTGGTGAGACACTGGAAGAGGTTGCCCAGGGAGGTGGTAGATGACCCGCCCCTGGACACATTCAAGGTCAGGTTGGAGGTGGCTCTGAGCAATCTGGTCTAGTTGAAGATGTCCCTGCTCATTGCAGGTGAGGTTGGACTAGATGGCCTTTACAGGTCCCTTCCAACCCAAACTATCCTATGATTCTGTGTACTTTTCCATTACACTTTGCCTCTGGGCCAGAAATTGGTGCCTGACCTTCTTTTATAGGAATAAAGACACAGATATTTTGTGGGTTTTTTAAATTAAACTATACATCTCCAAATGCTACTCTTTTAAATCTGTCTGTAAGCCAGGGTAAAAAAAAAATAAATCTTAATTCTCATTCTGTTGATCCTCGAATTTCCTTTTCAAATCAGATAATTACTAGAGACATATGTGAAATTTTGGGTTCTCACTGAAGCTCTCCATATGTACTGCTAACTTGCATTCTATATCTTGTCTTCAGCTGTKGCAGGGCAAATCATTTCCAAACTATGAAAAATGGGATCTCCGACAAACAGGCAGTGGTGGAGGTGTAGATGAACAAATCAGTGGTGATTGTGATGATGAAGATGGTTGCGGAGGATCTGGAAGTGGAGAATTCAAGAGAGTCCTGAAAATTACAGACTGTAAGTCCGCAATTCTGTTTCCTTCGTGCATTTAAATAATGACTTGGCATATTTTCCACTAATACATACCACTGAATTATCTTGGAAAAGATGTGAAAAATTGCCTGCATAATGTTTCCAAAATTTACAGGAATAGGCCTGCAATTACAGGATTTCTATGAGCACAGTATCAATATGAGTATCAGTTTCACCATAACACATTAAAACATACTACAGACTGACCTCAACACAGTATTTTAGTCAAATAATAGGGGTTACAGTGACTTGTCCCTGTGATTTATTACATTAACATAAGGGATTTGGCAGTTAAAAAGAGAAATTGTACTAATTTTTGATGAACCTGTGGCAAAATATGAGGTTTGGTCCTGGTAGCTGCATTTCGTAGAGAAGTATTGGAACCAATGTACTAAAGCACTCAACAATAATGCCACTACTGCTACTTATGCATCTTTCCACTTTTCTTACTGTTTTGTTTTTCTGTTTGGTTGCATTTTTTTGATTCTTTTGTTTTGTTTTTTTCTCTGAAACACATTTGTAACAATTTTCTTTAAAAATTATGTAATTGTGCACTTCAGTGTCATGGAACTCCAATCATGAGCAAACAAGTAAGTTAACTACTTCTCTGAATCAGGACATATGTCTGCATCTCTTATTTCTCTTTCCACTGTAGAAATATTGGCAGAGATGGTGGAAATAGATGCAGTTTATAATCTAAATTGCATTTCTGCATCTTGCATTGCAAGATTCAATATTAATAGGTAAGAAGTCAAGGTTGATGTAAATTCCTGAATTTATCTATATTTACTGAATTTAAGGGTGGTGCATGTTTTCAGGCTTAGATGTGAACCCCAGGTCCTTTTTGACTTGACAGTAAAGGAGCGATTTAAAAATATGGCTGTAGAAAAGCTGCAGTTGCCCAATTCTTTTTGAACTGCTGGAAAAATGAGACTGACCATTCTGGGGCATGCCTTAATAAGTCAGTTTGGAATCAGCCTAAGATCCTCTTGCACTGATACCTAGTAGGTATCTAGTCTGGTAGGTCATTTTGTCTAGTAGGACAAATGTCTAGTAGGACGTTTTCAAGTCCTGCTAGAAGTCTAGATGGGATTTTGAGCAATATCCAAAAAAGTTTTGACACTTACTTCCTGAGAGTGTCCYTGAGGGCTTAACTTTGATAAAAGAAGTTAAGAGATCAAATATTTTAAACCAGATGTTCTTTGGAATACTGTATATATTATATCCATTTGATAATGACACGCTGTGGTATTGAAGGACTGTAAAATAGTCTTAGAATGTGACTAGAGCTATTAAGAAAGTATTAAATGACAAAAGAATTTCAAGAACAGGATATTTTATTTCACCCTCTTCTGCAGCATCAGAATTTTCTTCATATTGATATATTTAGTGTAATCTTTTCAAAATGTCAAAATTATAATTAGCCTTCATATTCTCTTTATACTAGGTCTTATAAATTTCTAGAATTATAAGCTATGTATTAGGCATAGTGAATTTTGCATGTAATTGTGTTTCATTTTAACCTTTTCTAAGATGTTATAGTATAAAAATATGAATCCATACTGTTCAATATTTTGACTTGTGCATAACTCTTGAGTTACTAGTACCTTCCATGAGCTGTTTTGATTTTATGGATTTATGCTGGCATGCATTTATTATTTGGAATTCACCTTAAATGTCTTGAATATATACCAGAAGGAGTCCTACTTTGTTCTTGGGTATCAGATATGGACTGTCCAATAGAAATGTTAAAACATTCCATTTAGTAATAATTTTGTTCTGATGCAGATCAAGCAAATATTTTTTTTCAGAAATCACTTGTATGTTTAAGTATATGTTTAAGTGTTTATTTAAGATAAATGAAACAAATGAAACAAAAAATTCATTTTTTGCATCACTGCGATACATGGGTAGGTCTTTAGGAATTTAAAGTTAGATTGAAAGTGAAAAAAATAAAATCAATATGTTTTAGTAAGCTAACAAACTTATCTTCTCAAGATTTAAGATTTTATATGAGGAATTAGGATTAAAAAATAAAATGTAAACATAATCAGAATGCAAGCTGATTTTTWAAAAATATATATTTTATTTATATTTATGTAACATTTGCGCAATTTTGTGTAATTTTCTTAGCTTTGGGTGACTGGTATCAATTTAAAACTAAGCCAGATTTTAAACTCCTTGTTTTTAAACTGAAAAATTAAATTCACTCTGGTGATATTGCTTGCTACCCTTTGAAAAGTATGTCTGAACTTCAGCTAAGACTACAAGTTGACCACAATGTGTTTGATCCTCAGCTTTAGCTTCTCTATGGAGGCTTACAGACAGTATTATTTTTCCTTATCAAGAAAACTTTTTGCCTTCTTTCACTGGACAACTTTGCTTTCTCTCATAACAAGCCAGGAAAGAAAGGAGGATTGCTACCTATTTTTTCCTATAGTAGAGTCTAGAGGTCCTAGCCAAAGCCCAGGCTCTTTTTCCGGTAGCTGCTGCAGACATTTCCACCAAGGAGATGGTCCTGTGTGCAAAAAATTAATAATCTTAATAAGCTGTTAAATGATACAGAACCAGCCCTTTTTAGTACATTGCTCTGTATAAAAATAAAGTGTGAAGAAACAGCCACCTTTTTTTAGATGCCATGTCACTGCCTCTTGAACCTGTGTATGATCCTCAGACCTGGAAGGAACAGAGATGAAGGGAGGGGATATATTCTTGCCAAAACAAACTTGTACCAGTTTTATGTGTCGTAGCTTCTGAAGTGATAGATTACTTATTTCCACACTCAGTATAGAGATGTAAGAACTGATTTCATTTAGTTTTGAGACTGAGAAATGTGTGGTGACAGCTGCTAGACTTCAGATGGCCAATAAAGAGATTTGGTATTTGTGTCTCAGGAGTGATAGCCTTAGCATTATAAAAGTGTTTAAAATGTGTTATATTTTGAAAAAAATCTAGTTTTCATATCAAACAGTCAATAATTACATTTTATTCAATGTTTCAAAGTGCTACAATTGTGCTGACTGGTCTGCTCTTTCATAAGTACTTTTAAAATATGGTAAATTGGTGCAGTTATTTGAAGAAATGGTACTAGAAAGGATAGTGTACTTTAAATGTATTAAATAAACAGTAGTATGAAGTCTTGACACTTCATTTGCTAGTTTTATTCTACTCTAACCCAGGACCTCCCACAGGACTATTTCACGCATCACAATGAATTACCTCTTTGAAAACCCCTGCAGAATGCAGCAGTAATAACAACAAATACTTTTCACCTATATATTGATTTGAATCTGTTTTCAAATAGCTCTGTGAGGAAGGACTAATCCTGGTATCACTCCACTGAGGTTCTCAGTACCATCTATCAAAATTCTCATAAGACATTAAGCAAGACCACCGATTCTCTGAAAAGGCTCTACCATTAGTTTGTCTTTCTTTGCTCATTTTAACATGCAACACACGTGTTTCTTTACTGCAGCCAGAGATCTCCTAGCTCAGGGCTCAAATATGCAGAAATACCAAGGATATCTTTGTGCTTAAAGTATATACAGGCAAACCTTCTCTCTCACTTTTTTAAAATTTTTATCTCACCTGGTGTTCATCCTCTTTGAGGAAAGAAGTCTCCAAAATGTTTTATTTCTCAGACTTCTCAATCTGTAGATTATTATTTTCTTGTTCAAATTCTGCTATAGAAGTAAAATAGCTTGGAAAAGGCTTTATGTTGTGAACTCCATATAAAGAAACCAGCCGCTGTCTCTTGTYTGACATTACACTGCTTTCTCAAGTCTCAAACATCCTTTCTCCTCTTTCTGCTCCTTCACCCACTTCAGTACAGTTGTTTTTCTTTTTCTTAAATCTGATTCTGGTGGCATATTCTGTGACCAAAACTACTTAAACCTGGCAATAAAATCTCCATTATGATGTTTGCCATCTGTTGTTTTAAACTCTCATCTGCATTCTATGTTACCTCAGTAAAGTAAGATACYCCTTATGTCTGAGTAGGATTTCAGGTTTTATTTACACACAAGAGTATTCTTCCTAATTCCTGAATGTTAATGTGAGGTGTTCTTAATCAGGGGTCTTTGGAAGGGCTACGTGACTTCACTGTTTATGGTTCAGTCTGTTCAGAACATCTCAATTCTATTAAAAATGAGTAAGAAAAAGAAAAGTTCTTGCTGTGAATGCCACACTTGGTCTAAATATTGCACTAACTTTTAACAATGACATTCTCATAGGCTATTGCTAATTGGGAGGCTAGGGGTGTCTCACCTTTCTTTTCACAGAAAGACTGTCATAATCTGAGCTCTTCTTTCTCTTTTCCTTGTGTCTTGTGGAGCTGAAGAGAAAGATTTATTGTAGTAAAAGCATTTCTGTGAAAAATTTACATTTCAAGAATTAGTATTTACTTTCAGCAAGAAGATACATATTGTCAATACATATGAAGTTAAAAAGTTTTTCTGTATGCATAGTCAAGTGTTGGCACAAAAATGCATAATGATATAAATTAGTGAAGCATAAACAAAGACACAGTGATGCACRAGTTCCAAAAATTTCCACTCAAAAAAAAATCACTTGTGGATTCCTAAGCATAGACCTTCACCAGCCAATGAAGTTTGCACAGGTACAGTTGCTGGATGTACAGTGCTGACATGAAGCACTGCGGTGGGTTGACCCTGGCTAGATGCCAGGTGCCCACCAAACTGCCCTATTACTCCTACTTCTCAGCCGGACAGGATGGAAAACAACTTGTAGATCGAGACAAGGCAGTTTACTAAAGCAAGAGTGAAAGGTTGTGGACATAGAAGCAGAAGAAAAACCCAAAGATTTTATTTTCTACTTCCCATCAGCAAGCAATGTCCAGCCACTTCCTAGGAATCAGAACTTCGGCACATGCAGTGGTTGCTCCGGAAGGCAAGTATTGTAAATAGCATACGCCCCCTCCTTTCTCCTTCTTTTCTTGGCTTTTACATCTCAGCTGACATAATGTGGTATGAAATATCCCCTGGTTTAATTTGGGTCAGCAGGCCTAGCAGTGTCCCCTTCCAAGATCTTCCCACCCCCAGGCTACTGATGGGCTGCAGAGCGTTGTGGAGACAGCACTGGTGCTGTGCCAGCGCTGCTCAGCAGTACCCAAAGCATTGTGGTGTTACCAGTGCAAAGCACAGGTCTACAAGGGCTGCTGTGGGGAAATGAACTCCAGCCAGCCAGACCCAATACAAGCAGTGCAAGAAAAAACAAAGCAATTCCATTTTAAATGCCTTGTAAAAACTGAGAAAAGTTACAAGACAAATTTCTCAGGTAATATTTTGCAAAAAGGTGTGAGCTACATATTCTTATTATGCATTGGGGAAAAAAATGATGACATTTCTATTTTTAGTTGTTTCCTATTTTAAGAGTATCGGCTCTCTCCCTTAACACAATGTTTTCTTGTGAGTCAACATTTGTACTTCTTGAGTGATGAATTTAACCTGAGTAATGGATTGAAGCTGTACTGTCAGGGTGGATTGTTAATCCAAAAACAAATAAGGGGAAGGGTTATGTAAAATTTGCTGAGGAAATTTACACAGAGACAGAAATAAAATCAGGTAATATAAAATTTCATATTTTGCAACAGTGTATTGCCTGGTATTAAAATGTTAGACTCCACATGAAGATTTTTATGACAGAGGCTACCAAAACACAAAGAAAGAAGCACTATTGCTCTTCAAAGGTTTCAAGTTATCATATAGCATTTAATGAGCACACTCACTGGTCTAAAACAGCACATCAAGAGCTGTGCACTTATTGAAAATGACCTGCATTAATAACATGAGGTTATATTTTGCTGGGAGTTACTTTATCGTAATACCACTAATTTTGAAGTTACCAGAAATTTGGAGCCTTTTACTTCTTCTATTATATCACTGAACCAATGTATGAATATTTGCACTCATGGTTACCAGTAAAGAAACAAACTTCTGGCAAAGTACTAACATTTATTGCTTTCTGATTAATTCTTTTATACCTCCTGAGGCAAATTAATAAGATAATAGATGTTATAGCTATTTATCAGGATAAAGAATGTCCTAAATTCTTTTTTATTTTTTATTTTACATCAGTAGACTGAAAAGTAGCCAGTGCCACTCTTACACAAGTGCTAGAGAAGAGCACCTGCCTGTCGAACAAATTCTGACTTATTCCCAGTTTTTAGAAACCTCAGAAAAACCCCTCCTACCTACTGCTTTATGCCTCCTAAACTTGAGCACAGAGCATATACTCCAGCATGTCCATCCCTATTCTGGATTCTCCTGTGAAGGCTACAGCTCTTCAAGAGCATCAGAGAAATACAGAATATGGTATTGTGTGGTCAAGGTATCATGCAGGCTGTGTATCATCTGAACTACGTTTAGAATGATATGCTATACATCAGAACAAAGTAGGTATCTTGGTGGAGATAGACGCTTTATGTGGCAATGGAGTAATAAAAGGGTAATTTAGCAGCCTGGAGAACGCTAAGGCTCCAATTAACAGGACAGGAAGGAAAGCTCACTGCTCCATGGGTTCATGCATTTCCTTCTAACTTTTCACCAACATGGACATCCTTCAAGATATTTCCTTGGATAGAGGGGAAAACACTCCAAATTCTTGTGATTGGTCTTCCAGATATGTAAACACTTTTGAGGTGTTTGAATCAAGAAGTTACATATTGAATGAAGAACTAATACACCATTTCCCTATTTCATCTAATTTTATGCCAAAAAGCACAGAAGCCATTACAGAGGTATAGAAAGCCAAGTACAGATATAGTCCTTGCTCGAACAGATGTGACAGTGTATAATATGTCAAGTTTCCTACTGTGGACTATAAGACTTAATTCTGAACGGTACACTTAAGAAAGGTGGAGAGTAAAAACACCTTCTGTGTGAAAGTTTTTGCCATACAAAAKGCAAGGCTGTATTCCCTATTTTGAAATGGGGTGGATTGTTCAGTGAGTTCCCTCATTTCCCACTCCACCTCTACAAGGATCTTTTAGACATGTCTCAAAGACAAACCACCAGCTATAAACAGAATTTTGAGATGGGGCGTACAAACAGACTATTTCTTGATAGATTTGTAAGGTTAAAAAGAAGTCTACATTCAATTCTATAAAATACATCAAGCACCACCATTAAATGTGAGTTCATCTAGCTAAGCAAGAAATAGTTAATCATACCCATTCCACAAACACAGTATAAAATGTGAGTATAAATACAAATGGCTTATGTGATACCATCCAAGTTGTGTTATGTGCTAATCCATTCCCCCCAAATGAGCCAGTGGAAAATTGGTTAAGGTGAATCCTTCAAAAAGCAGCATACTATCCCAAGTACATTGTTTCCTACCTTCACCTACCCCAAGTCTGTCTCTCTCTTGTCCAAAGACTATTTAGTTATTTGGATAGAGTAGGAAAATCTAGGGAGAGATAATAATCAGGCTGAGTCTCTACAGCTGCGGTTGAAGCCATTCAGTTGACATATGGAGTAAAACCAGAATAACCACTTCACTAGTGGTGAATTTAGGTCATTTTACTTAAAAAATTTTTAAAAGGTGTAAGTTTCAGACAAGAACTATTAACAGACAAGAACTCAGAAAATTTCATCAAGGGAACAACTCTTAGAAAAAGTAAGTGTACCTTCATTTTTTTTTTTTATACAAGACATTAAAATTCCTTATCTACATTATATTATGTTATGGACTATTTATTTTTGCATGTGGTTTTGATATATGCAAAATCAAGTCAAAATACACTGCTAGTTTACGCGAAGTGTGGTTAATTGGAAAATAACAAGGCTAATATGTTAGGTTTGAAATTAGTTCTGATTGACTTCTTTCTGACGAGGCATCATTTCACCGACTTCATATATGAGTTTGTATTTTCCAGAGAGACCACTTAATGACTTTAGTCGGAGTTATAAAATTCTAATTTTATTTTTAAGGGAATTACCTTGTAATAATACACTAATTCTGAAGTTACTGGAAATTTGGAGTCTTTTACTGCATGTATTATTTCATTGAACCAATGTCACGATCAGATTTCTAATAATTTCTGATTATTCATTGACTATAATTCAGTAAATAAATATTTGTTATTCTTTAATGTGTTCTTCGAAATGTGTTTCATAATAATGTATTGAGGATATGAAGACAACATGTTTTAATAACTCTTAATCACTGTATTCAAACCACCTTTACTGTTCTATCAAATACTTCCATGAATTCAGTGGATGAGAATTTATATTTTTTTCCTTCATACAAAACAAAAATAAGCAGGTGTTTTCCAGCAAAAATATGTTCCTTTTAAGCAATTTTGGTTTAAATCAATCCCTTTCTCTAAGTAGTGATGCCTAATCCTCAAAGACCTTTGAGTTCTTACTACAAATAAGCACCCAAAAGTCAAGGTATTTTTAAAAAACAGACCTTCCGAATAGTCACTTTCATCTCCAGTTGCCCTTATGTGTGATTTTGTTATGTCTAGGAGATCTTTCTATAAGAAGTTCTTCATAATTTTGAAGTTTTCTTTTTAAATCCGTCTATGTTTTAATTTTTTTGGGGGAGGGTGGGGGAGAGGGGAAGAGCAGCATTTAACTGTTGATGTCCCATTTCCCACACTGTCTGCAATAGCTTTTATTATCCATTTTGAATGATTCTTTTGCTCTTCCAGTTTACTTCTTCTCTACTGACATAAAGCCTCAAATAAAATATGAGGGTTTTTTGTTTGTAGAAATACAGCCAATAAGACCTGTAAAATGAAATTCATGTTGTCTGAAAGGCCTAGTTTGGTGGGAGAAGAAATCATTCCTCTTTTCCATCATCTGCAATGGGGAAAATGGTTACTGATGCAAAAAGACTTGGGAATGTCTGTGAATCCCATGGTGTGTTTTGTTATCAAACTATCTTGGTATCAGTTTGACCTGTTTCTCCTTTTAGATTTTGAATGCAAAAATAAATGTAAAACTACAACAACCCAAAACTTTCATAGCCATTACATGAAAAAGGAATTATTTCACTGAATTAAAAAGGAACTGTAAAACACTTTTTAAATCTGCCTATGAAAGAATCAGTCCTTTTCCAAAGCTGTGAATCATATCAGACTGTTATCRTTCTATTTCTTAAACAGGCAGTAACCATGATAAATGTCACACTTCGATTTACTCAAAGGTGATTTATAATCAAAGGTAGCTCTTCGGCCTGCCATGTGTCTCCAGTCTTTATTATATTCTTTTAAAAAATCAAAGTGTGTGTGATCTCCTGAGAGTTCCCTTTGCAACCTGTGCAGAGACTTAAATTAGATTAGTTTCATATTTATGTCTTCTGCAATTAATGATTATAACTCCAATGCCTTGACTAATCTGCTTCTCAGTAATTCATGCTCAAACCATTTTCTAACTTTTAAATAAAGGAGAATCCGTTAATTTCTGTTTGTTACAGGAACTTAGCATGATCTTTTTTCATGAGAAATAGCATGTGTGGAGATACAAGCCTGTGAAAGACCTAGTTCTTAAAATCTGCAAAACCTGTGTGAATATACATAGGTGTGTATATTTACATATCTATATACACATATAAATCATCAGAAGTTCCCTAAAGAAGAGTGAAATTATTCTAAAATACTCAGTTATGACCTGTATTCTCTAAAATAACGTGGAAGGCAGCAAGCAACTTTCCTTTTTCTTTTGTTCTTCTAAAGAGCACTGGTTAGGCATCTGTATAATTCCAATCTGGTTTACGATTGTGATGTCTCATTTCTAGAATTAGTCTGATAACAGGCACAAGTACTGATTTTAAGTTTCTGGAAAGAAATGTATGGAACAGATAGTGCAAGGGAAAAATTAGTGCAGGCACCTAATTGTAGGGCTGGACTCAGTTGCCTAGACACGCTGTCATTTTAGCAGATCATTTCAGGAGTCTGTTTCTGTATGTGCTCACTAGTTTATTTTTACTGCCTGAACTCTTTTGCCAGTGACTATTKCAGGGGCTAGCTCACATTAAACCTTTTGCTCTAGATACCTACATATAGATAAATAATTCTGGAAATCAATTCCGCTCTTTTCATTTTCAAAGGTTGGCTAACTAGAACAACTTTGCCAGATGTTGGTCAGTAGCAGTGAGATTAGACATGCTTAATACGAGTCATTTTTCTTGCTTAGAGCTCCATTAAGCAGACACTTCTCAAGGCCAATAGACCTGCTTAAGGAAGGGAAAATCTCCTGCTTCATTGTGATTTACCCAGTTGCAGAAAGAGAGGGTTATGCCACAGCTCAACGGACACAGACTTCATCAAAGGATCCTTTGTGAAACCAGGTCGTCATTAGAATTTTTTATATCAAATCCGTTATGTCTCTGAAACATGGATCTTTTCTCCCATTTGGATTCCTTTCTCAAGTTCAAGTGCATGCAGTCATCCCTCAGTAACTGCTTTTACAGCACAAGCTGAAGTTAAGAGTCTCCTGAGTAGCGGCTACATTTCTCATACAGGCATATGATTTGGGCTTTGTTATGAACATGGAGGGACCATATGGAAAGATGTGTCAGATTTCTAGAAAGGACATGAAACCCTTGTTTTCATTTTATTATCAGTAATGCCCTAAGCATTATGGACATAAGCCAATCAATGCAACTTTAATTCAGGGCCAAAATGTTTCTGAGATCCAGCCTGGAGAAGAAAAAATGTAGGCTTGACAATAGTGGTAGAATGAAATAAAATGTGTAAGAATAAGAAACAAGTCCCAAAGAGAAGATTTTTTTTAGGAAAGGGTTTGATTGAGAAGTCTGAACGAGAACAAGTCTAAATAGAGAAGGATGCATAAGAGATATGCAGAAATGTGCTTGTGCACTAGCTTTATTTTCTTTGTTCCATTATTTTTCATTTTTTCTCCCAGTGCTTATAGTCTTAAATAGAAATGCTCATACATGTCAATCTCCATCTCCGAGGCCAAAGAGTGGATCCTGTGACCAGCTTTGGGATGTGAGAAACACGGTTTGTGACACTTGCACAGCTGATAGTGATGTAAAAAGAGAATCTTACGGATTATAACAGTGACATTTGGAAAATATGTCRGTTGTTCGAGTGAAGAGAGCTAGCTGTTAAAAAACACTGTTTCTGAAATGCCAGGAAGCAAAACCAGAATATGGCAGTTGTTCTTAAAGGAAGGAGCTACATATGAGCTAAATAGCTGCAAAATAATAACTTATTACATATTGTGTTGTTGCCTTACGTATATAAACACAGTCATTAGCAAAAAAAAAAAAAAAGGAACTATWAATTATTTCCTAAAAAATTTGTTCAGCAAAAGCTAATTATAGACAAAAATATTGATCATGCATTGTGACTTGCAGAAGACCTTGAGATTTATTAAAACATTTATTGTTTGTTAAGGGTTTGCTAATTAAAAGTGCATATCAGGGATTTTGTATTCAATAAAMGGACATGCCTGCTCATATATTTAAATTAAGATAATAAGGAACTTGAAGAGGTTTCCAGGTTACAGTTTGCTTCTCTCTGGTCATTCCAAGACTTAGACACATAGGACACCTAGACACACCTTAAATATAGGTAAACTAGGAGTACTGACTATCATTTGCAAATTGATTTAGCTGAGAAGATGGCTTCTGCTGCCCACCTTATCCCCTCTGTATTTCCTCCAGCCACTATAGTTGAACTACGAATGATGCTGGACCTTCACCATAACTGCTTAACGCACACCAAAACTTTGAGGCAAACTGAATGTGCTCCTGCTATATAGCAATACAGATGTGGTGGGCTGATTTGGCTGGTTGCCGGATAACCACTTAGCTGTTCTCTCACTCMCTGTCCGCAACAAACGATTAAAAAAAGTATGATAAGACAAAAACTTTCTTGAGTCAGGATAAAATCAGGAAGATCACTTACCAATTAACATCACAAAAATGAAAAGACTCAACTGAAAAAAGTTAATTTCTTGCCAATTAAAATAGAGTCAGATGGTAAAAACCAGAGCTTCACCCCCATCACCCACTTTTTTTCACTCCAGTGCTTCATTCCCAGCTCCTTTGCCTCCTTCTGACACCGAGTGGTGCAGGGGTGACAAGGAGTGGGGATTCCAGCCAGTTCGTAACAGTTCCTTTCTGCTGCCTCTTCCTCCTCACATTTTCTTCCCTGCTCTAGCATGGGTCCTCTCCAAAAGCTGCAGCTTCTTTTGGGGCACATCCASCTGCTCCAGCATGAAGTTACCTACAGGCTGCAGTGTGGTTATCAGCTCCATTGTAGTCCTCTCCAAGGGCTGCAGGGGAGCTTCTGCTGTGGTACCTGGAGCACCTCTTGCTCCTCCTTCTTTTCTCACCTTGGTGTCCACAAGGTTGTTTCTCTCAGTTTCTTGCACTGCACCCCCTTCCCCTCCTCACAGTGACAGAATTTTGCCCTTTCTTTAACACATTTTCCCTGAGGCACCACAATCCTGACTGGTGGGGCTAAGCTGTGCCCTGTCATGGATCCACTGGATCCTGCTGAAAATGCCTGTGTCACCCACGAGGCATCCCAGTCTCTCCTCACAGATGCCACCTCTACAGCCCCCACTGCCAGCACCAGGGCACGTAAATCCAGTGCAACCACTGGGCACTGGGCACTGCTRTGTCAGATGTCACAGGGGACTCTTGTCTTTATCAAGAGGGAACCATTTTTGAAAGTAGGGCCAAGAGGACAGGCTGAGGAAGTACTCAGCTTGGCTTAATCACTTGCTGTGGACATGAGCCAGCACCCTGGACAGCCCCATGGACTCAACTGAGAGTCTACTGCTGCATGCATTCTACAGTGGTTTGTCCTGTCAGAGGGCAAAATCTGTTAGTTTTTCTACAGCTCTGTCTGCAGTAGAATTAACAGGTGTTTGCTCGTAGGTCTGCTTATGCACAGTCAGGACTTCAGCTGCTCCTGCTCCTGCACCAAGTCTTTTGATAGATTCAGGATTAGGTCCTTTGAGACAGTCACCAACTACCAAAATCCCAGTAGCTTCACGTTGTGAAAAATGGTCCCGTGATTGATATCAGTGTTAACAACTTCCACAAAAGGGGGGGAAAATTCAGTAGATACTAAAAATGAATGTAACTTCTGTGCTCAGAAAAAATGCCATTTAAGGCTCCTGTCAATAGATTGAGGAAGTTGCTGCTTCTGCTTCTCAAGGTTCATATCTTATTTGAATGCACTGAGCAAGATGTGTGCTGCATAATGACATAGAATGTATCGTAGAAAAGAAAAATATAATATATAATTAAAGAGATTATGATTAAAAACTGTGAGCTCAGTACCATTTTTATGAAGTTATAAAGTAATTTTCTAGTAAAATTTCAAACGTAATATTCAGTTCATTAACAACTCTCATCATCCCCAAATTCATAAACATTAATTTCTTTTACTGTGCAGCAATTTCTAAGAAATGTAAGTCATAAAATGCAAAAGAAAATGTTTAGATATGGATTCAAAAAGAGAATAATCAGATTTCATTTCTCTTCTAGTTAGTGCTATCTATTGCCTTTTTTCTTCCTTTTTTATTGCTCCTTCCTTTTTTTAATTAACTACCATTTGTCATCTTATGTCAACAGACATAATTATAAGTCATTACGTAGGATACTAATAGCCCTAGAAGCAGTTGCCTCACACATCAACTCTTGTGTCCAAACGGCCACTTAGCAAAGAAGTGGATTTTAATTTCTCACCATTCATTACTGTTTCAATTGCTCTAAACAGAATAATTGAAGAACAGCAGGTGCTTTTTATTTCAGTTCTTTAGTGTTGTTTCTTAACTTACCTTTCTAAATAGCAATGTTCTTTCACAGCAAGAGGGCAATTAATTCTTCTGTATGCCAGAAGATGCCACTGTAGCACTCGCTTACAAGCCGTAAGGACTGATGACAGGGAAGAAGGGCATGAATATTATCAGATACAGCATCTGATTGATTGCTCCTGAGAAGGTATTGCTGTGAGTATCCTAAAAGTACAGAGTCTTAATTTGGTAAGAGAATGAGATTCTGCAACATTTATTTATTTTTTWAAAAAATAAATGAAAACATCTACATACCGGCAATTAAAGGAAATAGCTATTTTATGGCATAATTTCATTAACTGCAATCCTAGTCCAGTATTTGCCACCTTGGATATTTATGTGCTGCAGCAGTGTACCAAACATGAATATGAGTACATGTTCTTTCTCCAAAGGATTTTTCTAGAAAGGATTTCCTCACTATTTAATACACCATATAAATCACTTTGAAAAAATAGTCTTCTTAGGTTGCTATTTCATTTTCTTCTACATCCAGTTAATCGCAGAGAGGTTTGAGATCATCTGTCTACTTCAGTGTCATGGTTCTTTTTTTTCCTTTATTTTTTTTTCTTTAAAAATTCTTGTAGTGAGCAGTCCATCACTAGCTTTAGAAACTAAGTTTTTCCCCAGGTGATAAAGAAACAGGACAGCCAAAAAATATTTCCCCAAAGGGTCTACATAAAAGGATGCTTTATTTTATTTTGATTTATTTTATTTTAGGAACAATTTGAAATTTTACCTCTTGACAGCTATGCTACTTGCTGGTGACAGGGGAGAAGAGGAAGGAAGGTTACTGTGAAACCCTATGATGGTCAAAAAGGCTCAAATTGATAATCTATAAAGAATTACAATAGAAAGAAGCACTTTAAAAGCACTTCCTTTGAACAAGCTCTCTATTAATTAATTGTTTGTCCTCAGGGTGCCTACATAAGAAAGCAAGCAAATATATCCAAAGTGTATGTACACTTATGCTTTCCAGTGGGACACTGCAATCTGCTGTCAAGTGTGTCATCAAACGGACAGCCAGAATGCATTTGTGAAATTTAAGTTGTGCAGGGTACTCTGCTACAAAAGGTGGAAAAAATATTACTTACAAGCACTGTACAATGCAAATTCTATGACAAGTATCAATATTTTCTTTTTTTTTCAGTTAATATTTAAAGACTTCATATCTTGAGGTCAAGCGGGTTTATCAGCTGGCATTTAGAGTTTGTTACTTCTAGTGACTGGCCACCAGACAGGTGTTACCTCGTTTACTATAAGCCTTTGAGCCTGACCTTTCAGCCAGTTGTTCACCCATCATGTGTGCATGTCTAGCAGTATGCCGGACATCTTATTCTCAAAAATGCTGTGAGAGATAGCATCAAAACCTTTGCTAAAATCCAGAATGCCCAAGTTCACAGCCTTCCCTTTGTCCACTGGTCAAAAATGATATGTTTCCACATCCAGCACATCTATTCAGACTCTTCAGTGTACTTAGTAGCTCCACTGTTAGTAATCGTCTCTTTAGCTGCAACAACAGAATTTGTCATCAGAATTCAGAAGTTGCCATATGGAAAAAAAGCCTGGTCTCCGTGCCATGATTTTGAAAGTCATGTTGAGCACTGCCAGGTGGTGGGGAAATTGAGGATGTCTTTTACACCCCTGAAA
Organism: Amblyornis subalaris; assembly: GCA_018881555.1. Taxonomy (NCBI): domain Eukaryota; kingdom Metazoa; phylum Chordata; class Aves; order Passeriformes; family Ptilonorhynchidae; genus Amblyornis; species Amblyornis subalaris. The sequence continues at coordinate 1,021,347 of JACAXG010000211.1, forward strand.
TTGATGCCTTCTTACCTATCTTCATGAAACACTAGCCAATCATTCTGTCCTTTCTTTCAAATTTCTAAAGGAATATGTACAGAGGAACCAGAACGGATATTTAGCCAAGCGACAGATTATTGACCAGTTGATTTCTATGAAGCAAAACAACTAATCACGTATCTGCCTATTATTACTTTTGATTAAACATCTTCTATCAAAAATTTTTACTGAAACAGTCAAATGACTTGAATACACCTATGAAATTGGCCTAATAATAGCAAATGGTCAGTCTTATGGAATGAACATTATTCTTACTAGACCCACCAAAAAAATGTTATGTAGTAATTACACTTTGAGACTTTTTGTTTTGCTTACTATCATTGTAAATCTTTCTTCATTACTTCTCCATGGCATCTCATCTTTGCATCTTTTTGTTTTGTGAATACTAAACATATATCATAAAGCTGAGGCTATAAAATGCAATTACACTTTAAACTTATATTTATATAATTAAAAGGTGAAATTGCACGTTAAATGCATCAGCAGTGTGCATTTTTGGCAAAGAATGTAAAGTATATAAATTATGTATCCCATCTGTTACAAATGTAGGGTCTTTTCACCAGTAATTACACCAATTTTATCTGGAAAATAGGATTTATTCTATCCTAAATACAGCTAAAAATATCTGTGAATAAAGGTGTATTTGGAAATTAAATAGAACCCACATAAAACCCAATTTTGATATTAGCAAACACTAACTCAATTTGTACCTTAGTCTCTGGGTTTCATGTTTACTGGTGTTCACATGCATTATTCAGAAGCACCAAATATTAGGCACCTATGAGTCAAAGCACAGTGTGGCCAAGGCCTTTAGTATGCAATAGAGGATTTTTGATGACTCATAGGTAGAGCCAGTGATACAGCCAGTGAATAGTGTCACTATGCACATCAGTTTTGCAACAATAAACTGCTTATTCTTGTTTTTCTGCATTGAAAGTCATGTTGATGTAGATAAACATCTTTATGTTTATCTATAAAAAAGTATAATGGATCCAAAATCATTTGTGATGAAGCATTTAGGGTCAGAGCTGTGCCCACTTCTCTTTTTTTGAAAACAGCACTGGTAAATATTGTGAAAAAATGTTGAAAGTAATTAAAATTAAAGACTTTGATGGACCACTCCTGAATATTCCTTTTTATGAAATCTAAATTTCACTATGTAGTGAAATARTGCCTGGATGCCACGTGCCTACTAAAGTCACTCCAACATTCCTCTCCTCATCAGAACAGGAGAGAGAAAATATAAGGAAAGGCTCATAGGTTGAGATAAGGACAGGAAGAGGTCACTCACCAATTACCATCATGGGCAAAATGGACTTGACTTGGGGATATTATTAAAACTTAATAACAATGAAATCAGAGTGGGGTAATAAGAAATTAACCCAAATCTTAAAACACCTTTCTCCCATCCCTCCCTTCTTCTTGGGCTCAACTTCATTCCTTATTTTCTCTACCTCCCCTTTCACCAGCGATGCAGGGGGATGGGGAATGGGAGTTGCAATCAATTCATCACATCTCTGCTGCTCTTTCCTCCTCAGGGAGAGGACTCCTCACAGACTTTCCCTGCTCCAGCGTGGGTCCTCTTCCATGGGATGCATTCCTTCAGGAACAGGCTGCTCCCCATGGGGTCACAAGTCCTGCCACTAAACCTGCTCCAGCACAGGCTCCTCTTTCCATGAGTCCACAGGTCCTGCCAGGAGTGTCATGGCCTCCTTTAGATATCCATCTTTTCTGGTGTGGGGTCCTCCACGTGCTGCCAGTGGATATCTGCTGCTYCACCATGGACTTCCACGGACTACAGGGGGACAGCCTTGATCACAGGGTCTGCACCACAGGCTGCAGGGAAATCTCTGCTCTGGCACCTCCTCCCCATCCTTCTGCACCGACCTTGGTGTCTGCAGGGCTGTTTCTCTCAGATATTCTTCCTCTTCTCTCTGGCTGTTATTATAGTGGGGTTTTTTCACCCTTCTTAAATAACATTATCCGAGAGGTGCTACCACTGTTGTTGATGGGCTCTGCATTGACTGCCTTGGAGCCAGCTCACATTGGCTCTGTCAGACGGGGAGGAAGCTTCTGGCAGCTTCTAACAGCAGTCACCCCTGTAGCGTCCCTGCTACCAAACCCTGGTGATGCAAACCCAATACATAGTAATATTTTATTAATATGTAACGGAAATACAAAGCAGGAAGCAAGAGAACATACAGGCACTTTCAGTTAATTTTGCAGTTTGATTGGGAGTATTTCCTCTCACATACTTTGATTTTGATAATCAACTAAACCAGTAGTTTACATACAGGACAGCTACTGGAGTATGGTCATATAGCATATTTTATTAAGGTTGTGTGTGGCAATATCTCATGACATTATGTATGGAAGCATACTGCTTTTTCAGACTGTGACGTGACTTTTTTTTTTGGCTATTTGTTTAAAAAGGTTCAATTTTCACCAAGAATGCCTTTTTCCTTTGAATTTTTCATTGCACTGAAACATATCCTGTAAATGTTTTCTTAGATTATATACAGTTCTTGTAATTCAGGAATTAAGGGACTATGTAAAATTGTAAATATCAATTATTTGATTGAATAGTATATTTAGCATACTAGAAGATTTAGCAATTAGTGGGTCATATAATCCTCAGTGTTGAGAATGGCTATTCTCATATTAAAAGATAGAACCAAAAATCTCTAATTATCTATCGATGTATGTAATGTGAACTTTTTTTTTTCCTTATCACGGAAGACTGGAAAATTTGCCTTGCAATCTTTGACATACCAATTTTCACTATATTACCTGTGCTTCATTTCTACTGTGATCTAAATATTTAGTGAGTCTTTATTTAGGTTTGTATACACTTTCACAAGGAAGATAAACTGACACTGAAATAACCTTTTTTTTTTTTTTTAATTAATACAAGTACATGTCGCATTCTTTTCCTGATTATAGCAAGAAGCAAATAGCAGATTTGTTTGTTTTGTCCATAACTCAGAACATCTGTCTTAAAAGTACTCCATCCCTTGATTGTTTTTCTGATGTATATTAGCAGTATTTTTCCTCACCATATCCTTTGCTTTCCTACTGTCTTCTCTGACCGTTCTTGGCACAGAAAATTTCAGTTTCACCCACCTATCTGTAGCCAGCTACTAGCTCTTCTTTGCTTTGGACAAAATCTCACTGCTGTCATTTTATGAACAAGAAGTCCCTCATGCTGCTTTAACAAGTTTCACTGAATATAGATTGCAAAAATTAACAGCTCAAAAATTGGATTTTGAATAGGTTTGAATTTCCTCCTGAGTATTTTAATGCATTTTGTTTCCTTTTATTCCGCTTTTATTGTTTTAAGCCATTGAAATTTTCAAATTTTCTCCACAACAATAAGCAATGATAAAAATATATTAAAGGACATTTTCCTGTAACCCCATGACTCATGGAGCTCTGCCCTTACAAGGGCAGCAAATATCCAGAAACTTGTCATTTGAGACAGCTGACACAACTTTAGCTGCCTTAATCCCTTCAATAGACTTTTGGAGCAGAGAGAAATATAGTCCTGGTCATAACCCTTACTGTATCTATTCCTATTATCAAGTTTGCCTTTACAATCAATGAGAGTAAGGATAAGAATGGAGGAAGGGGATATTACACACTGTGGTATTACCAGGCGTTCATGTGGGCAAGAAGCCCTATTCCTAAGCCAAAGAGACCATCTCCAGCTTCAGGAAATATTGGTCTAAAAAGTTGGTATATTGATCATATTGATGAATTCAGTGAATATAGAACGCAGACATCTGCTCTCCTCCTTCTCTTAACCTGTATAAACAAAAAACCAGATTTCTGCCAAGAGTTTAAGAACCGAAGAAACAGCTAGTGGATTTCTCCTCCTTTTTTCATATTTTTCTGAGGCAATGAAGAATGAAAAAGTAGTCAGAGGCTGGAGACTGGTTTTGGAAAAATGACCAGATCTTGTATTTTTCTTTTATTAGTTGAGTATTTAGCTGAACCATACAGTATGTAGAATGAACATGGTTAGCTTGTTTGGTCTGAGTACGCTTATCTTTTCAAAAAGCCATCAAATTATTTTTTTAGCACAATTAACATCAAATATTGATTTCTCCACTAAATTAATTTTAACTACCAGTCTCTGATTCCTTAATTATGAGGCCCCGTAAAAATACAAATAAATAAACTACTAAAGATTTAATTGAATCAACTGTATTTATTGGAACTTATTTTATTCTTTACATTGAAATTAATGTCCTATTTATAATAGTGGTTTTGTGGCATATATGCAATAACATACATTGACTAACAACATACATCCTTTTTGCTGTATATAGCCTAGTTAAACACATAGAAGTACTTGGTATGATGCCTTATACTAAAAGTAAGACAATGCCTTTTTTACATGAACTACATCCATACTGAACAGGAATGTATTTTTTAGAAGGCAGCCAAAGACTGAAAACAGTCTTTGTCTTTGCTGTACTGTAAAATTATGTGAATCATCTAAGGCCATATGCTGTCTGATGAAACTATATAAGGGAAAAATGACAAAAAAAATAGATAAAATATTATTAGCTGTTTTAGTAGATGATTATTGAAAGGAAAGCTTGTGATGTTTTTAGCTTCTACAAAGGTTTTTGTATCATGGTTATCACCATGTAATATAATAGTAACCTTAAGCAATAGTAACCTTAAGCAACATGACATAGTCTGTCACATCATGTATGCTTTTCTCTTCTCTCCTCATGGATGAACGATGTGTGTACACCGGAATTTTTAATTCTCTGCAAACCAAGGTCAAAGAATTGCATCTTTCATCTGAAGTGTGAAAAGCTATGCTTCTGCTGCCCTTTATCCAACTTGGCTAAGGATGTCACTAAGACTGATGCTACTCGGGCACCAGACTAGAACTGCGTATTTTCTTCTAACATCTCTCCCCTGAACAGAATAAAAAAATGTTATCTGTTGTGCTGGTTTGGGCTGGGATAGAATTAATTTTCTTCATAGTAATTTGTATGGTGCTGTGTTTTGGATTTGTGACCAAATCAATATTGATAACACAGCTATCACTGAGCAGTGCTCACACAGCATCAAGGCTTTTCCTGCTTTTCACACTGTCCCATCACTACAGGGGCTGAGGGAGCACAGGAAGTTGGGAGGACACGCAGCTGGAACAGCTGATACCAACGACMAAAGGGACATCCCATACCATATGGCGCCATGCTCAGCAATGAAAGCTGTGGAAAGGGAAAGAAAGAGGAAGTTGAGGGGGACATTCAGAGTCATGACATTTGTCTTCCCCTTGTTGCATGGAGTCCTGCTTTAATGGAGATGGCTGAACACTTGCCTGCCCATGGGAAGTGGTGAATGAGTTCCTTGTTTTGCTTTGCTTGTGTGCATGGCTTTTGCTCTTTCTATGAAACTGCCTTTATCTCGATCCATGAGTTTTATCACTTTTACCCTTCTGATTCTCTCCATGCTCCCACTGGGGAGAGGTGAGCTGGCATCTATGCAGAGCTGTGTCTGCTGGCCAGGGTTAGACCACACACCTGTATAAAATTTTATCTATTTACTCCCTTAGTGAAAATATTGATCTCTGCTTATTTTCCACAGCGATTTACTATATATATATATATATAGTATGTGTATATATATAGTATGTAGTATAGTATATATATAGTATAATATATATATATATAWAACTATGTATATATACATAGTTAATTTGAAAGCTCAAAGACTGATAGGAGTGAATGCATGGTTTGTAATTTTGCTCTCTGTTGTCACTAAAGAGAACCTTTCAATGGAACTGTGCTTAGTGCAGTTATCGCAGTTGAAAATAAAATTATACTTATCCCCAATGTATGTATGCAGTGCTTAAAATAAAAATACTTGAGGTATACTGAGGCCTGCTACCCATCACCTCTTCAAAGGACTCTATAAAGCCCTGTACATAGTTTAACACCCAAACAGAAGATACCTATATGTTTTTAAGCTCTCACATAGCAGAAAGATGAGTAGAAAGATGAGAAAAATCTACATTCTGATGAGATTATCAGAAATGAGAATGAGTAAAAGTGGATATGAGGAAGTACTATGGCCACACTAAGTTATTTCAGAGAAATGACTGTTCCTGCCAGTGAGTTTCTTATTCAAAACCAAACCCAACCAAATCCCTCAAATGCAGTGTGGTATGAAATTGTCTAACATACATAATTGAAGAAATACAGTCTTGAATAATATATTTTAGATTTATTTTTATCTTTTCTGATAAGATCTGGAGAGATTTTCCACTCTTCCCTTCCAAAGTGTTAACATTCATTGCCTATAAAATTAAGACCTGATCTTTCCTTGGTGAATAATTGAAATAAAATGTCTACAAAGGGAAATGCAGAAACAGAAGATATTAAATTAGTAAGTGGTGGATTTTTTTTTAACCAAATCAGTGTACATATTTTCCTTTAGTGACATTTATAAGCCATAAATGAGTTTTAAGTGCTTGACGTATTATCACTTCACATCTGAGTCTTAGCAGGTATTTTTTAGAGTAGACTGTAAGACCTTCCCAAGTACAAGACAGTATTACTTGTTTTGAACTTAGACTAATTTCAGAAACATCCTTCCTCTGGCACATCATCTTGTATAAGTCAAGCAGAAATCTTCCGGGTAAATCTGTTACCAATAAGGAATGGCTCCAAACAAGAGAAATTCTGGCTTTTTAGGAGGAGTCTTTGCTTCGTCTAAAGAATGCAATAACTTTTCATTATTGGATCTCTTAGCCTTTCCTGTTTTATTTATTGTTGTATTTGTTTGGGCTTTTTCTGTCCATTTATATAACACAGAATGTGCAACAACTCACTCGTACAAGTGAGGCAATGTACTGCAACGCTGTGAAAAACATTCCAGTCAGAATATGGGCTATTTCTACTAGTAAATCACTTTATGGATCTCACCATCTCATCTGTAATTCCAGTATCGATGTTGGTCCCTTAGAGACTATTGTGCATGCACACATGAATACATCCAAACTAGAAATTAAATAAATGTGCTTCCTTCTCTATTACCCCTTTGTTTTATTTCAAGTACAGTAAAACAGTGTCAACCCTTTAGTCCCATGATATTAAATCATATTTCCTGCTTTAAACTTCTTGGAATCACCTAATGCTTCAATCTTACTCTGCCTTATCCTTAATAAATAATTGTCTGTTTTCCAGACTTTTCCTCCTATATCTTCCTTTTCTATAGCAYCTTTTCCTATATTCCACATCACTCTTAAAAAAATAGCCCTTATTCTTAAATCTAATTGAAAGACCTCTCCTGAATCTTAGTTTCCATTTGTTTTATCTTGGATTCATGGTGACTGGTGTGCTTTTGGCATTCCGACATTTTTGTTTTGCTAAAGCATGTCGAGTTAGAGAATCATAGGAAGGAAGAAAGCCTTTACTAATAAATCACAACTAACATCTAAAGGAATTGAACCACTGCTAAAAAACACCCTATGATTCAAATTCATGTTATTAGATAATCACCATTAAATTATATATATATACAAAAAATATAAATATACACATATGTTTCTTAAAGACTCATATGGTGAACTTCAGTAGCCGGATTTTCTTTCTGTAATTTTTGAAAAGTGAAGATAGAGCATTGTTGTACCTGCTTATAGTGCTAAATAATTAAAATATATGAAGGTCCTCCACAAAATGTATTTGGTAATAAATATTAAGTGAGTGTAAAACAGGCTTCCCTACACCAGAGCTTTGTATTAATATATTGAATATTTATCAAATGTCACATTGAATACATATTTTTATGATGGTTAAATCCTCTTGTCCATCACCAAACCTAAAGAGTATTAGACAGACCAGTTTGAGAGGAAACAGAAATCTCCAAAATATAACTAAGTAATTGAGTTTATCTTATTTTTGTGTATTCCAGTGTGGCCCTATCCTTACAGATTTTATTTAATCTATCCACAGCACAGAGAAAGGTCTTCAAATAAATGAAGTTATTGAAGTCCTGAATTATATCCCAGTGTACACAGTACCACTAGCATATTTTTTTCTAAAGTAATCAAATTCCAGAGAGAAAAAACATATATGTTAACAACCATATCAAGTATAAAAACTTATTTTTAGAATGAAAGAATTATGTGAGCCTGGATAATCTGAAAGGACACACAAAATTTATATGGATATGAAAGAACTCAGATTCTTTGAAAAGAAACATCATTACTTTTCAAAAATATAATCAGACTTAATAGTTCTATTATACTTTATAACTTCAAGAGCACCATATACTCAATCTTCCTTTTTCTTTCTTTTTTTAAAATTGAACATAAGAATTGCATCAGAATAAGTAAGTTATACAAGTAAAATATATAAATAAGTGCATTAAATATATAAACAAACAGAAATTTAAGTATATAAGCATTTTGTATTTGGCTATCAGAAACAAAAAATCATAAATTGGGACATTTAAATACTTTAAATTTTTAGTTTTTTCTTCTGCTTTTAGTTGCTGTGGCTTATATTATAGAAATGTGATGTAACAAGCAACACTCTTCTTTTTGTACAAGACTTTATAATTCAATGTTTCTTTCTTAAATTTAATGACACAGATTAAGAAAAAAATTTTGTGAGTTTTTTTAAGAAATGCTCTTTTTTTTTTTTAGCACTTGTTTCCATTTTGCCTGGAGTATAGCATAATGTCTATTAGGTACAGGTGCCAATCCTAAAGGTAAGACTGTGTAATAGCAGATTTAGAAGTATATTGCAAACTGAAGTCAGTGACAGAATTGTTTATTTTCAATTGCAAAGTTTGTTATAAAGAGATTGCTTGTCATTTGGAGCCATGCTGATCTGTAGATTCAGTAGACTTGAGGACCTTGATATAACCTGCAGTTTGCAAACATCAGAAAACCCTAAATTAATTCTGACTTTTTCTAAGGTTGCTATGATCTCATATAATTTAAATATGAATGAGATGGAGCATTTGCTATAAAACATTTTGCAGTCTGAAAGCGAAGATCTTAATTTAATATGGTACATTTAATATCTAAATGTTTTCAGCTTGTAAAATTCTTTTCTTTCTTTTGATCCTGTAAAAAGGTAAATGGATGGGTTATTCAATCACTGGTACTATAATTGTCTCAGATTCTATTACAGAGAACTTTCTATTTGCTGCTTAATCTCTGTCAGGATTCTTTTCTAAATCCTTGTCTTTGAACAAACTGGTTACATTTTTTATTATATTTACAAAGCTCTGAAAGCATCATTAACTTGTATAGAAACCAAAATAATGTAAATATATTTGAGAATCTACTTTTCATGTAAAAGACATATTTCTGAATTAAATAAAACCAAATCTTTCCTGGAACAAAGTTTTCTGGCTGTTGAGTAACTCAGTGTTTGTCACTCACTGTTTGTTACTGACAGCTTTTCCAGTTTTTGTTGCTGCCATTTCTGTGGATAATGAGCGGGTTGCCTAGAACTTGAAATAAGAAAAAGTCAGTTTACTGACTAGATACTCATGTAGACTTGTACAGTTATTGTGTTTAATGAAACCACTTTTACATACTGTCATTGCCTTGAACCCTGAACCTTCTTGCCTTCTTTCTATTTTCTCTCTGTCCTGTGGGAGAGTCAGTGAGAGGCTTGGAAGATGTTTGGCCCTTGCTGAGGTCGACCCATCACATATACATTGTCAGATAATTATACCTGGACACACCAGTCGTAAATGCTACAGAATATCTAAAATCCATTTTGGTGACATTTCTATTATTTTTTTATCTTCTACATAGCTTGTGTGTCATTTGTCCCACAAGAAAAATTCTGACCTGTTTTGCATGAGCACGACACATTCTTATTGCATGATTTTTTGTTTGTTTGTTTTAATAATGAAGCTTGAGTTATTAAACAGTGACTTAAAATCCTGCCTAATGTTACGCTATGTCTTTGGCTACCGGGAAAAGATAATTTTCTTGCAGCTTTTATTTGGCTTACTAAATAAATAAGGCCATGTGTTTTATCAGTCTAGAATTTAACTCTGTGTAGCCACAGAAGATCACACCGTAAGTTGCTATGTCCTAACGAATGCCTACAATACAGAAAAAGCTCTTTTCCCCGTGTTGTAGGAATAATGTCCAAAGTTGTAATGCATCACATTATAAAGGGTCCTAAGTTTTTATACTCAGATAAAATTGATTTTTTTAAATTTATCAGCATTTTTATTAATCCTTTTCTCAAATATATAACTGAAATACAGGGTCCAAATTTTATTATTAGCCAGCTTATATATAATTAACCTTCAGTTCAAGTATTAAAAATATAAAAGAAATACAGATTTTTTTGTATTCTTTTCTTGTTCAAACAATGAATCTGGGTGATATAAAGAGGGATTTTTCTCAATTTAAAGGTTAGTTCCAACATCTAGAGTAATCTAGATTCACTTTATTGAGAAAATTGGATAACTCCAAATACAGTTTTCTTGATCAAAAACTATGTAATTAATAAAACCTGGGTGAGTTTTTTCCCATATGTAGCTATTTTTCTGTGATGAAAAGAGAGAGACTCCAGATCTCTCAGAAAACTGAAGGATATCTAAATATACTCCCATGAAACTCTGGCCTCACAAATAAACCTGATTTTGAAAAAATAGCTTAGGCATTTTAGACAAACTTATCTTGATTTCTAAATGCCCCAGTTGTTTTTCTTCATGGAAACTAGGATTCTTATAGACCACATCCTCAGAGATAATTATGTGCCTAAATATGATTTACTTTCCAAGAAAGGAATTAAATTTCTTCCTGAAAACTGTTATGTGAATTAACAAGTAGTGTATAGCAAAATAAGAGAAGACACTGGAAATAATATATTTTAATTTCTGATGAACCAAAGCCATCAAGAAGACTTTAACCTGCAAAAGGCTTGAGTTCAACTGATAAACTCATTATAGATACATAATATAGAAATGTATTTTTAGAAAATACTTGGGAGATTTGAACTTCCAATTATGTGATGAGGTTAGCAATACGTAGCAATCCATATGACTGTATTTTTGCTTATTGTTTTTTCATCGGTTTGGCACTTGTTTTTTTGTCAAAAAGGTTGATGTTGGTGAAACCTACATGCTTGTAAAGCACTGTCTACTGGTTCAGTGAAGATGATACAGCTAATAGTAACCTATGCTTTTTTGCCAAAGGAAATTCTTGTGTCTTAAAAATAATGACTCCAATATCTTGCATGTAGTACATTATATAACTGTCTTCCTTTTTAAAAAATAATTATGTTTTGTATTTACTTTACCAAACTCTGAAAGTGGGGATGCTTGCCAAGTTTTCATTACTAACATCTGAAAAGTCCTTTGAGAACTCAATGTTTATGTAAATTTTCTTAGTAACACTAGAGAGCTAAATCTCAAGTACATTCATGAGGAAAGTTCTAAGAATATAAGCAAACAGATGGAAAATTAATAATATATCGAGACTGTTTCATGTAGTATAGTAATGGCTGCATGTCATTTTCTTCATACTTTTGGTATAATTTTTCATTTCTGGTTTCACAGTATAAACATGCATATTTTCTGTCTGTTCCAGTAAGAACAATTATTACCAAAACCTAATAAATCAAATCCAGTCTGTTCCATTTTTTATCCTGGACAATGCCAGTCCCTGCTCAGAACTCAAAGTACTCACATAATTGATTGCAAAAGAGTTTTCTAACTGAAGCAGGAAACAGTCTTTGCTTCTTTGCAAGGATAAACTAGACATTAATATTACAAATGTAGAAGAATGTTTTACAACCTCAGAGGGACTCCTACAGATTTGACCAGTCAATTATCTGCAGACTATTATCTGCAGATTGTTAACTAAAACAGTTCCTCAAAGAACAGCTGTCTCATACTTCAGAGTCAGGATGCCCAATAGAGACAGTGGGACTATTCTTCTTTGAATAACATGAATTAATTGAACTATGAAAGAAACAGCCTCTCAAAATGTGCTTATTTTTCCATAGTATTTCATTTACTTTCATGTATTTTTTAACTAAGATTTTGTTGAATGCAAACCTTAGCTTCAGGTGAAATTGTTTCTCTACTTACATAGACATGATGAACTTACAGCATTTCAAAAACTTTTGCATTAAGATTTGCAAAGCGGCAATATGTTATTTTTTAATTTTAAAAGTCCTTTCCTATTAAAATATCTATTTAAAAGCAAAATATCAGACAATGCTATGAGATTAGGAGACTAAGAACATTCCTATGTACCAATTACACTGTAGTCAGATTTCTTTAGCTTTTTCTCTGTAACCAGCAATTGGACTCTGTTTAGAATCAGAATGGGTTTTTCGAAGAGACTCTTTATTTTTATTGTATTTGCAAAGGTTTGCTATACTGTCTCTTTCTGGAAGGGCGCAACTCCCTCTTTCATAAACTAAGTATTTTTCTAAGGCTAAGTCTTGGCACTTTCCTCAAGTATTCTGTTCTAAAGTGTGGTACTGATGTAGGTGCTCTTTTAACACCTGGGCACTTAACAGAGGTCCTCCACCTTGTGGCTGGTAACAAAATTTCTCAATGATTCTGTCAGTTGAATAAAAACCCTCATTTCTCTCACAGTATCCTTCTGGACAAAATGTCCAGCCCACAGCTGGATAAACACATCGTGGGATGCGTGAGCAACTGGCTCACATGTCATTATCAAAGAGTTATAGTGAATGGGGTGACATCAGACTGGTGACCTGTCACTGGTGGGGTTCCGGAGGGCTCCATCTTAGGGCCAGTTCTGTTCAACATCTTCATAAATGACTTGGACACAGGACCCAAAGGTATAAGTATGATGATACGAAATTGGGAGGAGCTGTTGACTTGGAGGCAGAGAGGCCCTGCAGAGAAAAATTAGAGCACTGAGCAATCAGCAGCCATATCATGATCAACAAGGGAGAGTGTGGGATGATGATTAACAAGGGAGAGTGTGGGATTCTGCACCTGGGATGGGGCAACTYTTGATGTATGGACAGACTGGGGAATGAGATGGGAGCGGCACCATGGAAAGGACCTGGGGGTCCTGTTTGATGACAAGTTGAATATGAGTCAGCAGTGCCCTGGCGGCCAGGAGAACCACCTGTGTCCTGGGGGTCATCAGGCACAGCATCACCAGATGGGCAAGGGAGGGGACTGTCCTGCTCTCCTCTGCACTGGTGCAGCCTCACCCTGAGTATTGTGTGCAATTTGGGGCACCAAAATATAAAAAAGGTATAAAGCTRTTAGAGAACATCAAAAGCAGAGCTACAAAGATGGTGAAGGGTCTAGAGGGGAACCCCCAGGAAGAACGGATGAGGTCACCTGGTTTGTTCAACCTGGAGGAGACTGAGGGGAGACTTCATTGCAGTTTACAACTTCCTCACAAGGGGAAGCAGAGGGTCAGGCACTGATCTCTCTGGTGAGCAGTGACAGGACCTGAGGGAATGGCCTGAAGC
>JACAXG010000212.1:2557-75107 GCA_018881555.1 Amblyornis subalaris
GGGGCGGGGACTTTCACAATGGAAGAGGATCTTTCCGATGTTCTATTGGTTGCTTCGGTAATGAGCTTGGATGAGCCCTAGGGTCCTCCGAGATGTTCCCGAGGGGTTCAGGCTAATTAGTCAGGCTGCGTGATGCTAATGGGCCATTAGCTGAGATCAGATAATCAGCTGAGTGGTGCTAATGGGCCATTACCTGAGATCAGATAACCAGGGTAGGTGGTGCTTCCTGGCTGGAGTGCTTATCTCAGTTGAGATAAGGAGTCCCAGGTGTGTAATTATGAAATTTATCCAGCTTTTGTGAGTGGTAATAGAATATATACCTAACCCAGGACAATAAGACATCTGAAAATCGGTGTTTTGGAATTTGAGTTTTTGAAATTGGGTTATTTTGATTTTTTGGAACTTGTTTTTCTGGTATTTTGAAACTGAATTTTTTTGGTATTTTGGAACTTGGGATTCTAGTATTTCGAAACTAACTTACTTTGGTATTCTGGAACTTGGTACTCTAGTGTTACTTTGGTATTTTGGAACTTGGTATGCTGGTATTTTAAAACCGGGATTTTGAAACTTGGTTTTCCAATACTTTGAAATTTGGTTTTCTATTATTTTGAAAGTAGGTTCTTCTGGTATAACTTGCCACGATCCTTTGGATGCCCTAACACCATGAGTGTGAGGACACATTACTAACCCTCACCCTAAACCCCGACCCTAAACCTAACCCGGGCTGAAATTTGGATTCCACCTCCAAAACTCAATACATCCAAGGATTGCTCCCAGATGAAAGTTGCCAGGACAGACAGGTCATGCCTGGGACAGCGTCACCCTTGATCTGTCATGGGAGATGCAACCAGTCCTGTGGGACACAGGAACAGTTCTTTGTGTCCCCCATGTTCTCCGTGTGCCCTCTTGTGTCCATGTCCTGTGTGTGTCCTCTGTGTGTCCACGACCCACGTATCCCTGTGTCCTGTGTGTCCCCATGTCTGTGTCTCCGCCCCCAGCTAAAACACAGGTGCCATTAGCATTAACTGTTGCTTTATTCTCCTCAGTAGCACAAGCACTGCAGGCAGAGGCAGCTGGTCCCTGTCCCCACCCTTGCCCGTATCCTTGTTCCTGTCCCGTTCTCTCACGACCTCTTCACGGTGCTCTCAATGAATGACTCCAGCACAAAGATGGTCTCATCCACCTGGTTCTCACTGGCATCGATCCTGGGAGACAAACAACAGTGATGGGCAGCCCCCACGGGGACCCCAGACCCCTTCCCCATCCCTGTTTCCATCCCCTCACTTGTTGACGTTGTGTTTGAGGGTCTCGAGCTGCTGCCGCTCGGGACCTGTGATCATCTCCTCAACCTCGCGCAGCTGCGCCGCCTCAGCACCCGTGGCCTGCATAGAGGCCAAGATGGCCTCCACGCGCTGGGACTTCTCCAGGAGCCTCCTAGAAGGGGACATGGACACACAGACATGGCAGTGGCGGCTCTGGACCCACCCCGCCAGACCACCCCCAGGTCTGGTGCTCACTTGTTCTCCCGCATCTCATGCTGCCGTCGCTCCATCAGGTTGGCCACGCTCTGGGGGGGAAACGGGAGTCCTCAGCACAGGTGTTTTGGGGAGCACTGAGGAACCCCAGGGGGGACACAGGGATAGTGGCACCATGAGGGAGGGGGCTGTGACATCTGGACACCTGAACCCTGGAGGAGGAAGGAGCTCTGGAGTGACAGAACCAGGTGAGCCCCCAGCCCACATGCGTTGGGGGGCACTGAGGGACACCATACTCCCAAGAACCCAACAGGGGCACACACAGGGGACGGTGCCGCTGTCACCCCTGTGGCACCAGGAAGGAGGGGGCTGTGACACCTGGACATGGCACTTCCAGGATTGGGGGCAGAAGCTGGCAGCAGGGCCTGGATTTCCTGGGAATTCCCGCATGGATAGACCAGGACCGGTGATATTCGGGGCGTGGCAGGTCCTTGGGATTCACCTTGTAGCACCTGTGAAGCAGCATCCGAGCAGCAGCTGCCACGTTCACCGTGTACAGATAGAAGGTGCGGGACGGAGCATGGTCTGGAGTCTTGGGAATCTCCTGTGGAAGGGCGGACACAGTGGGAACTGAGTGGCTGTGTCCCCCTTCCCAGAGGTGTCCCTGTGTCCCCTCCCCGGGGGGAGCMCCCCCCCCCAAACAGTTCCTCATGCCCAGATTCAAGGTGGGATCGCTTGGAAGTGCCCGGAAGCACTGGTCACCCGAACAGCTGTTCCACCTGTGGAATCTCTGGGATCCCACAGCTCCCTCACCTGCAGGGACACCAGGTTCTCTGAGAGCATTCTGTAGAGCATGTCCTTGGCTTCCTTGGCTGGGATCATGGCGAAATCCTCCACCTGCTTCTGCTCCAGGTGCTTCTTACGTAGGAGCAGGCGGAATATCCTGGCGCAGCGGGAGCCAAACCTGTGCAGGAGGAGCGGGATGAGGGAGGGATGTGGGAAGGGGCTGTGAGGAGCCCAGGATGTTCCGGGACCCCCTGTCACCTCTCCTCCACGATGGACTCCAGCGTGGCTGTGGCCAGGGACACCAGGGCCTTGTGCAGGTCTGTAGGGGCTGAGGTCAAGGAGAATTCCGGAGCTTGGGAATGTTTCTGGCCTGGGAATGCCAAGTCCCCCCCAAAGGATACTGACAGTGTAGGTGCCCCCACCGCTGTCCCCCGACTTCCCCACGAATTCCAGCTGCAGGGAGAGACAACAGGGAAAAGTTCAGGACGTCCCCAAGGAAGGAAAATATGGATTTTTTTCCTTAAAATCTGGAGTGGGAAGAGTAAGATGATGTCAGGGAGAAGAAAAAAGATCTGG
The DNA here is from genome assembly GCA_018881555.1 of Amblyornis subalaris. Taxonomy (NCBI): domain Eukaryota; kingdom Metazoa; phylum Chordata; class Aves; order Passeriformes; family Ptilonorhynchidae; genus Amblyornis; species Amblyornis subalaris. Next base: position 5,395 of record JACAXG010000212.1, read on the forward strand.
GACGTTCACAGCCTAAAAACATGGGCTGCATCTTAGTGACACTTCCAGTGGCTTTTAAATACCTTTAGTATCTTTTAGATATCTTCAGTGTCAAAATTTTAGGTAGCTTTAATGACTTCGAAATAACCCCAAAATATTTGAAATAACTTCAGTATTTTTAACTTTGGTATCTTCTAATATCTACAATATAGTTTAAGTATCTTCAGTATCTGTTAAATAAGTTTTGTATCTGTTAAGTAACTCAAGTATTCTTAAATAACTTCAGTATCTGTTAAATATCTTCAACGTCTGTAAAATAACTTTAACACCTGATAAATAATTTCAATATCTGTTCAATATCTTTGATATCTGTTCAATAACTCAAAAGATCTTCAGTATCTTTTAAAAACCTTCTTTAACTCTCAGTAAAGCCCCCGTTCCCCTCAGACAGACAGAGAAGGAATCATGGAATCACAGAGGCTGGAAAAGCCCCAGAGACCCGTGAGTCCCCCCAAGCTCACCGGATCGTCAGCCAGGAGCGCCAGGTACTGATCCAGCACCTGCTTCCCAATGTTGTACCCAGACGGAAGAGATCGGAATATCTACGGCAAGAAAAACAGGGAACATCGAGGGATTCCAAGGAATACCAGCTTCCCAAGGGCCTCCAAGGACCCACCTCGTTGGAGGAGAGCGGCTGGGTGTGGGATGCACCCGAGGCTGTGGTCACCTCGCTCATGCGCAGCATCGTCCGCACCACCTCGCTGCTGGTCTGGAGTGGGAAAACCAGGAATTAGAGTGGGAAAAGCTCAGTTCCAGAGTGGGAATGGGGGTGGGAGCTCCAGACCTGGTCCATGCGGCTGGCCACAGCGCTGACCAGGGCCTGGTCACGGAAGTGCTGATGGAAACGGTCCAGGTTGACTTGCCAGTAAATGCCATCGTCCAGGGGAGTCTGGCGTGGCAGGGACAAAAAGTGAGGGAAAGGGGGCAGGAAAACAGAGGGAAAGGGAGAAGGAAACTGAGGAAAATGAGACACAAAACTGAGGGATGTGAGCCAGAAAAAGGAGGAAAAGAAGCCACATAACCACCTGGTTTCCCCAGGAGAACATGTTTGGGAATATGGATCCCACCCCTCCCCTGTCCCGATTCCTAGGCCAGGGCCCTGAGGGCACCACCACTCCAGCATTCCTGGTACCTCTGAGCTTCCTCCCTCCTGCTTCTGCCTTTTGGCCTTGTGGACCCCCTCCTCTTCCTCATCACACGAGTGTCTCCGCTTCCCTCTCCCTGTCAACCCAAAACACCGTTTCCCGTCAAATCCATCACTGTGGCCTCAACGTGTAGTCAAGCGCTTCCTGAGGCCTGCCCAAATCCCAGGATCCCAGGGGGTCTCACCGACGAGACTGAGCCGAGGCACGACGTACATGTCCCTCTCAGCGATGGCCAGGGCGGGCGCAGGGGGTGGCGGCGCCTCGGTGCTCGGGGGGCTGTGCGGCACCATCGGGCACCTCTGGATGAAGTGGGTGTCTGCCAGACGCACAAATGTGCTGGACACCTCGGCGTAATCCATGGTTTTCCCATCTAGGTGGGAGGAGAGACAAAGTGGAGGGGTCTGGGATGTTCCCGACGCTTTGGAGAACGTGGCAATGCTGTGCTCTCTGCCACAACCATGAACACCCCACAGACCCTCTGGAACCATGTTCACAACCCAATCCCAAATCCCCGGTTTTTAAGAAGCTTCCCACCCTCATGGTCTCCGTCAGCCTCTCCATGACCAGATCCTGGATGTTTCTGAGGCTCAGGAGGATGCAGTGACACCATGGCCACCACCACGGCCCAGCCATGAACACCCTACAGTGCCTCTGCTCCCATTCACCAACTAAACCCGCTCCCAGATCCCATTTTTTTGAGGTAGGAGCTTCCTTCCCACCTTCCATGGTTTCAGTGAGGCGGTCGGCAACCCTGGCAACGGCGCAGCTCATGGAGAGGTGCCCATGCAGCAGCAGCTCCTCCACCAGCAGCTCCCCCGGGTCCCCGTAGAGCGTCTTGGCCGTGTAGATGTAGCGGGGGTAGCGCAGGATCCGCAGGATTCGCTCGCTCCGCGCCTCGTATTCCACGGAGCCCCGGGGCTGCACCTCATACCGCACCAGGTTGTGCTGGATCAGGACACAAAGGGCCTTTTTCACCTGGGGGAGAGAGTGGGAGGGTCAGACTCCGACTTCTACAGGGGATGATGGCCCCTTTCCAGCCTTCCTGGGTGTTCCCTCCCTGCGCAGATCCATTTGTCTATGGAGAAACAGAATATCCCTCCTCCTTCAAAGATTAGTTTTTCAGTGAAATACAAGCCAGCTGCTCCTGAAAAATCCTCCTTCCTGATTTATTAAAAATTCCTTGTCCTTCTCCAGGTTTTCTCACCAATCTATTCCTGTCTCTGGACTCTATTCCTGCCTTTGCTCCTACGGAGCATCAGTGTACCTCCTTCTTCCCAAATTAGTTTTTCATGGACACACGAATCTCTCACTCCTGATTTATTTCATTAAAAATTCCTTGTCCTTCTCCAGGTTTTTCTGCCAGTTTTCCCTCTCGGACCCCTCCCATCCCATACCTGATCCGGGAGCAGCCCAGTGTCCCCCACCAGAAGCCGCAGCGGCCGCGGCCCCGTCCGGAGCAGGGAGTTCCCGACTTTCTCCACGATTTCCCCGAAGTGCTCCTGGAGCAGGAGGGAGCAGAGCCGTAGCTCCGCCTGCGTCATCCCAGCGGCTCCGAAATCCCAGGAACGGAGAGGGGGCAAAGAACACCTGGGGGGACAGAGAGGGAACAGATGCTGACCCTGTCGCAGGGGTCCTGTGTCCCCTCCCGGTGAAGGATCAACTCTGTCACAGTGGTCCCCGTGTCCCCCCACGTGCCCTCCCATGGCTGGGCCCCCTCCCCGCCCCGCTCAGGGGCCCCGGTGCCCCTCCCGCTCTCACCACCAGGCCCGGCCTAGGCCGCCGCCCTGGCCGCCATGGCAACGGCCACTTCCGGTTTCCACTTCCTGTGGCGCCACTTCCGCTGCTGCCACCCCCGTTGCCAATTGGGAGGCCCACACCAGGGGGAGCTCAGCCGCTCCCCGCCCCGCCGGGCCGGTCTGTCCGCTCACCCGCGCTCTCCGGACCGGGCGCGGAGCAGACGAGCTCACCGGAACCGCTGGGCCGCTCTGGGCCGCGCTCGCTCCCCAGGAGGAGTGACGGCAGCGGTGGCAGTGGGGGAAGATGGCGGAGGCGGCGGCGGCGGTACCGCAGCATCGGTTCTTCTGCCACAGCTGCAAGGGCGAGGTCAGCCCCAAGCTGCCGGTGAGCCCCGGGCGGGGAGGGCCGGGAGGGGGAGCCCCGAGCTGCCGGTGAGCCCCGGGCGGGGGTAGGGGCAGCGCTGATCCCCCAGTCCCTCCCTGAGGAAGGTGTGCCCCCCCAGCGGAGTTGTTCCCACATGGAACAGGGGATACCCCCCATCCCACTTCTCAGGCTGGGAAGGACCTGGGGGAAGCTCCTGTTCCCTATGGAAGCAGATAATCCCATTCTCATCCCTCTCCATGAGCAGCCCCTGCAGCGTCTCTTTCTCCAGCAGGGTGGGAATTGTCCATCTGCTCCTAAATTATCCCAGTTCGTATTCCCTGGAACTGGGACCATCCCCAGTTTTCCATTAACTCTTTTTATCACGCGTCCATCCGAGGCTAATCCATTTTCCCCTCCAGCATTCCCAAACCCACTTTTTAAAAGGAAATGTTGTCTGAGTCTCACTCCAACCCTCCATACCCAAAGTCTGGGCTTTCCTGATGCCTCCATCACCTTCCTTGTTTATCCTGGGAGGAAAACCCTGCTCTGTGAAACATCTCAAATTTCATTTCCTGGGATTCTCCACTGGCTCTTGCTCCAGGTCCCAGTTCAGGGGAATGGGGACTCCCCCAGATCCCTGGCAGTGGGGGGCCCTGACCGTGTGGCTCTGCCCGCGGACCCCACTGGGAGCTGCTTCCCATGGATTTGTCCTTGAAGAATCCCAACCCAAAACATCTTTTTGGCCCAAAATTCTCTAATTTGGGTCACTGAGAGGGGTTAGGGTTGGGGGCATGGAAAACGAGGCATTCGCAAGCAGAATTGCTCCTGCACCTCCCGACGCCAGAGCTGGAGACGTTGGGTTGGAGAATCCCAATCCTCCTCCAGGAAATCCTCTGAAGACTTCCTGAGGACACTTTATGCCTCTTCCCCATCTGTGTGGTATAGGGAGGGTCTTCCCATGTAAAAATGCCTGTGGATTGAGAAGTGGAGCCCTAGAGGTGCCAGGGAGAGATTTTTTTTCCTGCTTTCCAAGTGAGGAATGTGGGGATGGCAGGAGGGATGTGGAATTCCACAGGGTATCAATCCAGTGCCAGGGTGGGGACGCTGAGTTATCCTGCCTGGAGACAAGGGAAAGGGAAAATTCAAGTTGGAATTAGAGCTGTGGAGGAGCTGCTGGACGGAACAAGAGCCAAGGAAAACTCCTCCATAGTCCCATTTGTCCCACATGCCTTTCTTTGAGATTCCATTTGCATCTTTCCATGATTTTTGGGTGGAGATCACCTGGAAAACCACCTAATCCAACTCCTCTGCCCAGATTTGGAATCAAGTCCAGACTGGACATAGATGTGCCGCCTAGTTCCGGCTGCCTCAGGAATGATCCGGGGCAAAGCAAGCACTCTGGTGGGATTCTGGGTTGTTTTCCGTCTGGGAATCACAGACCACCAGGCCGGAGGGGTGTCAGAGCCATGGGATGCCACCAGATTCCTTGGGAAATCTGTTTTTCTTTGCACCATGGCCAGATCCCACTTAGGGAATGAGAGATCCCTGTGCAGATCCCAGGATGTGGGCGCCCAGGAGGCTCCAGGATCATCCACTGCATCCCTAAATATCCCAGAGAAAGCAGGGAGCTGATTCCAAGGCTTTGCAGGATCCCACACACCATCTGTTCCCATTTCCCTTCTCCCTCCCTCTGTTTATCCCAAATGCCATTTTTATCTCTCCAGCTACTGGGTGGGAAGCTGGGAATTTCCTTATGGATTCCAAGAGATAAAATATTCCAAAGCTTCCAGGAAAGCATCAGCATCCCCCCTGCTGCTGCTGATGGTCTGATCCAGTGTTTGGATTTGGATGGAATTCCCACAAAATCCACGCCCAAAGCGTGGGGAACGTTCCGTGTGCTGCAGAACAGGATGCATGATTTCCAGGGATCTGAGAAGCACGGGTGAAGAAAAGGATGTTCTAATCCAGGAGGACTGGCTGTGGCTCTAGATCCCACAAAAATCGGTGCTGGAAGCGTAGGATTTGGGAAAGTGCTGGCTGCAGGATGGAGTCCGGAGAGGGAGGATCCATGAGAGAGGATCTGAGGGGGCTTTTTGGGTTTTCTATGGTTTTCTCCAAATTGAAGCCAATCCACAGCTCTGGGACAAAACTCCAGGAATGGGAACAGGGAAAATTTCTCTCCTTGGGAGGAATTTTCTCCCGCACCTCCGCAGTTCCCACCTGTGGCTCTTTGGCTCCCTAAATTCCGTGGAATTCGGATTTTGTGGGGTTGTAATGAGTTGCTCAGGATCCAGGATCAGGAATCTTCCTGAAAGGGGATTTTTCCTTGGGATCCCAAGGATTTTGTGGCTAATCACAGCTCCCTCTTGCCTTCCCAGGAGTACACCTGCCCCCGCTGTGAGTCCGGCTTCATCGAGGAGGTCACTGATGATTCCAGGTACCAGAGAATCCAGAGATATCCAATATCCAGGCACATGGAGAGACAATGGCTCAAGTAATAGGGAAATTTAGTGTGGAAAATCCCACTTTTGCTCTTTTTTTTCCACCCTTGTGCTTTTTGGTGGGGCAAATTTTCTTTTAACCTTTTTTGTATTTTTTTTTACACCTTTGGATTTTTTTTTAAATTAAAAATGCCCTTTTGGCAATTTTTTAATGTATTTTTTACCCTTTTGAGTATTTTTTTGTAAAAGAAAAACCCTTTTTGGTCTCCTTGATATTTTTTACCCCTCTTGGTCTTTTTTTTGTAAGAAAAAAACCCTTTGTGGTCTTTTTGTAACCTTTTGGTGATTTTTTTTTACCCTTTTTGATCTTTTTCTTGCCTTTTTTCATATTTAGGAAAAAAAAACATTTTTTGTATTTTTGGTCTTTACTCTTTTTTTGGGTTTTTTTACCCTTTTTGGTCTTTTTTTTAACCCCTTTTGGGGGGATTTCAGGAAACAAAGGGGGGATTTTGGGAAGCACAGGGGGATTTTGGGAATGGGCCCTGCCCTCACTCTCCTGCTTTTCCCAGTTTTTTCGACGGCACTGCCCTGGACGACAGCCCCTCCTCGCAGTTCGCTGAGGTAAGTTTTCCTGCTTTTCCCAGTTTTCCTGAGGCATCTTCCCTGGCAGCTCCTTTTCCTGCGAGTCTGCAGGATTTGGGGGAATTTCCAGGAGACTGTTGGCACTGGGGCCTGCCAGGCATGGGCACAACAGGAAAAGGAGGACTCAGGAAAGAGCCTTGCCCCAGCACTGGCAGATCCAGAGGTTTGTGGAGGGATGCTCAGCCAGGCAGGGGGGAAACCTCTGTCTCTCCCTGCTCTCAGATTTTCCAGAATCCATCCATTATAAAGTCCAAATTCATAGGAAATCCACTGAATCCCGGACCAGAAATGGGGTCACCAAATAGCCAGAATTCCAGTCTGGATCCCAATTTGGATCCTTCCTGTTTGCTTCCATGCTCCAAGCATCCAGCTGGGTCCCTCCCCTTCTTCATCTGGATCCATTTGTCTCCTGACCCAAATTATTGCTCAGATACCACTTTGTATCCCAGAAACTCCCAAGTTTCAGGGAGACCCTGATCCCATGTTCCTGCCCATGGAGCTTCGTACTCCATAAATTAAACTGGATTTTGGGATGAATAATAACTGGAAGTTCTCCCCAGGGCGTGGTTGCAGGCAAAGTTCCCGTCAGAGCAGCGGGAGAACAGGGAATGTTTATCTATTGGTTTTTATTCTTTAATCCAAGTGGATTTGTGAGAGAGGGTCACTGTGGGGTCTCCAGGCTCCAGCTCCGAATCTTGGGGGTTTTCCTGCACCCCCAGAGTGGTGTAGCAGGGAGATCCATGTATCACGCCCTGCTTCCTCTCAGAGGCTACGGGATGGGAATTGAGTAAATCAGAGAGCAGGTGGGATTCAGCACCACAGGATCCACTGCAGGGGCAGGGAATGGCTTTATCCACATGGACAGATCCCACAAAACAGCAAGATGAGGGGCACGGGATTGGGCAACACCTTGGGATGCTCCTGGAGGGACTCCAGGTACGCCCCAGGGATACGGATACCATCCTTTCACATCCATGGCTGTAAGGCCCCCAAGCGATCCCATGGATTTTGGAGTGTCCAGCATTATCCCTCCTCAAATTCCAGCCCTTGGAGAGCGGGAGAGCCCAGACCCACAGTTTCCGGATTTACTGGGATCCGTGCGGAGCAGGGAGCTGCGCCAGGGTTGTTGCAGTGGCTCTGGATCCACTTGGGCTGTAATTAAGCCTTTTTGCCAGACTTTTTTTCCCGGGATCCATGGCAACCATGGGAATGCGTTCCGGTGAAGTGGACTCCCTTGCCTCCGCGTTCCCACTGGGATGAGCACCAGAGCTGAGTGGGGATCGTGTTTCCCCTCTTCCCCCTCTCCGCAGCTTTGGGACCACTTGGACCACACGATGTTCTTCCCGGATTTCCGGCCGTTCCTGAGCAGCGGCTCCCTGGATCCGGAGAGCCGGGACCCAGAGCGGGGCCCCCCGGCCGAGCTGTGGGGGCCCAGCCGCCCCCCCCGGCTGCCGATGGCCCGGAGGTACCGATCCCGCGGCAGCTCCCGCCCAGATCGCTCGCCCGCCATCGAGGGGTGAGTGTCTCCTCCAGGGAAAACGGGAGATCTGGGGAGAAACCTGGGAAAATGGGATCCTGGCACTTCCTGTCAGCCCCCTTAGCACGATTCTGGGTTATTTTCCCTGTCCAGCTGCCTGGAACACAGGCCATTCCCAGCACTCCCATCCTGGGATGAGCTCCCATCCCTAATTCCTTTGTGCTTTCCCTCCATTTGCGGGCTTTATCCAGGGAATTTCCAGCTGTGAGCCCTGTATCCATGGGAACGGGATTCTCTGTTTTGCTGCCTATTCCTGCTGCCACAATTTATTTATTTATTTATTTATTTAACTTGTTCTTCCCATGTTTTTCCCTGGTTTTCCCTGTCCCAGTACCAACTCTTCGATTGGAACTCGAGACATCCCCACTTCTCCCACCCTGGGATGAGCTCGCATCTCTAATTCCTTCCTGCTGTCCCTCCATTTGGGGCTTAATCCAGGGATTTTCCCAGTCATGAGCCCTACAGCCAGGCATCCATGGAGCAGGAATGCCTGGTTTTCCTGCCCATCCTTGCTTCCACCATTTATTTATTTACTCAGCTTATTCTTCCCATGTTTTTCCCTTCCCACTCCTCCTTTTTTAGGATAATCCAGCAGATCTTTGCAGGGTTTTTTGCCAACTCAGCAGTTCCTGGCTCCCAACATCCGTTTTCTTGGTGAGTAAAAACCTGGATTAGCCCAGATCCCACCAGTAACCCAGCACCTGGGAGCTGGTTTGGGATCGGGGGAATTCCCGGCCTCTCCCATCGGCAGGAGCGGGATGCTGCACTCCAATCCCGGGGATTACGCTTGGGGACAGAGCGGCCTGGACGCCATCGTCACCCAGGTGAGGGGCACCTGTGCCGAGGGCGAATCCAGCGCCAGATCCCTGCTCTGAGCACGGAATTCTTCCCTCTCCGCAGCTCCTGGGGCAGCTGGAAAACACAGGACCGCCGCCGGCAGACAAGGAGAAGATCTCCTCGCTCCCGACAGTGCCAGTGACGCAGGAACAAGTCGGTGGGTGGCTCCATCCCTGGATCTGATGGCACCCGAATCCTGGTGTTTGACATCCCGAGCTCCCCCATTCCCGCTTTGTTACCGCTGGAATTGAGCTGGAAGCTGGCAGCTCCCAAGCTTTGCCACTGCCGTCGCTGGTCTTCAGTTTTCCCAGGAATCTTGGAGCTTCACTGTTCTTCAGAGTGCTTGGGGAGTCCTGGAATGTGCCATTCCAACTCTTCCCACCCTCATGATGGTTTTCCCATCCCAAATCCCCATTTGTGCTTTTGACTCATTCCTTCTTCCCTTTCAAACTGGCTCTCGACATATTCCACTCTGGAAATGTCATGGAAAACTCTGCCAGCAGTGGCCTGGGGTTGTCTCGGCTTTACAATTAAAAATCCCGTGAATTTTTCACCCCAAGGATCCCTCCCAGCTGCTCCGTTCCCAGAATCCAACCCCTCCATTATGGTTAAACCAGACAATTCCACGCAGGATATTTTTATCGTGTGGTTTTACACACCCCTCTGTCCTCCTCCGGGAAGCCAAGAACCAGCTGGAATTCCATGTGTCTGAGCCCACAGAGCCAGAGCAGGCTAGGAATCGTGAAATCTTGGAATATCCGAGTTGGAAGGGACTCCCAAGATCACTGAGGGAGCTCAGCTCCCAGCAGCGTCCCTGTCACTGTGACAAGCTCGGAACAGCGGGAGAGGGAGTGGGATTTCAGCCATGGCATTGGGATCATCCACCCATATTCCAGGCCGGGAATCCAAACATCCTTAATTTGATTTTTGTTTGTTGGTGGTGATGTGCAGGAGGAATTCCCTACATCCCCGGGGGTTGTGTGGATGGATGGATCCCAGCTGGTAGAGCTCAAAGCTCCTGTTCCCAGCAGGAATGCTGTGTTCCCTGCATGCTCCATCCCCTGTGGATTGTATCCTAGCTTGCAAACCCTCATGTTCCCAGTGGGATTTCATTGATCCCTGGATGCTCCATCCCCCAGGGCATTTTGTGTGGATGGATGGATGGATCCTGGCTTGTTTCTGGCGGGAATTCCTTGATCCCTGGGTGTTCCATCCCCAGCAGACCCTACACAAACGACTCGCAGATGCCAGAGCCCTTATTCCCACCCCCTGATGCGCCATTCCCTGTTTTCCGCAGACACGGGGCTGGAATGCCCGGTGTGCAAGGAGGATTACGCTGTGGCGGAGCAGGTCCGGCAGCTCCCCTGCAACCACATCTTCCACAGCAGCTGCATTGTGCCCTGGCTGGAGCTGGTAAGATCCCAGAAAACCCGCGGATCCCCTGGGATAACCCCCTGGGATAACGGCTCCGTGTTCCCTGCAGCACGACACGTGTCCCGTCTGCAGGAAGAGCCTGAAGGGGGAAGATTCCACCCGGCAGATGCCAAATCCTGACGCTTCCAACAGCCCGGTGCAGGAGCGATGGACTTTCTGACCATTCCGGAAGGTTCTGGAGCATTCCAGAGGGTTCCGGAGGCCGGAGCATCCCCGCTCCGGGTGTACATTGTCTGAGAATTCCAACGCACCCCCCACAAGTAGCAGGAATTAGGGGGCCCACCCCGTGGGATGATGGCACCAAGCGCTCTTCTCCCAGGAATTTATCCTTCCGCTCCATGGAATTGCCTCGTTAGTCCTAAATTGGGAATTTGGGGAGTGATTTGATTTGATTTTATATCAGAAAAGGTTTTTTTCCAGAGGGGCCCAGCCCAGAGAGAGGTTCCAAGTTCCTCACAGCCTCCTCTGGAAAAAGGTTGGGATAAAAAGGGGATTTGGGGGATCTTCCCGCACTCCGGGAGGTTGGAATTGTTTCCAGGAGGAATTTTATTGCCCCATTTTGGATGGAATCCTCGGGCTCTATAAAGTCATGGCAGGTGGAGATGGGAAGGGTCTGGAGCCCTTCCTGAGGGGGGGTCGGACCCTTGGGAGGCCCCCGGCCCTAGGAAGTCTCTGGGAATGCTCTGATATCAGGAATGCACCTAACAGGATTTTGTCTCATCCTGGACTATTTTTGGGGGTTGCTTCGGGTTTTTCTGACCCTTTTCCACATGCCTGGGGCCCCAGGTGTGTCCAAACCTCCCTCCACCCCCACGAGTCATTCCAGGTAGGAATTATGGACCACGTTGCTTATCCCTTGGGAATCCCCCTGCCCCCCATAACTTAAGGAAAATCTTTATTTTTGCTGATTCTTTGGTTGTTTTGAGAATTTTTTCCCATTTTTGTGATGTTTCATCCAGGTCTGAATCCTGGAAATTATCCTCATACTCCTGGTATCCACTGACTCCCCCAGGGGGATGTTGTGACCCCCGCCTCCCTGGCAGGGGGGACATTCCTAAACCCCTTGGGCTCAGTGGCTCCACGTCCACATGGATTTAATTCCTGATTTTCTTTGCTCTTCCGTCCAATAAAGGCCTTTCTCAAGGAATTCCCATTCCCAAGTCATCCTTGGAGCTGGGAAAAGGAGGCAGGAGCTGGGGGGTTCTTGGGGGCCTAGAAATGAGCTCGGGAAAAGCTTTTTGGGGAAGGAAAGCCATGATTTGCGGGATTTGTCTCCTAGGGAGGATATCCCAGCACATCCTGCTCTGTCGGGACACATTGTCCTTGTCCCCTGTCCATGCTCTGCCAGGAGCTGTTCAGATACAGGCCGACCCCAGTCCTGGGGCAGGAGCCGGGACAGGGATGTGGGTCCACAGAGGTTGAAAAAAAACAGCCAGATCCTGGGTTTATCCAGCTCCCCTGATGTGAATTTCCCCTGATGGAGGGATCACACCCACTCGCTGCTTCCATATAGTGCTGGAAATCAGGAATTCCTTCCCTGTGGTCCTGGATTTAACCTGGATTTAAGTCTGGAGCCGGTGTGGGCTGGGATGTGGATCCCCCCCCATCCCCCTGTGTTGTATTTGGAATCAGTCCAGAGGTTTTCCCTGGATCAAGAAGCATTCCTGCTCCCGGATCACTGCACGCACAGGGATGCAGGACACGGCAGTACCACGGGACGGAGCTTTATTGCTGGAGCTGCTCCATCCACTCTGCCTCATTCCTGCTTTTCTCACTTCCACATGTCCCCCCAGATCCTCCGGCTCCGCCCTCGGGGTTCCGGCCTCACTTGCTCACCCCTCTGCCAGCCCAGGAGCCCCGAGTCCCAGGATGGCCCTGGAATGTGTCCCGGGCCGATGTCCTCCCGTGGCCGAGCTGCCGCCTCAGTGCTCCTCATCCTCCTCCTCCTCCCGGGAGGGCTTCGGGCGGGAGAAGAATCCCAGCTGGGGGCAGGAGGGGAAGAGGGTGGATTGGAGGGGTGGGAATGTCCTCCCTCGTGGGGACATTGACACCCCCCCCGGGTGACATCGCCCCCTCCCCAAGGTGCTATCGTGACCCCACCCCAGGGTGACATTTTGACCCACCCGGGTGACATCACCCCCTCCCCAAGGTGACATCTTGGCTCCCTCACCCTCCAGAGGCCGAGGCTGAGCAGCGCCAGGAGCAGGAGCCCCCCCAGGGCGCTGCCCCCTAGGATCCACAGGGACACGGGCACCCGCCTTCCCTGGAGCACTTCCAGCACCACCTGCGGGAACACAGGGATTGGCGAGGGGAACAGAGAGTTTGGAGGAGAAAACCAGGATTTATGGGGCGGAACAGGGAATTTGGGGAGGAAAAATGGAGATGCGGGAAACACAGAATTTGGGGGGGGAAACAGTGATTTTGGGGGAAAGAGGGAATTTGGGGGGAAAAACAAGGATTGGAGGGAGAACAGGGACTGGGGGGGACAAACAGGGATTGAGGGAGAACAGGGAATTTGGGGAGGAAAATAAGGATGGAAGGACGAAAACGGTGAATTTGGGGGGGTCCTACCTCCCTGCGCTGCGCCCCCTCCTCCAGCACCAACACGCCCCCCGCGACCCCCAGCCAGACACTGCTGACAATCCTCACGCTCCGGAATTTCACCTGGATGTGGGAAAAGGGGAGGTCCGAGCCATGTGTCCCCCAGCCCGGGATCCTCCCTAATTCCCCGCATCCCCCTCCTCGCTCACCCCGCTGAAGAAGCCGTCGTGGAGGGTGCGGAGGACCTGCACGGAGCCACCCCCACCGCGCTCCAGCCGTCCCAAGCGGCAGCTCAGCTCCTGGCACCAGGTGTTGGAACAGTCCTGGGAAGCAAAACATTGAGGGGAGGGGGCAAAAATTTGGGGGGGAGTGGTGGGGATGCTCCCCGGCCCCCCCAAATCCTCGCGGTGGGGAACACAGCGATCCCCACCAGCCTGTCCGTGCGCAGCAGCTCCTCAGGGGGCACCGGCACCACCCGTGACCCCTCGGGGGGGGGGCGCAGCTCGCAGGTGGCCTGGGAAGGGGGAGAGGGGGTCAGAGGGATGCGCAAAGACACCCCCGAGCCCCCTTAAGGGTCCCCCAGACTCACATTGTCAGCCAGGACGCGGGTGACAGACAGGATGGTGGCCCGGCGGTGGCCCAGTGCAGGCAGGGCCATGTGCAGGGTGACGTTCTGGACGGGGTAGCACCCCAAATTCTGCACCTGGAGGGGGCATGATGAGCCAGGGTCCCCTGGGCCCCCCTCCCGACCCCCCAACGCCTCACCTTGACCGTGGTGGTGAACTCGGGGCCGGAGCTGTGGGTGAAGGTGCCGAGGGGATGAACCTCGTAGCGGTGCAGGTTGGTGTTACTGGGGGGGGACACACGGGAGGGTCACATCGTGTGTGTCCCCCTCTGTGACCCCTCCCCGTTCCACCTCGCGTCCCCCCAGCCCCACCTGGACAGGAACAGGTCAGGCTCATAGAGGATGGGGACAGAAAGCTCGACCACGTTGTCCTCCGGTGTTGCCTCGGTGCTGTCACTGGACAGGGGGGACACTCGGGAGGATTCCCCAGACCCTCCCATGCCCCCAGGGTGCGGCCCCTCCCCCGAGGGTTCAGTGCTCCCTCCACCCCCCTACCTGGTGGCCTGGAGCATGACCTCAGCACGGTCCAGAAGGACGGAGCAGCTGAACTCCAGCTCCAGGGTGAAGGACACCTGGGGGGGCTCAGAAGGTTGTGATGGGGGTTTGGGGGTCCCAGGGGGCTCATGGGGGTCCCGGGGGTCCTACCTTGGCCTGCGAGCGGAACACGGGGTACCCGACACTGCAGCGCCGGCGGTGCCCCCCCAGGGCTGAGCACTCCAACTTCACTGCCCCGGGATCCTGCCGGGGGGACACAAGGGGGTCCGGGACATGGGACTGGGGGACTCGAGGCACTGGGAGGGGGCAGCAATGGACCCCCACTGGGAGGGGTTGGGGACACAGTGGACCCCCACATCCCACCTGGAATGGGCTGGGGAACACAATGGACCCTCATCTCCCACACGGAATGGGCTGGGAACACAGTGGACCCCCAGCTCCCACCTGGGAGAGGTTGGGGACAGAACACACCCCCATGTCCCACTTCAAATAGGTCTGGGGACCCAGTGGACTCCCACCCATCCCACCTGGAATAGGGTGTCACAAGAATGACCTAGAGGTTCTCTAAAGACCTGAGTCTCCATCTTTGTCCTGGTAGGAGGGTTTGGAGGGGCTCCTCAGGGATTTGGGCCCCCTCCAGGCTGTACCTGGAGCACGAGGCTGGAGAAGTGGAGGTTCCCGGGCAGGCGCAGCCACAGGCTGGTGTTGTAGGCATTCTCCTCCCGATTCTCCAGCTCCACCTCCACCAGCATCCGCCTCCGGCCCTTCCGTAGGATGTGGGGGCTCTGCCTGGAGGCCAGGGGGGTCACGGGGGGCTCACGAAATCCTGGGGACACCACGAGGACATCGAGGGGACACCGGGGGTACCTGGAGCCCACAATGTCTGTGGTGGCTCTGAGCACCAGGTCGGCGACACACTCATCATCGTCCCCACAATCCTTGAAAAACGGGATCTGGAAGGAGCTGGGTGTGATCCCGGTATCCGGGGATGATCCCAGTGTCCAGGGGTGATCCCAGCGTCCAGGGACACCCCTCCCAGTACCCACCAGTTTGCGGATGGTGGTGGGAGACGCCTCATCCAGCACTGCCCCCGCAGCCGCATCCAGGGCCCAGGTGAGGGTGAGGCTGAGGGGCCGCAGGTAATCTGAGGTGTCCTGCGGAATGAGGGGATCCCATCAGCCCCATTCCTGTCAGCCCCTGGGGATGGGGGGCGGGAAAAGCCCCCCCGTGGGGCAGGGAGGAGTCCTGGGGCTGACCAGGACATGGAAGGGGACGCGGACGCAGCTCTGCCTTCCCAGTGGGAGCTCAATGTGGCGCTGGAGCAGCCGGCGGGCGCCCGAGTCAAAGGCAGCGCGGGATCCCGGGATCCGCTCCTCCAGGGACACGTTGTACCGGAGATCTGGGGGATAGGGAGGGGTCACGGACTGAGACACCTGCAGGAGTGGGGGCACCACGGGAGGCTCCAGTGGAACCCCAGGGGAAGTGCTGAGATGCTCCAGGGACACACTGCGATGAACCAGCGGGGCTGCCGGGAAGGCTGGGATGCTCCTGCGGGGCTCCAGGGGTATGGATGCTCTGGTGATATTCAAGGGACACTGCGTATGCTTCCCCCTGGAGCATTCCAGGGCCACCCTGGGATGCTCCAGGGGTGCTCCAGGATAACCATATGTATGCTCTAGAAATATTAAGGGAATGCTCGTGGGATGCTCCAGGGACATCGAGAGGGTCCAGCAACACCCTGGGATGATCCAGGGCCCCCAGGATGCTCCAGGGATGCTCCAGTGATTCTCCAGGGCTCCCTAAGATATTCCTGGCTTCTCCAGGGCTCTCAGAATGCTCCAGGGATGCTCCAGGAATTCTCTAGGACGTCCTGGGACACTCCAGGAATGTTCCAGGTACAGTCAGGGATGTTCCTGGAATGTTCCTGGAATGTTCCTGGAATGTTACTGTGTTCTCTAAGGCCACCCTGGGCTGCTCCAGGGACAGCCAAGGATGCTCTGGGAGTACCCTGGGATGTTCCAAGGATGCTGCAGGACCCTTTGGATGATTTCTGGGATGCTCCATGTATGTTCCAGTGCCCCCTGGAGTGCTCCAGGGGCACCCATGGATGCTCCAAGGACCCTGCAGCCCTCCCTTGCCAACACTCACCGATGTCCATGTCCGCGGGGCTCCGGGCGCGTGTCCCGGCACGGAAGCAGATCCGGGCCCGGAGGCAGATGGCACCGGAGCCGCCGCGCTGGCAGTTCCGCCGCGTGACACTGATGGCCGCCGGCTCCACGGACACCCCCGCGAACACCTGGACGATCCAACGGGACCTGAGAGACACGATCACACCTGGGATCTCATCGGGATCATGTGGGGACAGGGACACCCGCCCTGCCCTACCCTGGGTGCTGTCACAGGGGAAACTGAGGCATGGAGGGGTCTGGGAGGATCCCAGGAGCATCCCAGGTTCTTATCCCAAGGGGAAAACTGAGCCATGGAGGAAGGGATCCAGAAGGATCCCTGGAGCACACCAAGCTCTCACAAGGGGAAACTGAGGCACAGAGTCCCTGACTCCCCGAATGTCCCCATGCCCCACATGTCACTATTCCGAGGTGTCTCTGGCCCCGGGATGTCTCTGTCTTTCTCCATATCCCTACTCCTGGGGTATCCCTGTGCCCGGGGTGTCCCTCTCCCCGACCCCCCGGCCCCTACTCACCGCAGCACTACGGCCGCCCCCTGCGCCCCCACGGCCACGTCCACCAGCCCGTCCCCGTCCATGTCCACCCGTCCGTCCACGCTGATCCCGAAATAGCGGAGGCTCCAGCCCAGCGCCGCCGCCTCAATGCGCTGGGAACGGGCGTTGTGGCTTCACCGYCGGCTCGTACGGGGCTGTGCTCACTCCAGCCGCGGCACCCGGCCCCTCCCAGCCCTCCCGGCGCCGTCTCACCTGCTTGTACCGGGGCACGAGGGTGCCCGGAGCGCCGTGGAACACATAGACAGCCCCGCGGTGCCCGTCCTCCAGCGGAGCCCCCACCACGGCCCCGGCCAGCCCGTCCTGGCCCAGGTTCGGCACCGCGCCCAGGGCGGAGCCGAACCGGGAATCCTGCGGCCGCGGCTCCGGGTGCAGCGACCCCGCGGGGCTCAGGCGGTCCTGCGGGTGCGGGGGGGGACCTTCGGTACCCGCACGGGACCGGCACCCCCCTATTCCTACTGTGCTCCCCCGATCCCCTCAAATCCCCTCAATCCCCAGCGTCCCATCAATCCCTCTGCATCCGTCTGATCCCCCAGCCCCTTGCACTCCCCCACATCCACCGGCACCCCTGCAACCCCACTGCGTTCCCCCGATCCCATACCACTGATCCCTCCAATGCCCTGCCCCCAGTGCACCCCAATCCCCTCGTCCACCCCAGCCCCCCTCCCCTCTCACCTGCCCCACACTGTACAGGTCCCCCCCCACCCGACCCCCCAGGCCCACCCCTGCCCTCTCACCTGCCCCACACGGTACATGTAGACCCTCCCCATCTCCCTGCTCTGGCCGCCCAGGTAGGTGGGCGCTGCCACCAGCAGCAGGTCACTGTCCCCATCTCCCTCCAGGTCCAGGGCCAAGACCTCGCTGCCGAAGTAGGAGCCAATCTGGGGGTGCAGCAGGGTCGTGAGGCTGAGGGGGGGGCTGGGGGGCCTGAACTCTCTGTCCCAGCTCTTGAGGCCCCCCGGCCGCCCCCCACCTGCTCCCCCATCAGCGCCTGGGCCACCGTCACAGTCCCTGTGGGATCCAGCTGGAACAGGACAACTTTGCCCTTGTGCTGGAATCGGGGGGCTCCGGCCACGAACCAGCGCTGCCCCCCCGGGAGCTGCAGCAAGGACACGGAGTAACCTGGGGGGGGAAGCGGGGTCAGCGGGGAGGACAGCCCTGGGCACACAGGGTCCCCAGTGTGTTCCTGGGGCACCCTAAATATCCAGGTTTGGAGCATCCCTGGGGCACGGAGCATTTCTGGATCACCAAGCATCCCAAATATCCATTACACGGAGCATTCCCACTTGGCCCCCTATGTCCAGGACATGGAGAATTCCTGTTTCATCCCAAATCTGCAGGACATGGACCATCACTCAGGACACAGAGCATCCCATGTTCCCCCCAGATCTCCAGGACATGGAGCATCCCTGATTCATCTCAAATCTTGAGGATAGGGGGTATGCTTGGTTCACCTCACATCCCTTGAGACAGCTTCATCCCTCGGGATCCCCCATACCCAGATATGCTGCGTGGTTCTTCAGCTCCAGTGGGAATTCCCCCTGGAATGCTTCCTGGGGTGGGACGATGCGCCCACGCTGGCTCTCCTCCAGCACACCCCCCTGCCAGTCATAGGCTCCCACCATTCCAAAGAGGATCCCGTCCTGCTGGGGTGGGTGGGACATGTCACCTCGGGGACATTGCGATGCCTCAGTGTCCCCAACCCCCACCAGTGTCACCGTCCCATCCCGGGACACTCAGCAGGGACGGGATGGGCTGAGGGTTGTTTTCCACCTTTCCCGGTGGGATCACCTCGAGGAGGTGGATGGAGAAGCCAATCTGGGACATCTCCAGCTCGAAGGCGCTCTCGTTGTTCCCGTGGGTGCCTGACCAGGTGAAGAACGAGACTCTGTCCCTCCAGCTGTGCTTCCAGCTGGAATTCCCAGCCCTTCCGGGGATCCCAGCCTCAAGCCGGCACCTTCTAGGCTGAAGATCCGATCTCCCAGAGCATCCACGATGTCATTGAGGGCAGCCTCATCCGTGACATTGAAGAAATACTTCTCATCGGGGTCACTGGCAATGGACTTGATCTCTCGGATGAAATCCTCAGGATCCTGCTGCCGGCGCAGGTAGTGCCCCAGGACCTGGGGGAGGGGAGGGGGTCAGCAGGAGCCCCCCTGGTGCRGAGAGGCCGCAGGGAGGGGGCTCGGCAGGAGGGGCTCACGGCGATGGCGTAGCGGGTGACGTTGCGCCGGTCGCACTCGGCCAGCGCCGCTGGCAGCTCGTCCCCGTCGTGGGACTCCCCGTCGGTTACCACCAGCAGCAGCCGCGTGGCCCCCGGGCGTCCGCCTCGCGCCGGGCTGAAGGACTCYGTGCTGCAGGAATGTGGCTGGCAGGATGAGCCCCGGCTCCAACCCCATCCTGATCCTTTCCCCAATCCCGACCCTGCTCCCAACCCTGACCCTCATCTCAACCCCAATCCTGATCCGGATCCAGTCCCGATCCTGACCCCAATCCCAACCCCAATCCAAATCCTGACTTGATCCCAAACCTTGTACCAGTTCCAATCCTGATCCTAATTCCAATCCTGATCCCACCGTAGATCCTGATCCCAAGTCTGATCCCAATCCTAAACCCACTCCCTATCCCGATCCCAATCCTGACCCTGATCTCAATCCTGACGCCAATCCCGTCCCCACTCCTGCCCCCATTCCCAATCCCGTCCGCATTCCCATTTCGGAGCGCACCATGCCTGCCGGATGGCCATGGCCGTGCGCGTCTCCCGTCCCTCCTGCCGCGTCAGGTTCCGGGCGGCCTCGAGCAGGCTCTGGGCCGTGGGGTGCTGCCCCAGTGCCCACTCCTGCACCAGCCGCTCCCCGTACTGCAGCACCCCCACCTGAAACAGGGGCAGTCAGAGCCAGAGGGATCCCTAAATCCACAGGGACACCCCCCAAAACCGCCAGGGAACCCCCAAGTCCACAGGGACCCCTCAAATTCCCGGGGTGCTGCCCCGGCACCTGCTCCTGCACCACCCCCTCACCTGAAACCAGGGGAAACCCGAACCAGGGACCTCCCCAAGTCCCCTAATCCCTGGGAAAGGGCACCTTTGGCCCCTCCAAAACCATCTCCGGCCAGCGTCGTCCCGAGGACAATGACGTCACCCCAAGGTGGCATCTCCACAGGGGTGGCATTGGCCCAGGATGATGGCATCACCTCAGGGACAATGACATCACCCCAAGGCTGGCATCACCCCAGGGGCAACAGCATTGCCCTGGGGACAGTCACCTTGCCCTGGGGACACCATCCCAGCCTTGGGAACACTGTGGTGGCCCAGGTGCCCCGCCCTGACCTGGGTCTGCTCAGGACCTATGAAGAAGCGCCCCAGGATGTTCCCGAGGAATGCCTGCACCTCCTCCCAGGGGTAGATGCTGTTGGAGCCATCCAGGACCAGAATGATGTCCATGTAGGTGGAGCAGCCTGGCAGAGGACACGGTGACACCGGGGTGGCACATCCCAGGACATCCCAGTACATCCCACCCCACTCACGCTGTGCCGTGGGTGCAATGGTCTCCGTGAGTTGGAGCTCCTCATCAAGCCGGACACAGCGGCCGGAGCTGAACACGGAGGTGCCACATTCCTGGGACCAAAGTGGGGCGCACGCCTTGGGGGGTGACACGGGGACAAAGCAGTGGGTGACATCCACCTCCCCCTCCTATCCCCCGCTGTGCCTCAGTTCTCCTCCATAGAGGCTCCGCTCACCACGAATCCGCCGTCACTGGAGTCCGCCAGCGTCATCCCGAGGTGTCCGGCACTGCTGCGGAGCCACGGAGCTGCGGCCCCTCGGGGACACGGGGACAGAGGTGGGGTGAGCACCATGGGAACCCCCCAAGCCTCACCGGTCACAGCCACCCCCCGTCGGTACCGAGGTTGGCCTTGGCACAGGAGGAGTTTTGGAGTCCCACGCCGCACTTGTAGATGTCACCTTGACCATCCCCGTCCCACGGGGCCCCCACCAGCAGCCTGGAGGGACACGGGAGGGACACGTAGGGGACACCGGGGACGTCACCACCCCCGCCCCACTCCGACTCAGCCGCCGCGTTTTGGGGGCACTGCGCCAGGCCCTGCCGCCCACACTGCGGCACCGAGGCCACTTCCGTCTGTCTGTCCGCCTGTCTGGCCACAGCCTCCTGCTGCTCCGGCCCCTGCCCTCCTTTGCTTCCTCTTCCCAACCTCAATGTCCCCCCTCCCTGCCTCAGTTTCTCCTTCCCAAACTCACTTCCCCCCTTCCCGCCTCAGTTTTGGCTTTCCACCTCAGTCTCCCTCTCCCTTCCTCCCTTCTGCCCTTTCCTGACTCAGTTTCTCCCACCCTCCCTCAGTTTCCTTCTTCCCCTCCTCAGTTTCCCCTTTCCCACCTCACTTCCCCCCTTCCTGTTTCCCCTTTCCCTCCTCAGTTTCCCCTTTCCTATCTCATTTTCCCCTCCCCACCTCACTCCCCCCCTCCCTGCCTCAGTTTCCCTTTCCCCATCTCACTTCCCCCTCTCCCTACCTGAGTCTCCCCTTTCCTGCCTCAGTTTCCCCTTGTCTCCCGTGTCTCCCCCTCTCCGCGGGTCACTCACCACTTGTCCCCGTCGCCGCCCCGCTGCAGAACCCGGTACCCAAACTGGGATTCGGGGGACCCCTGGAAGACCCGCGGGTGCCCCACGTCGATGTTGAACCCCGCACAAAGCCCTGGGGAGGGGACGGGCGTCCTGAGCGTGGGTGGGGAGGGCACCCCGCACCCATCCAGCGGCAGCCGGGAGGGGGATTGGGGTGCCCGGAGCTCCGGTGGGGGAGGGAAACTGTGGGGAAAAGGGAGGGCTCCCCACGGAGAACCCCCAGCACCCCAAACACATCTCCACCCCCCAAATTAAGTCCCCAGCCCCCGCCCCGAAGCCTCGCGGTGCCCAGCGCTGCCCACGTGCCTCAGTTTCCCCCGCGGCGTGGAGCGTGGGGGGCCCCGCTGGGTACCAGACGGGCAGGGGGGATGAACCGGCCCCGACCCCCTCCGGGGGGGCCTGGAAACGCCCTTTTTTCTCTTTTTTCCCCCAAAAATATAAAGATTTTCCATCAAAGCCGGGTTTTAGTTCCTCTTACAGGTTCCCCTTCCCACCCTCACCCCGCCCCAAGTCCAAGGAGATTTAGGGGTCTTCTCCCTCCAAAAAAACCCAAAATATATTGGGCGGGGGCAATGAGCACAACCGGCCTGTTTTACCCCAAACCCCCCCGGACACTCAGCGAGGGGGGAACCACGYGTGGCTGCACTCGGATTAATGAGTACCCGGCTGCGCACCCTCCTTCCCCCTCCTCCAACAGCCCCAAAACACCTCGAAATTGCCCAAAACCAGGGGGTTGGGGGGGGGCTGTTACCTGGGAGCAGAAACAGCGCCAGGAGCACCCCCCGGCTCCCCACACCCCACATCGCCGAGCTGCAGCTCAAAGGTGACTCCGGCTCCAGCCGGGACAAAATCCCGGGTTTTTTTCCCTTTTTTTTTTTCCTCTTTTTTTTTAATATTTTTTCCCTCCTCCTTCATCTTCAATTGGCTGCTAAAAATAAATGTGGGTGGGGGGGGGTGGGCAAAGAGTTCGGGGAAAAAAACAGGCGAAGTGGTACAAACACGGGAAAAAGGGGAGCGGGAAGAAGGGGAGAGGTGGGTGGAGGATTTGGGGGGGGGACACGCCAGGCGCTTGGTGGGGCTGGATGGGGACTTTTCCTCTTTTCCCGGCAAAATGGTATGGGAAAAGTGTGTGTCCCCCAAGGACTGAACCACCTGGAGGTGGCAGCGACACCTGGATCTTCCCTGTGGGGACCTTCAGGAGGGGGGGTTGGAATAAGGGGGCTTGGAGGTCCCCGGTGGGCTCTGGGTGGAGTTTGGTTTGGGCTCGGGTGGACTTTGTACGGATTTAGGTGGATTTGGGGTTGCCACGTCCTCCGGGTGACACTGCCACCTCCCGGACACTGTCCTGGCTCCTTCCCGAGGAGGAGGAGATGGAGTGACCGCGGTGTCCCTCCCCATCCCACCCCACCCCCTGCTCCTGGCGCCGCGCCGGGGCCACGTGGGACCCACAAAAGCCCCTCCCAGCTGCCCCACGCAGGAGCTACGTGGTGTTGCCCCCGTCCCCCTCCTCTCCAGGGATCGGCCCCAGCTCCCCAGGCGTCCCCAGGAGGCTGCAGAGCTGCCGCCAGAAGAAGGGGCGTCTCCCCAGCTCCCGGGGCCACTCCAGGTACGTCCTGGAGCTCAACATCCTGCGGAGGCGGGCGAAGCGCCGCGGCAGCGCSCGGGGGTCCACAACCTCCTTGACCAGCAGGATGATATCGCCGTCGTCCGCGCCCACCGCGCGCTGCTGCGCGAAGTACAGCTCGTAGTTGCACCACTCGCTGTCCACGAAGCTGCGGGAGAGCACAAAGACGACCTTGGCGCTGCGCTCAATGTTCTCCACGATGTTGTCGATGATCCAGCGCCCTGGGGTGAAGTCCCGCTCGTGGATGCAGAGCCGGTAGGGCGGCTCCGTGCTCTCCAGGCGGTCCAGGAGCTCCTGCCGGACCCAGGCGGCGTCGGCGCGGCTGTAGGAGATGAAGGCGTGGTAGGACCATCGCTGCCCAGCGCCTGCCTGCCGCCGGCCGTACTTGGTGCGGATCCATCGGAACGTAGCCCGGAGGTACCACCAGGCGTCCAGCTTCCAGCAGAGCCCGGCGCATGTGGCCACCACTGCCGCCGTGCTGGCCACCACCACGGCCACCAGCGCCGACACATCACAGGCCAAGGGCTGCGGGACAAAGGCAGCCACAGCCGTGTCCAGCAGCGGTGCTGGATGGTAGCAGGTCCAGTTGTGTGGCCAATCGGCCAAGGCGAGGCGGCCCCTGCGCCGTGTCTCCTCCAGGAACAGGTGCAGGTCGCAGGTGCAGTGGAAGGGGTTGTTCCCGGCCGTCAGGCTGACAAGCCGCGGCATTTGGGCGAAGGAGCCGCGCGGGATGACACCGAAGGAGTTGCCGTCGATGGCCAACACCTCCAGCCGTGGGCAATGCCACTCCGAGGGGATGAACTTGATCTTGTTCCCGCTCAACCACAGCTCCCGCAGCCGCGGGCTCCGTGTGAAGAAGTCCATGTCCAGACGGTCGAGCTGTGAGTAGGAAAGGTCCAGGTACTCCAGGGAGGTGGGCAGGCACGCAAAGGTGGCAGCCGACACCAGGTTGTGGTGGAGGGACAGCCAGCGCAAGGTGGAGGACCAGCGGCATGACTCCCGCAGGCTGCCCAGTCTGTTGTGGCTGGCGTCGAGGCGGGTGAGCCGCTGCCACGGCCGCGTCAGGGTGGCCAGCGCGGCCAGGCTGAGCAGCTGGTTGGCAGCCAGCACCAGACTCTCCAGCTTGGGCATGGTGCCCTGGTAGAGGCAGCGCTGGTTGTAGATGACGGCATCTTCCAGGCGGTTGTTGGAGACATCCAAGACCTCAACGTTGCGCATCTCGCCCCAGGCGTCGCAGGGCACCGAGTTGAAGTTGACATTGATGATGGAGAGTGCGGCCACACCACTCAGCCAGGTGAAGGTCCAGTCAAAGCGCAGCACGTCAGGGTTGCTGATGTCCTGCAGCAAGAGGCGGTCGAGCCGCGGGGCCAGGGCCGCTGTGCTGGAGCCATTGTGCCGCGGTGAGCGGGCAAAGTCAATGGCCACTAGCGCCAGGTCACGGACACAGGAGCGGCGCAGCTGCAGCAGCACCAGGCGCAGCAGCTGCTCGTTGAACTTCCCACGGTAGAACTCCAGCCTGGTGATCCGCAGCTCGGCCAGCCCGGCGAAAGGGTCGGCATCTCCGGTGTAGTAGGTGAACTCAAAGAGGTTGCGGAAGCGCAGGGACCGCAGGGGTTTATCCCGCAGATCCCGCAGGATCGCCGGGAGCGCCACTGCGTTCTCGTCCAGTGCCAGGTCACACCACAGCTCGGTGACGTTGAGCCACGAGAAGGCCCCGGGCTCGTAGCGCCACAGGCTTGAAGCTGATTTGATGGCGAACCTGTGCAGCGGTGTGTCCCGGAGCACCATGAAATCCTGGTGGGAGATGTCCCGGAGCAGCGGCCCACCCAGGGACAGCTCCCGCAGGCTCCGGAGCCGGGCGAAGGTTCCATCCAGCACGGCGCTGCTGTAGAGGTTGTTGGACACATCCAGCCTGTGCAGGCGGAGCAGTGGTCGCAGTGCCGGTGCCGGGATGTGCTCCAGGGAGTTGTTGAAGAGCCGCAGGTGCTCCAGCAGCAGGTTGGTCTGGAAGGCGTCTGGAGCGATGCGGGAGATGCTGTTGTATCCCAGATCCAGGCGCCGGAGCTGCGTCATCCCGGCAAAGTCACCTGCTGTGATCTCCTGGAGTTTGTTGTAGGAGAGGTCGAGGCCGTGGAGGGTTTTGGGGAGCCCGGGAGGCACCTGGTCCAGCTCCCGCCCCGCACACATTCCCATCCGGCTTTCGGGATCCACCTGGCATGGCAGCCCCGCTGCCACCCTGGACAGCACCAGGAGCCAGATCCCACCAGCACTGGGGATCCAGGGGCGTCCCAGGGGCAGGAAGGGGCATCCAGGCATCCCTGCGGGGGGCAGGGGAGTTAGTGGTGCCGAGGGGATCCCAATCCCATCCCCAGAAAGCCCTGGGATCAACCCCCAGGGTGGCACCTGGATCTGGTAGGATGAGGTAATTCCTCCCCTGGGAATTGGATCTCCAAGAGGGTTTGGGGGACTGGATCGGGGGGGGGGTTGGAGACTGGAGCCCAGGGAGATTGGAGGCTGGATCCCTCTGGGATCAGGGACTGGATCCTGGGGGATTGGATTCCAGGGGTATTGGTGACTAGGTCCTGTGGGGGTTGGGGACGGGATCCGGCAGATTGGATCTCCAGGGGATTAAGGACTGGATCCAGGGATCGGGATTGGGATTCTCAGGGGATGAAAAGGGAGTGTTGGATTCCATGGGGATCGAGGACTGGATCCAGGGATCGGGATTGGGATTCTCAGGGGATGAAAAGGGGGTGTTGGATTCCATGGAGATCAGGGACTGGATCCTAGGAGGACTGGGGACAAGATCCTGAGAGGACTGGGGACAGGATCCCCAGGAGATCAGGGACCAGACCCCAGCGGCGGAGAGGTTTCAGGGATTGAATCCCAGGGATCAGAGACCAGATCCTGGCAGGGTGGGGGACTGGATCCCAGGGATGAGGAAATGGATCAGGGGGAACACACAGCATGATGGGATCCAGGGGGATCAGGAATTGTATCCTTGGGGAACTGGGGGCTGAAGCTCCCCCACAAAGGGGGTTCAGGGGCCAAATCCCGGCGGTGTCCCCTACCAGATCCAGGGTGCTGTGAGGAGCAAACCCCCGGGAGCTACAGATCAGATCCTGTAGGATTTGGGACACCAGATCCTGTGGAATTCGGGACAACAGATCGTGCAGGCAAGGGCCCAGCCCAGTGAAAACATCCACCCAACCCTTCCTCTTCCTCCCGTGGCGCCGGGGGGGCTCTGGGGGGGCTCCCCAGGCCTTCATCCCACCTCGGCTCCTCAGTGAGCTTTGGAGTGGGTTTGGGAAAAAAAAAAAGAGGGAAAAAAATTCAAACTCCACAGCTTAGGACAGAGGGAAACTTGTGCTGCCGGCGGCTGTGGGATGGGCTGGAATTTTCAGGGAAAAAAACCAAGGAATGAGGAGAAAAACAGACAAACGGCGACTGTGTGGCTCCGGCTGTGGCCACAGACGGCCCCGCCCAGGTAGGGCTCCATCAACACAGGTGGGGCCTCCCCAGGTCACAGGGGAAACTGAGGCACGGGGTGAGCCTCATCCCACTCCAGATTCTTCCTCCTTCCCAATGCCCAAATGCCACCGGACAACCCAAACCCCCCTCCAAAACCCCTCTGCCACCACCCCCCACCAAACCTCCCCGGGGCGGACCCTGGGGTGCAGGAAGCTGATCCAGGCTCAGCCAGGGCAGGAACAGCAATGCCAGAGAGACAGGGTGGGGTGGGATGGGATGGGAACGGGAAGGGACTGGGATCTCCCACCCACCCACCCTTTGACCTCCGGGTACAGCAGGGATGCCCAACCCCCAGCTGCAGGGGGGCCCCAAAGTCCCCTGAAACCACAGGAGGGTCCCAGTCCAGTGCCCCCAGTTCAGCCTAGTACTCTCACTCCAGCATTCCTGCACCTGGGATGCAGCAACCTTGGATGTATGGACAGATGGGGAATGAGGTGCTGGAGAGCAGCTGCCAGAAGGGCCCTACGGGTGCTGGTCAGTGGCTGGATGGGTCTGAGCCAGCAGTGCCCTGGCAGCCAGGAGGGACATCCCTGTCCTGGGGGTCACCGGGCAGGGATTGGGACAGGAGACTGTCCTGCTCTGGTCCGGGCTGGGGCAGCCTCACCCCCATCCTGGGGGCAGTTTTGGGCACTGCAACACAAAAAGGATGTTGAACTACTGGGCAGTGTCCAACGGAGGGACACAAGGATGGGGAAGGGTCCAGAGGGGACACACGAGGAGGGGCTGAGGGCACTTGGGTTTGTTCAGCCTGGAGGAGACTGAGGGGAGACCTCGGGAATCTGCAGCTCCTCCCAAGGGGCAGCTCCGATCTCTGCTCCCTGTGACAGGGACAGGACCCAGGGAACGACTGGAGATGTCAGGGGAAGGTCAGGTTGGATCTCAGGAAAAGATTCTTCCCCCAGAGGGTGGTGGGGCACTGAACAGGCTCCCCAGGGACTGGTCACATTCCCAAGGCTGCCAGCGTTTGGACAACACTCCCAGAGCTCCAGGAGCATTTGGACAATGCTCCCAGGCACAGGGTGGGATTGTTGGGGTGCCTGTGCAGGGCCAGGGGCTGGATCAGTGATCATGGTGGGTCCCTTCCAGCTCAGGATATTCTGTGATTGTGATTCCTCGCCCATCCCAGTGCCCCCAGCCCAGCATTCCCAGCCCAACCCAGTGTCCTACATTTCCCAGATGCCGGGACACAGGGACTGGAGGCCGCCGGGCTTTAATAATTAAATTAATTATTTAATTGATTACACTGACACTGTGGGATCCCCTGGAGCACTTCCCGCCCATCTCAATTGCCACCAGGATATACACTGCTCCAAAGCTTTCAACTCCTGGTTTTCCCAGGAAAGAGCCTTTGGCAGAGCGCAGGTGGGCCCAGGAGTGGGCGGAGTTTGGGTATGGAGCTCCCAAAAAACCTTCAAGAGGATATTCCCGTTCTCCCAGGGACGAATCCAAGGACAATCTGCCTCTGGAATTAAATAATTCCCATCTCCCAGTGTGTCCCTGGGTCCAGGGTTTAGTAACAGACATCAGAACTGGGTCGGGGCCATACGAGCGCAATCTAGCGTCACAGAATCCAGGGAAAACGGGAATTCAGCAAGGCAGCAGTGCCAGGGATCCTGACAGAGAGCAAGCCACGCTCCAATTTATCCCAAAAAACGCCACTGAACGGGATATCTGGGAAGGGAAGTGCAGCTGAGGTGGAGGAAGGGGGTTGGATCTGCTGGGAAGCACTCGGGATCCGAGTCCCCTCTGTGTTCTCCGATGGAGAGAAATACATGTGGGAATGCCAGGAGTGATCGCCCAGCTTGGCGCAACTGCTCCAGTCGCTTCTTCCCCCCGGGCTTGCAGGGAAGGTTCAGGAGGGCAAATTCCTGCCTGAATTTCACCCCAAATCCATAGATTTACTCCTGACACCCATTCTTCCCATTCCTGTCTCCCTGCACTCAGATTTCTCAAAAGGCAGGAAAATTGTTCAAGCAATTTGGGGTTGGATAAACTATCCGGCACCAAGATCATTCTAACCCCATAGCTTCACCCCCACAAAATTCGTGACAAGCCCCCAGCAATCCACACTTTCCAGCCCCAACTATTCCCTGTTAGTTGGCTCCAACTAAAGGCGCTTCCTGGAGAGAAAGGGGGAATGTTGAACCTCTAAAATTGCTGGAAAAGTCAACAGGAAGAACCACATTTTGGGAGCTGAGGTCCCTGTGGGATCCACGCTGGATCCAGTGCCGGAACCTTGTGGCTCCAAGGAGTCAGGAATGATGGGAATGGAATGAGCCAGTCAGCTCCAGAGGTGTCACAGCCCCTGGGATAAGCCCGCAGGATTCCCAAACATCCCAAGGAAGCTCCTGGAATAACTACGGCTTCAGTTTGAGCCAGGGATGGAGGATGGTGAGGATGGAGAGCACGGAGGAAGTGAGGCCACAGAATCCCACGAATCCCGGGCTGCTCCGGCACAGCCCCAGCTTTTCCAGCGGGATCACCAGGTCACAGGCATTCCGGAGCAGGTCCAGCAGCAGAGGAGGGTTGTCCCGGAGCACCCGGAGCAGGAGCTGCAGCTGGAGCTGCAGGTGGAGTCGAAGACGCTGGATTCCGCTGTCAGCCCGGAGCTGGGGCCTGTTCTCCGGGCTCTTCCCACGCTTCCCGGCCACCTCCGCCCGCTCCAGCAGCACCCGGATCTCATAGGCGTCACGGCTCAGGTTCACCACCAGAGCAAACAGGTAATACCTGGGAAAAACAGGGAGCAGGGACAGGAGAGTGGAAAACAGTGGCAGCAGGAGCCTCTCACCACTCTCAACAGCCACAGAAACGCCCGGGGGGATGGAAAAGTCATTTCAGCCAGCAGGAACCTGCTCTCCCACAGGGATTCCATTCCCTGTCTTCACTCAGGAATTCCACTGCCAATTCCCTGGTCTCCTTCAAAAATTCCCCACTTGCACTCCCAGGATGAATTTCATTCCCTGCTTTCTCTTGGGGAGCTCCTTGCCTACTCTCCTTCAGTAATTCCACTCTCTGTCCTCTCTTGGGAATCCCATTCCCTGCTCTCCCTTGGCAATCCCACCTCCCTGCCCGGCTCACCTAACAGACCTGTTCCAACCTTCCTTCCACGAATCCCCTGCCACATCCAGACCCCTCTCCCCGCTCACCTGAAGGACCTCTGGCTCCACTTGTCCGTGTCGAGGCCGGGCAGGATCCCGGTTTTCCCGGCCCACAGGACGTTGTCACAGGCCAGGAAGAGGGCACGGTTCAGGTGGGACAGGGTGAGGCAGAAGCGCAGGACGGGGTCGGGCAGGTGCAGCGAGCGCTGGGCCCCTCCCAGGGCCTCGGCCGAGCCCCCCAAGCGCAGCACTGCGGGAGGAGGACACAGCGGGGGTCACCGGGGAGTTGGAGACTCCCAGAGCCGCGCCGTCCCCCCTCAAACCCGCCCCGTCCCCCCGCACTCACGCTTGCGGCCCAGGCTCAGATGAGCCTCCAGGTGCTGGAGGCGGCTAAGGGTCTCGAAGCTGCCCCCGGAGCCCTTCCCGGCGCGGCTCAGCGCGGCCCCGGCCAAGGCACAGGCGTACTGGGCGGCCCTGGGGACAACGAGGGGGTCAGGGGGGCCTAGGGCACCGGAGATACCTCCCGGGGCCCCGGATCCCCCTTTTCTGGGCCCCGAGGCCTCCGTGACCGCCCCCCCCCGCCGTCCCCGGGCTTTGGGACTCCGGTGATCCCCCTCCCCGGGCTCTCGGCGACCCCCTCGCCCCGGGCGCCCCGTGACCGCCCGCCGGGCCCGGAGAGCCGAGGCCGCACCGGAGGAGGCGCTCCCGGGCCTGGCTCTGGGCGCTGAAGCGCACCCAGGCCTCCATGGCGGGGCGGGGCCGCACCGAGCCCGGTCCCGACCGCGATTCCGGGCCCGATCCCGGCTCAGCGTCACTTCCGGGAGCCGCCGCGGCTCGTTCCCATTGGCTGCGCGCGGATCCGCCCCTTCCCACCAAAACAGAGGCCAGGAATGGGCGACAGCCGCAAGCTCCTCCTCTAAATCTGTGTCGAGGAGTGTGATTGGTTTCTTCCGCTATTATTCTCTCCTCCGGACCAATAAGAGTGTGGATGTCATCCCGCACCTCCATCTCTGCAGTTTTGCACTTCCTGCATTTTGATTCGCTCTTTCCCGTGTCATTGTAAAAATTCCCGCAGCGCGATTGGACAGCGTACCCCTAATCCCCGCCCCCTCCCGCCCCGCGACCACACACCGCTATTTGTGTCGGTGTGGGAGTGCGCTGCGCCATGGCCCCGCCCCTCGAGCCGCGCATCGCGCTGTGATTGGCCCCCCTGTGCTTTCCCCGCCTCCCCGCCCCGATCCGGCGCTCCCATTGGGCAGCTGGCCGCGGCGCGGCGCTGATTGACGGCGCGGCGCTGGGGAGGGAGTGCGGCTATGGAGGCAGTGCGGGCGCAGCGGCTGCAGCCCGGGGTGGGCGCGGGGCCCCGCGGGGCCCGGCCCGGCCTCACCGGGGCCCCCGCCGGGCTGGGACCGGCACCGGGAACGGGGTCGGGCCTGGGGCTGGGGCCGGGCCTGGGGCTGCCTCCGCCGCCGCCCCCGCTGGGTCTGCAGGGCCCCCCCGCGCCCCCCGGGACCGGCGCCGGGGCCGTGCCCGGGCCGCCCGCGGTGCTACGGGAGGCGGTGGAGGCCGTGGTGCGGAGCTTCGCGAAACACACGCAGGGCTACGGCCGCGGTGAGYGGGGCCGGGGGGGAACCGGGGACACCGACGGACCGGGGTGGGGAGATTTTCCCTTATTCTTTTTTTTCCACTTTTCCTTATTTCCGTGTCCCTTCTCCTTATTTCCATGCCCCATTTTCTTCCCTCCTCCCTTCCTTCTCCCTCTCTTCTTGCCCCTTTTCTTTCTCTCCTTGCCCCATTCCCTGCCTTCCACGGCGCTCCCGGGGGGTCGTTCCCGGCTGCTCTCCCGGCGGATCCCGGCCGCTCCCGGCAGTGAACGTGGTGGAGGCGCTGCAGGAATTCTGGCAGATGAAGCAGTCCCGCGGGGCCGAGCTGCGCAACGGGGCCCTGGTGCTGTACGAGATGGTCCCGGCCGCCAGCCCCCCCTACGTCTGCTATGTCACCCTGCCCGGGGGCAGCTGCTTCGGCAGTTTCCAGGTACGTGCCGACCCCAGGAATGCCTCGCCGGAATCGTTTCCGAAATACCTCCTCGCTGCGCGGGCGTTCTCCTGCCCATTGCAGCCCCTGGATCTGGCTCCAAACCTCTTTAGTTCCAAGGAAATTGAATTGCAAGTTGCTCCTGGCCTGTAAATTCCCACCAGATCCCGATCCAGGAAGATTTGTGTGCGGGCTGTGCTTTTTTTTGTCCTTTATTCCCTATTCTGGTCACTTGCACCTTAGGGCTGAGGTAGGAGATGGGATATCAGGGAAAACTGTTGGATTGGTTGGATCTGATCGTTCCTTCTCCTTCCCAGGATTCGATCGTTCATTCTCCTTCCCAGGATTAGGCAGGGGGATAAACTGGCAGAGCAATATTCCCGTGCCAGAGCTCTGGATTTGTCCCAAAACCTCTTCTCCAGATGCCAGAAGGCTCTGGAAATCAAATCAGAGCATTGGATCATGGGGTCCTGGAGTGGTTTGGGTTGGAAAGGACCTTAAACACCGTCCAGTTCCAAACCCATGCCATGGGCAGAGAACATCGCACTGGAGGAGTCCGTCCCTTCTCCCCTCTTTGGAAGATTCCCGGCCCAAATCCCTCCCCAAAGAGATCAAAGTCCAAAAATCCCATCAAATCCTGCTTACTGATTTTTTCCTGCCCTTCCTCTTGGTTGAGATACTGGATCCAAAGGAAACAATTCCACCAGCCACAGGGTCATCCCATCCCAAATTCTTGATCTTTGGGGGGAATTTGTGACGGGTTTGGGTTTGAGGTAATTAATTGATTGACAATGCTACAGGAGGTTCCGAACCCCTCGTGATTCCAGGAGCACGGCTTCCTGACCCCACCTGCCCTCAATTCCCATTTCTGGCGGTCTGGGGAGTGTTGGGATCCCAGGAATGTCCTCACTGTGGCTGTGTGTCCCCAGTTCTGTCCCACCAAGGCTGAGGCGCGCCGGAGCGCGGCCAAGATCGCGCTGATGAATTCCGTGTTCAACGAGCACCCTTCCCGCCGGATCACCGACGAGTTCATCGAGAAGAGCGTCTCCGAGGCCCTGGCATCCTTCAACGTAAGGATGGGGATGGAAAATCCCAGGAAAAACCTCAAATAGGGGATTAGAACTCCTCGGAGCGAGTTCTGATGGAGCATTAAGGTTTAAAGTGTAGCTTAATTCCCGTGCTCCCGCTCTTTGTGCTGCACTCCGGGGTGGGATAACGAGGCTGAAGTGTGGATTCGCCTGGCCCTTCCCTGACTGGGTTGTCACATTCACTGGTTTTCCTTAAACCAAAGATTTTCCAGGAATTTTAGTTTCTATCACTGAGAGCTTTGCATTCTCCCTTTCCTGCTCTGATTATCCTGGAGGGAATTCTTGCCATGCAGCCCATGGTGCTCCATGATCTCCAGGGTGTTGTGAGAGCCTTGGACTCACTGCAGGAAAATTTCTCTTCCCGGGGTGTTGTCCAGAGATTTCTTGCTCTGGGAGAGCCAAATTTATCCAGGTGCTGTCCCAGATTTATCCAGGGAGTGCCGGAGGGGTCGGTGCCRTGCGGTCGAGGCTGGATTAGCTGGATAAGGGTGCCATGCCTCAGCCTGTGCTGGCATCAGGCTCCCCTGAATCCCACGGGGAATTCTGGGAGTGGGGATAGTGAGCGGGAACAGACCCGGTGGGAAGGGCAGCTCCTGTCTGGAATGTCTCTGCAGGGCAATCGAGAGGAGGCAGATAATCCCAACACCGGGATCGGGGCCTTCCGCTTCATGCTGGAGTCCAACAAGGGAAAATCCATGCTGGAGTTCCAGGTAATGTTTTCCATTCTTGCAGGTGGTGTTCCTGATCTACCCAGGTCCCATTCCTGATCCGATTCAGGGATATTTGGGTTGATCTTCCAGCTGCATTTTTAGTGCTTTCGATGGAAATTGAACTTGGGGTTTCCTTCTGATTCTGGTCGGATCCGGGGCACTTCCAGGTGCAGCAAAGTCCTTGGAATTGGTTTTCTGAGTGTCAGGGAGGTGTTCCACTCTGCTATTTCCAGGTGGCACCTCCAAATGTCATAACTGTGGCATTAATTAATCCAGTTAATTAGTGGGATTCATCCTGTCCCTGAAGAGAGGGAAGCAAGAGCTCTCACAAGGAAAGCTGGGAAGATCTTTCCTCCAAGGACACTTTGATTGTGGAATTGTGAGTCAGTGGTGTCATGACACTCCCCCAAACCACAGGGATATCTTTGTATCCCGTTGGAATGTGGCTGGGAAGAGCATCTGGGCAATGGGAAGTCTGAGCTGCCAAAGGAAGGTGCTGGAACATGGATCAGGATTGGGAGGACAACTGGGAATGGAGAATCCTCTGGGCTTTATTCCAGCCTTTCCAAGGAAACAGCTGAGAGCAGAGCCGGGGAAATCAGGTTTGGAACACTCTGTCCATCCCAGGATGTTATTCCAATAGTTCCTTGAGATTCCTGAATCCTTTTAATTTCAACTTGGGCTTGGGACTGGGAATGATTCTGGAGCTGAGTGTGCACACGCCAGCAGAGCTGGATTTTCATTAGAGGGGAAATCTGGCCGTGACTCTGCTCCATGGTTTGGATCCAGCTTTGGAATGTGGCTGTGTTTGGGACTCTGTACTTTTCCAACCCCCTTCCTGGCTCTTCTCCTTGGAATGGGAGTGCTTCGGGGGCGGGAGGCAGGAGGTGTTTATGTTCAGGGCCCTGTTTACCGACGGAGACTCTGGGATGGAGATTCCCGGCTTCCTCCGGGTTTGGGAAGCCTGACAGGTCCCAGTTTTTAAGCAGGATTTGTGTGGCCTGGAGGGAGAAATTGCTGGAAGACCCGGAATTGTCCGTGGTGCTGCCACAGGTTCAGCTTGGAGAGGAGAATCCCAGAATTCCCAGGGCACAGAGCTTTGGAGAGTCTGTCTCTGTTGTAATCCAGATTAATCAGGGAATTTTTCCCCAGTGTCATGGTCTTGGCTGTGCCTCCGGATGAATCCATGTCCAGGGAAGCTGCCCCATCTCTGGAAGTGCTCCAGGCCAAGTTAGAAGGGGCTCAGAGCCACCTGGGTGTCCCTCCTGGGCTCCAGGTGATCCACGAGGTCTCTCCCGCCCCACACCACCCCACAGTTCCATGATCCTGGTCCCATATCTGCTCTCATCCTGCCTCCCTCTCGCCGTGCCAGGAGCTGATGACGGTTTTCCAGCTGTTGCACTGGAACGGGAGCCTGAAGGCCATGAGGGAGCGCCAGTGCTCGCGCCAGGTGAGTGCGGGGCCACTCCGGGGCCACCCCGATCCTGCTGCTCCTTCCCATTCCTGAGCTTCCCCCTGCGTCCCATTCCCACCAGGAAGTCCTGGCTCACTATTCCCACCGCGCTCTGGACGACGACATCCGGAACCAGATGGCCCTGGACTGGGTGAACCGCGAGCAGAGCATTCCGGGCGCCCTTTCCCGGGAGCTGGCGGCCACGGAGCGGGAGCTGGACGAGGCCCGGCTGGCCGGGAAGGAGCTGCGATTCCATAAGGAGAAGAAGGACATCCTGCTGCTGGCGGCCGGCCAGCTGGGCTCGGCGCACTCCTCCGGCTGCTGAGCCCCGGCATCCAACCCTGGGATCCCTCCCGGGGCTTCCCACGCCCCGCCCCGAATCCCGGCCCATTTGCACATTTGAGAGAAATTTAGGGAAAAAGCTCCTGAGTGGATTTTAACCGTTTCATCCCGGGTTTTAGCGCTGCTCCTCAGTCTCCTTATTCCCTAGAGAATTTTTTATTCCCTTGAGAACTCCTTATTCCCTGGGAATTCCTCGTTCCCCACAGAATTCTTTCTGTCCCTTATTCTTGGGGTTCAGATCACAGGTTTTGGCCTCTCCATCAGTACTGGAGCAGGCGAGATTCCATGGAATCCAGCATTTCCTCTGGAAAAGCCCTTTGGATCCTATGCCTGGCACCCCCTCCCTCCTATAGCCGAAAGGGATCAATTAAACCTCCTTGATGAGCTCCTTGATTAAATCCCAGTGGATCCCAACACGCACGATATCCAAAGGGATTTTAAACTGGGGTTTGGAATTAAATCTGGGATCAGGCCGTGTCATCCCAGTCCCCCCTGGAATTGCCTTGTCCATGGCCAAAAATCAGCATTGGCCTTTTCATGGAAGGTTTGAAAAGTCTTGGAGAGTTTGGGAATGAGGGAGGGATCTGCACTAATCATTCCCTTGTATCCATATCCATATGGAATTTAGACTGTATTTAGCTTTAAAAACCCTTTTTGTGGCATGGAATTGGTCAAACAGCTCCAAGTTCACCGAAGAAAATCGCAGTTTATGCATGGAAATTCTCATCTTGCTCCCCCTCTCCCCAGCAGACTGGGAATATAAACTGAATTCCAAGCCAGAATTCCTTCTTCACACCTTCCTTCTTAGAGCTTTTCCCACTTCTTATCTCCTCAAGGCCTTTGGGATTCTGCTATTCCCACCCTCTCTGCCTCACTGTAGGATATTCCAGCAATAATCGTTGTTTTAGGATGAAATCGGAATAATTC
The DNA here is from genome assembly GCA_018881555.1 of Amblyornis subalaris. Taxonomy (NCBI): domain Eukaryota; kingdom Metazoa; phylum Chordata; class Aves; order Passeriformes; family Ptilonorhynchidae; genus Amblyornis; species Amblyornis subalaris. Next base: position 41,409 of record JACAXG010000212.1, read on the forward strand.
CGTTATCCGTAGGTACCCCACTTTTATATCCGCATCCTAACGAGCCTTCTATGGGGGTTTATATATTTTTTATACTTTCTACGACACTATTAACGTTTGATGTCGCTGGAAATAGTATTTTAAATGGTTGGGGGGTAGGGTGTCATTTTCCTGAAATGTTGGAAAAATCCAGACCTGGAACTTGGATTTGGGAATAGCATGGAGTTAATGCCACGATTTATTCCCCTAATTCCGCACATAATAGAATTCCTGAAGCTCCTCTGAGCACATCCAGTGGCTTCTTTATGCTCTAAGTGAACAGGTTCGGGAGGATTTGGGGGTTTCGATCCCTGTGGAAGGAAAAAAAAAGGGAAAAAATGGATATTCCGTCACTTGTGGGACTGAGGTGCTGGTTTGGGGGCTACGGATCCCCTTGGAAGGTGTAAAATGAACTAATTCAAGTTTTCTCAGTATGGAAAAGGTCGTGCTCCTTGTTGAAGCAGTGGAATGACGGGAATTCGGCGGTATAAATCCTGGTGTGGATTTTATACAATAAAACCAGCGATTTTGGGTAACTTCGGTGCACTCGCTCATTTTCTGGGGCCAGTCGTGTCCGACATCCGCTTCGAGCCGCCTGGGGCGGGGGTTCAACCGCCGAGGCTCCCAGTGCTCCCAGTACGGCCCAGTTTGGCGGGGGGGTGAGGGGGAGGGAGAGAACACCSTGACCTTCTCAGTATGGCGGCGAGACGCCGCGACCTTCTCAGCATGTCCGAACGGGCGCTTCCGCCAAGCGCCCTCCCCAACATGGCGGCACGGGTGCTTCCTCCGCACGACCTCCGTAGTATGGGGCACTTCCGTCGCGGGAACGTCTTATGCCCTTCCTAAGATGGTGGCACTTCCGCCACACAGCTGCCCAGAGATGCGCCACTTCCGCTTAATGCCCTCCCCAATATGGCGGTGCCCCTGCTTCCGCCACACCCCTTCCCAATATGGCGATGCCGGTGCTTCCGCCACATACCCGCCCACTATGGCGGCGCTTCCGGCGCGGTCCCGGCGTGCCCCGCTGTTCGCGGCAAGATGGCGGACGTGCTGGATCTCCATGAGGCGGGCGGGGAGGATTTCGCTATGGACGAGGATGGGGATGGTGAGCGCGGGGCTGGGGCGGCTCTGTCCGGCCCAGAGCGGCCCCGCCGACCGATCCGGCCCGGCCCCGGCTCGGCGGAGCCGCTCCCGCCGCCTCTTGCCGCGTCCCCAAACCCCGCCGGCGTCAGGGACAGCCCCGGCCGGAGCGGGTTATTCCCGGCCTGGGGCCGGGATTCCTGGCGTTCCCAGGGGCTCCTTCCCGGCTCAGGGGGGTCATTCCCATCATGGGCAATGGATCCCGCCTGTCCCAAAAGGGTCATTCCTGGCTGACGAGATCATTCCTGGCCCGGAGGGGCTCTAGGGGTCCTGTCCGGCCCGGGGTGGGGGGGGGGAATGTCATTCCCATCATGGGGAGACTGTCCTGGCTTTCTTGGGGGGTCCCTGACTGTACCAGGGGGTTATTCCCAGCCGGGATGAGGGGTCCCTGCCCATCCGCGGTGGTCCCTGCTCCTACTGACTGCACGACCCCGCTCCCTCCCCGCAATTCCCACCCCCCCCCGCAGAAAGCATCCACAAGCTGAAGGAAAAGGCCAAGAAGCGGAAGGGCCGCGGCTTCGGCTCAGGTGAGACCCCAAAACAGCCCCAAACTCCTTCTTTGGTGCCGCGGGAGGGGCCGGGTGACCCTGCGGGTTGGGGGCCCTGTTCTTCCCGCTGTTTTCCCTCTTTTCCAGAAGAAGGATCCCGGGCTCGGGTGCGCGAGGATTACGACAGCGTCGAGCAGGACGGGGATGAGCCGGGGCCACAGAGATGTGAGGGGGGACGCTGGGGACCTGGGGAGGTTCACGGGGGGCTCGGGGGCTCCAGGTCAGGGCTCAGCCCCGTTGGGACAATCCTTTCCCCTCTCCTGTTCCCAGGATTTATTTTGGGGCAAACCCCAGCTCCGTATCCCCTTCCCAAGGGTGGGAATGGGGGCATTTGGAGGAGACGCCCCTTCCTGAGGACCTCACAGCTTCCAAGTGTCACCAGGGGCACCTTCCCCATAGGAGGGAAGGGGAATGCTGGGGGTTGGGTGTCCTGGGCTCTGAATTGGGCTTCAGCCCTGCTGGGATGAGCTTCCCCCGCCCCGTTCCCAGGATTTATGGACTCCAGGCCTCCATCTCTCTTTCCCAGCTGTGCACAAGGAGTGATTTTGGGGGACAGACCCTTTCCTGGGACCCCCATGGGAAGGAGGGGGAATTGGGGCCATGCTGGGATGATTCTTCCCCACCTTCCTGGGATGGCTTTTGGGTCAACCCCCCAGTCTCAGCCTTGAGGGCTCCACGTCCGCTCCCCAGGGCGGGGGATTTTAGGGGGAGAGCTCCATTCCCAGCCCCATGATCCCCGCTTTTCCCGCCCAGCCGTGGAGGGCTGGATCCTGTTTGTGACGGGGGTGCACGAGGAGGCCACGGAGGAGGACGTGCACGACCGATTCGCCGAATTCGGGGAGATCAAGAATATCCACCTGAACCTGGACCGGCGCACGGGATACCTCAAGGTGGGAGGGCTCGTGACGACCCCCAGACTCTGTCTCAGCTTGGGGGAGACTCCAGGCTGGGAGGTCCCATGGGTGCACCCCAAAACTGAGCCGATTCTGGGGGGGCACAGGGGTCCCTGCACCCCAAAACTGAGGCTGGGGGGGCTGTGAGATGGATTCCCCCAGTGCTTGGGGTCATTCCCATTCCTGGTCCTAATCCCAGGGTGTCGGGGTGTCCCTGAGCTGGGGGTTCCTGCAGTGCCAGAGCTCATTCCCATTCCCAAAGCCACGGTGTCAGGGAGTCCCTGTACCGCACACCTGAGCCAGGAGTTCGCCTGGTGTCCGGGCTCATTCCCAATCCCATTCCCAATCCAATCCCATTCCAGGGCTACACGCTGGTGGAGTATGAGACGTACAAGGAGGCGCAGGCGGCCATGGAGGGGCTCAACGGGCAGGAGCTCATGGGGCAGCCGGTCAGCGTCGACTGGTGCTTTGTCAGGGGCCCCCCCAAGGGCAAGCGGAGGTGAGGGAGTTCCTGGGAATTCGGGGAGCTGGGAACCTGTGGGAGCGCCGGAACCCTCACCCAGGGGAATGGGGGCATTCTGTGCACCACCATGGTGGGGGAGGGGGGGTGGCAGGGTTAAAATAGGGATAAACACCCCAAAATGCCCTTCCCCTACACTCCTTCCTTCCCTCTCCTTTCCCCCAATTTCTGCCTTCTTTTCCCTCCCGTTCCCCTCATTTTCCTTCTCTTTCCTCCCACTTTTCCCCCTCCTTTTTTTCCTTTCCCCGTTCACTTACCCTTTTCCCCCTTTCCTCTTCTCCCCGTTCCCTTCCCCACCTCTTCCCTGTTTTCCAGGGGTGGGCGCCGGCGGAGCCGCAGTCCGGACCGGCGCCGCCGATGATGGATCCAGGCTTCCACCCATTTGTGTTCCGAGTCCAAACTGGGAAAACTGGGGGTTTGTACACAGTTTTGAGGAGCCAAACCGGCTCCATCCCTGGGGAAATTGGGGTTTTATGGAACTTTATTGAAAACGACAAATATGAGGAGAGCAGCAGCAGTTGGGGGGGTTTCCCTTGGGTTTGGGGGGATCCCTCCCAGCCCCCCATCCCAGTACATCCCAGGAGTTTCTCCCATGCCCCAGGCAAACGTTCCCTAAATCTCCCATGGTATTTATCCCACTGGGAATTCCTTGTTTTCTGTTAAATAACAAGATTTTGTCTAAATTTGTCTGCTTGTTCTTTCTCCTTCATTAAAGCTCCCCAGCCCCTCCCATGCCCCTTTCCCTAAAATGCCTCCCCATCCAGGCTGCTGGATCCCCAAGGATCCTGGGGATCGCTTCCCAGCCTGGCAGTGGAATAACTCAGGTCTTGGAAAAGCCTTTTTTTTCCTTAAAACTGGCATTGGGAAGCAATGGCTGTGCAGCTGGGGGGGACCCAGTGGGGTCTGTGTGCCCAGATGTGCCGGTGTCCGGCTGTGCCAGTGTCTGGCTGTGCCCCCAGCTGTCCCCTGTGTCCCCAAGCCCCCAGATGTGTCCCCCTACACTCAGAGCCGCTGAGCTGTGCTGGGGCCTTTATTGCCAGACCCTGGGGACCCCCAGCCATGGGTCTGGGGGTAAAAGCTGCTGGGAAGGTGAGGTGGGAGCAGGAGGAAGGTGCTGGGGGGGCCTGGGGGTGGGGGGTGCACCCATCGGCTCCCAAGGGAATTTGGGGTCGTGCAAAGTTTGTGCCAACAGAGGGATGGAAGAGCTGACCCTCAGTAGGGTCCAGAGTGAACGGTGCCACCACCCAGGGTGAGCCCTCCCCAGTGGGGTCGGCAGGTCCCTGGGGGGGTCCCTACGAGCCAGGCTCGGGACCCAGCCCCGCCCGGGAGGCGCCGAGGTGCCGCAGGGCCTCCGGCTGCATGGAATGCCGGCGGAGCAGCGCTCGGGGGGGCAGCGGGGGGAGCAGCCCGGCCCTGCCTGGCCCGGGCGGCTCCAGGGGCAGCGTTCCGGAGCCGCGGCGCTCCAGCAGCCCGGCCGGGTGCCGGAGCGGCCCGGGGGTGGCTGGCTCAGGGTTGGGGGGGTCCCGGCGCAGGGGTTTGCCCCACGGAGGATCTGGGGCCGGGGGCCAGCGCCCTGGGGGGGGGACAGGGGGCACCCGCTCTGCCCAGGTGGCCGCTGGCAGCCCCGAGACCTCGCGCCCCTCCACACTGTGCCGGCGCAGCCCCAGCCCCTCCAGCCCTGCTGCCAGCTGCTCCGGGGGGGCCCACGTCCCTTCCAGGGGTCCCTGTGGCCGTTCTGGGGAACCCCACGAACCCTCTGAGGGGCCCCGTGTCTCCTCCAAGGGTCTCCGTGACCCTTCCGAGGGTCTTCGTGTCCCCTCCAGGGGTCCCCACATCTCATCTAAGGTTCTCCGCGTTCCCTCTGGGGGTCCCCGCGTCCCTTCCAGGCTTCCCTGTGTCCCCTCGGAGTGTGCCCGCATCCCCTCCCCCCCTGGCACTACCAGCCCCCACGGCTCCGAGTTGAGCCTCTTCAGCTGCCGCTTGGGCCCGGCCCGGGCCGGTTCTGGAGCGACGCCCGGGGCCGGAGCCGTGGGTGGGAAGCGGAACACATCGCGCTCCTCGTCCCTCGCGCCAGCGCCCGGCGACGCCGCTGCCCGCACCTGCACCTGCGAGGGGGACGCGCAGAGCGCGGGCGACGGCGGCGAGTTCAGGTACTGCCGGGTGGTCTTGGTGCCGCGGGGCGACGTGGCCGAGGTGATGATGATGACGTCGCGGCCGCGCTCCCGGCACGCGTCCAGCAGCACCTGCAGCGTCTCCCGGTCCCCGCGCTCCAGGGCGTAAACCAGCGCAGAGCCGCCCGTGTAATCCCGGGCGCTGGGGTCGGCGCCGTGGGCCAGCAGCACTGCGGCCACGGCCGGGCCGGCGCGCTCGGCGCAGGCGTGCATGAGCGCCGTCTTCCCGGATTTGTCGGGAATGTTTGGATCAGCGCCGTTTTCCAGAAGGTACTGGATCATCCGCGGCTGCTCGGGCGGGTCGGCGTAGCTGGCGCGGCATGCAGCCATCAGCGGTGTCGTGCCCGCGGCGTTGCCCTCGTTGATGTAGGCTCCCCCCTCCAGCAGCAGCCGGGTCAGGCGGAATTTCCCTTGGGAGACCGCGCGCAGCAGCGCCGAACCCTCCGCCGGGATCATGGGGAGCCCCGGTGGCACCGCGGCGCTGGGGGGGCGGCGGACGGGGCTGGGCATGGCCGTGCTCACGAGACAGGGTGCAGGGACAGGAGTGGCACTCGCTCACTGCAAGGCGAGAGGACACGGGGTGAGACCCCCGAGTCCCTCAGGCACAGGGTGAGCCCCCCCTTGAGACCCGCGGAACGGGCACAGGGTGAGACCCTGGAATCCCTGAGGATGGGGCGTCACCCCCTCCCTGCCTCAGTTTCCCCAGCAAGGGACAGTTCCCGCAAGACCAAGCCTGCCAGCCCGTGTCCCTCTCCCACATCCCCTCTGCCTGCACCCCCAAACCCCACCTGCCCCTGCCACCAACTCCTCTCACATTCCCCAAATCCCTTCCTGCACCCACTCCTCATCCTCCTCATCCTTTTCCCTGTGCCCCACCTGCATGCCCGGCCCGCAGCCGCATCCCTGCCTGTACCCACATCCCCTGCCCGTACCCCCATCCCCTGCCCGTACCCCCATCGCTGCCGGTACCCTGATGCCTGCCCACACCCCATCTCTGCCTGCGCGGTTCCCATGGCGACAGCTGCTCATCCCGCACCGATCAGCCGGGAAAATGGGGGAGAATCCATCGCCCTCCCAGTCCCCTCAATCCCCTCAGCGAGACACCCCCAAGCCCGGGCCTGGGGGCTGCCTCGTCACCCCCCACACAGTGGGGACACGTCCCAGCAGGGACCCCCCATCTAGCCCCTCTCCATCCCCACGTTACCGTGGCAACCGGAGCGTGGGGTCCCTCTGCTCTGTGTCCTGGTCCCCGCGGCCCCGGGGACGGGGCTGTCGGGCACAGCGGCCCGTGCCCGCCATCCCGGCCTGCCGCCGGTGAGGCCGTGGGGCGGGAGGTGATGTGGAGGGTCCCCCCTCCCGCAGCGCTATTTTTGGCAGCCGCCGGCGCGGGGGGGCTGGAGCAGGATGAATCACCCACGGCGCATCCAGCGCCCAGCGGCCGGCCCTGCGTGGGAGTGAGGGGGGGCCCGGGGGGCTGGGGGGCACAGGAGGCTGTCGGGGAGCCGGTGGCGCAGCGGGACTGGGCGTCGCAGCATGAAGGGACTAGGGATCACAGTCCAGCAGGACTGAGGGCCATGGAGCATCGGAGACTGCGGGGGCCAGGGGGCAGCGGGGGCTGGGGGTCCCAAAACAGATGGGCTGGGGGCCGTGGAGCAGCGGGGCTGGGGAGCACAGCACAGCGGGGCTGGGGGGCCAGGGAGGCCCGAATACCGGGGGAGCTGAGCTCCCCCAGGGCAGAAGGGCTGGGGGGGTCCAGGCGGGGGGGCCGAGGGACCTTTGCGTCCCCCTTTTCCCGCCCCCGCCCCGCCCCCGCCCCGCCCCTCCATTGATCCCTCTCCTGGCCCCGCCCCCGCCCCGTGCCGTTAATCAGGGCGGGGCTCGCGCTCAAGCCCCGCCCCCTCCGCGCGGGGCGGGGCCGCGGCAGCCGCGAGCCCACGTGGAGCGACTGCGCCTGCGCGGGGTGGGACCGGCACCGGGACCGGGACCGGGACCGGGGTAGGAGGGGGGCATCGGCACCGGGAGGGCCACCGGGAGGGCCCACGACCGGGGATGGGGATGGCGACCGAAACCGGGAGCCACCGGGTGGGGGGGCCATCGGGAGCGGGGTGAGGTCCGGGACAGGGACGGGGGATACGGGAACGGGGACGAGGGGGCACACCGGGACTGGGATCAGGACCGGGACGCGTTCCTGGGAGGGGAAAGAACCGGAACAGGGGAGCACTGGGACCGAGAACGGGGCGGAACCGGGACTGTGGGAAAACACCGGGACTGGGATCGGGTCCGGGACCGGGAGCCGGGACGGGGGAGAGTCAGGACCGCGGAGGGCACCGGGACCGGGACCGGGACCGGGATCGGGATCGGGCGAGTGAGAGAGGCACCGTGACCGGACCGAGGGAGGAACCGGGTTGGGGAGCGGGACCGCGGAGAGGCGGGACCTGGACTTCGGGGCCACCGGGACCGGTCAGGGGAGAGCGGGCCGGAGGTGTCACGGCGCCCCCCCTGGTCCCCAGCGCCCCCGGGACCCAGCATGGCGGGCCGGGGCCGCGGCCGGGGCCGGGGGCAGATGACGTTCAGCGTGGAGGCCGTGGGGATCGGGAAGGGGGAGGCGCTGCCCCCTCCCACGCTGCAGCCCTCGCCCCTGTTCCCGGTGAGTCCTGCGGGGGGCCGGGGTCTGGGGAGCCCCGCGGGGGCTGAGCACCGGCCCGCTCCTCACCCCCGTGCCCCCCGGCCAGGCCCTGGAGCGCCGCGCCGCGCCCCTGCCCGGGGGCGAGGAGGGCGAGTACATGCTGGCCCTGAAGCAGGAGCTGCGCAGGGCCATGCGGGGACTCCCCTACTTCGTCAAACCGGGGGCGCCCCGCAGAGGTACGGGGGGGACGAGGGGGGGGATCCCGAGCTTCCTGTATCCCCCCGTGAGGATGAGGGGTGAGAAGGGGGGCCTATCCCAATCCCCATTGTCCCCCCCCACCCTGCTGCCCCATGGCCCCTCCAGCGCCCTCAGCCCCCTCACCCCCCACTCCACCACGTTGGGGCCCTCCCCACTTTACCCCCCCCCATTTTATTCCCCCCAGCTGCACCACCTTGTGCCATCGACCGTCCCCATGTGGGTCCCACAGGTGTCCCCGGGGGTGGGTGTCCCCTGAGTGCCCCCAGAGTGTCCCCCCACACTCCCCTCCGCTGCCCCCGCAGACATCGAGCGCTACTCGGACAAGTACCAGCTCTCCAGCCCCGTGGACAGCGCCATCGACTGGAACCCAGGTGTGGGGACACGCGTGGGGACCTGGGAGGGACACGCGGACATGGGGCTGACTGGGGGGCTGACCCACCCCCCACTCTGCCCCCCAGACTGGAGGCGGCTCCCGCGGGAGCTGAAGATCCGGGTGCGGCGGCTAAGGAAAGGCAGTGAGTGACCTCTTCCTGCCCCCACCGCGTGTGTCCCCTGTGCCCCTCCGGCCGCTGACAGTCCCCTGTGCCCCGCCAGAGACCGCTCCCCTTGTCCCCAAGCAGCGCGTGGCACCCGACAAGGAGGAGACCATTAAGAAGCTGGAGGTAGTGAGGTGGAGGTGGGGGGTGTCCCCAGTGGCTGGATTTTGGGGTGTTCCCCCCCCCCGTTAACGCCCCCCCTGACCCACCCAGAGCCTGGAGAAGAAGGAGGAGGAGGTGACATCAGAGGAGGAAGAAGAGAAGGAGGAGGAAGAAGAAGGGAAGGAGGAGGAAGAGGAGGAATATGATGAGGAGGAGCACGAAGAGGTAGAAGGGGGGCCATCCCGGGGAGGTTGGCAGGGTGGGGACATCCCCAGGTGCCACCGTGTCTCCGCTGTGTCCCCCCCAGGAGACCGACTACGTCCTGTCCTACTTTGACAACGGGGAGAGCTTCGGCCCTGACAGCGACGACAACGGCGACGAGGCAGTGTACTGACTCCGGGGACAGCAGGGACACCCCATACCCCCGGGACAGTGGGGACCCCTTGCCATGCCCCCAGGACAGTGGGGACCTCCTCACCCCTGCCCTGGATAGTGGGAATCCCCTCACCTCCCCAGGACACTGGGGACCCCCTCACCCACCCCCTGGAGGCAGGGACCCTCTTACCCCTCGGGGACATTGGGGTCCCCTGACGCCCCCACCTTGGGATACAGGGGGTCCTTTGTCACCAGCCAGCAAGGCCACTGGAGTCTCTTGTCAACCCCTATTGGGACACTGGGGTCCCGTGTCACTGCCCCACTGTTCCCTGTCAACCCTCCCCGGGACACCGAGGCCCCCTGTCCCCCCTCATCCCACCACCAGGTGGCGCCGGTGCTCCAGGCCCGGAGGGGGGGTATGCCCCCCCCCCCCCCAATTTTGGGCCCCTTGGAGGGAGCGCGGGGGCTCGGGGCCGTGTCCCTAAGGGCGGGGTGGGGGGGAATCGTGCTTTTGGGGTGGATTTTGGGGTGATGGGGCATCCCCAAATGTGCCCTGGCCCTCCTCTGCCCCCCCACCCCCCTTTTACGGCTTTTTTAACTTTTGTGCTTTTTTAAACTAATTTTGTGTGGATTAAAAGTGGATTTTGGTATTTCTGGCTCASGTCCGGGTGCTTTTTGCGTGGAGGGTTGGGTAATGGGGTTCCCGGGTGGGGAAAGAAGGACTTTAAGGGGGAAAAGGGATTTTTTTGGGGGAGGAAAGGTGTTTTACTTGAGGTAGGAAAGATGGTGTTTTGGAGGAAAAGGTTTTATGGGGAGGGGAAGGTGGTTTTTTGCGGGGGAGAAAGGTGTAGTATTTTGGAAAAGGTTTTCTTGGGTGGAAAGGTGAATTTTTTGGGAGTAAAGGTGCGGTTTGGGGGAGGGGAAGATGTATTTTTGTGAGTTTTTTGGGGGAAAAGGTGTATTTTTGGGGAATAAAGGTGTATTTTTGGGGAGAGAGAGGTGTTTTTGGGGAGTAGAGGTGTGGGTTTGGGGAGTAAAGGTGTATTTTTGGGGAGGGAAAGGTGTATTTCGGGGGAAAGGTGCATTTTTTGAATAATGTGGGTTTTAAGGGGAAAGGGGGATTTTGGGGGAGGGAAAGGTTCTTGTTTTCAGGAAGGAGTTTTTGGGGTGAGGAAAGGTGGATTTTTGGGGCGGGAAGTTTTTCGGGTGGAGAGGATTTTTTTGGTGGGGGTAGGTGGCATTTGAAGGGGGAATGCTTTCAGGGGGATAATGGCATTTAAGCGGGGGGAAGGTGTTTTGGGGAAGGGGAATGTGTTTTTGGGGGGGAGGAAGGAGTGTTTTTTCTCGGGGGGGGGTGTTTGTGCCGTGGGACAGGGCAGGGGCTGCTCACGTGAGCCTCACGCGCTGGGGCCTCCCTGGGCCAGTTCTTGTTTGAGGCCACGAACATTTCAACCCTTGTTGACTTCCAGCTGCTTTTCTTCCACCCTGCTTTTTGTCCCCGTTTCCATCTTCCTCCCCTGTTTCCAGGGGGTCTGTGGGAATCATGGGACTCCCACCTGGACCTCCCGGTGCTTTCAGAGGGTGGGATCCCCCCTCCAGCCTGGGGAAGGATTTGGGGCTGGGAAAGGTGCCCCAAATCTCTCAGATCCCACCCGCCAGCCTCGTGCCTCAGTTTCCCTGGTACCATGGGGTCTGTCCCACTTCAGTGGGTCCCCTCGTGCTCCCATCCCATTCCTATTCCATATTCCCACCCTATTCCATCCCTGGAGGCTCTCACTGCTCCCCTGCCTCTGCCCCCAGTTCATCCCAGGCCCTTTGGCCCCATTGGGATCCATCAGGAAGCTCCAGAGCCAGCACAGACCAGGGGCCCAGAGCCGGAGAGCTGCCCTGAGGGGGTCCCCAAACCAAGGGGGGATCCCCCAAAACCACGGAGGGTCAGGCTGAACTCCCAGATCTGTGTGGATGCTGCTCCAGAGCTGCTCCGGCCCAAAGTCCAGGCAGGGGAATGGTGGGGGAGGTTTATGGCCTTAATTACTTTAATTGGAGCTGTAAGCTGGGGAGAGGGGCAGGGTGAGTGCAGGGTTCAGCCCTGCCGGGCAGTGGGGGGATTTTGGGGAATGGTGCTGGCTACTCCCAGGCCTTTTCCAGGGGGAAGAAAGCTCTTTCATGGGGGTGTTACTGTAGGGTCTCCAGCAGGCAACTGGCAACTTCTCTCTAATTTTTGGGGGGGGCCTGTGTCCCGCCCCCGCAGCCCTCCAGGCCCAGCCCATCCCTGGCCCAGAGTGAGATGACCCTTCGCCTCCTGGGCCGGGAGCCAGGAATGGCTCTGGATCCGAAGGAAAACTGAGACACGGAGGGGGGGCCAGCAGGGGAGGCACAGCGGGTTTGGGGGGGCTCCAAGTGGGAGAGAGGGGAAGGAGTGGAGCCAAGGTTATGGCCTTGCTCCTCGACACCAGCACCTTTCACCCACATCCCAAAATTAGCCGGAGCCTGACAGGCTCCTACAGCAGTGCCGAAAAAGGCAGGACCAGCAGGAGTATCCCCCACCTGCCTCAGTTTCCCCACCCTGCACCCCCGCCCCCCAGGCCTGTTCCATCGCCCTGTGCCTCAGTTTCCCCTCCCTGCACCACGTTTCTGCTCAGTTTTTTGCCTTTTCCCCTGGAAAAACCACGAGACCCCCAGGGCTGCTCCCAAGAAAACCAGAAACTGGGAAAATAGAGCCAACCCCCACCCCGAGGAGGGGGTTCTGCTGTCCCTCCACCCCCGCGGAACGACACGAGATAGAGGCTCCATTTCACTCGTTTATTATAAATTTTGCCCCCCAGGGGCCACAAAAAGGTACAAAATTTGCATTTCTGTGCTTTCTCCCCCACCCCCCCAAAAATACTATGTACAAAACCAAAAAGTACAAAAGGCATCGGTCACGGTAACAGGCTTGTGTCATGACAGGACGGATTCGTGGTGTCACAGTGTCCCCCTCCCTCGGCGGGAGCACAGGGCGCCCAGAGCAGCACCCGGAGATACAGAATTAGGATGGAATCAGTTAAAACCAGAGTCTCCTGCCTGTCACCACATGTCACGACAGGGGAAGGACAAGCAGCGTGTCGCAAGAGCCACGACAGCCAAGGTTTTCCAGCCCTTTTCCACCCGGATCTGTCTCATCTCCTCCCAGTCCGTGAGGGTTCTCTGCTGGCTCAGAGGGCCGGGGTTTTCCACAAGGTTCTGGTGCCCGGGATGGCCTCAGAGCAGTGGTTCCTCAAGAACGCAGCAGTATCTCGGGAATGTGGCAATTCCTCAGGAGCACTTCCCCTCCAGGTGCGTGGGACCAGACCTGCTGCAGGTGTGCGGCACATGGAGCCGAGTCCAGAAAAGCGGGAGCGACCCGCGGGATGTGGTGCTCACTGGATATTGTTGTTGGCGACGCAGGGATCCACCTGGGAGCAGGGAGCGGGTGAGGGATCCAGGCAGGTGATCCCAGATCCACCCGGCCCATCCCGTGCCGGTGCCACGCTCACCTCCGTGTAGGTGGGGGGGGGCATGAACTTGAACTCGGGCGCATACATGAAGATGGGGCTGTCAAATCCATCAGGATCGTCCAGGAGTGGTGTGGTGGGGCTTTCCAGCCGGTGATCCTCGGGAACAATGTCCAGGTAGCATGGCGGGGCTGTGGGAATGCAGGGAGGGATTTGTGAGCTCACCTGTGCGTGGCCCCCAAGCCCTCAAGGGGGTCTCCACACTGTGATCCCAGCATCCAGGGATCCCACCCCGTGGATCCCACTCCACTCACCCTCTGGAGCGTCCGGGAGGTTCAGGTCCACCCAGCTCATCTCAGAACTCGTCTGACTGGCCATGCTGGAGCTGCGGCTCCCAATGCCCGAGCGGCTCCCGATGACCAGTGGCAGCTCCAAGATGATCTTCTTGGAGCCTGGGACGCTGACGTAGATCTGCCGGAGGAGAGCAGGGGTTTAGGGGTGTTGGATGGGATGAAGATGCCGATGATGAGGAGGAAGACGAGAAGGAGGATGAAGAGGAAGATGAGCTGATCCCCCACTCACCTGCAGGAAATATTCCACACGCAGGATGTTGCAGCCCAGGATGGAGGGTTTGAGCTTCCGCACGCGAATGGTTTTGCCCCGCCAGGACTCAGAAGTGCCAGAGATTATGTGATTGCCACGAACACAGGAGACTTTCTGGCAGAAGACCTTAGTCTGGCCATTGGCCAGGTAGGTGTGCTTGGCCACGATGGCCGCCTTGGGCACCACGATGCGCGAGCAAGTGTTCTCGAAGTCGGCGTTGATGCAGATCTCGTCGCCTGCCAAGGGAACGACCCAGATGTCAGGGACGTCAGGGGTTTCCTTGCTCGTCCCCGCCCAGTTCCCTGTTCCCAGCGATCCTCACCTTCACAGAAGCCCTTCCTGTCGATCTGGGCGCTGACAGACACGCGGCCGTCGGGGATGAACATACAGGACACTTTCTTCTCCTTCTTGGCCGCGACCGGAGACTGTGGAGAGAGGAAACGGTCACGCACTGGCCCCATCCCGCCCTTCCCACCCTCCCTCCCTCCCTCCCTTCCTTCCTTCTTTTCGTTTTTGCAACCAACCCTCAAGTTCTCCTGAAGTTCCCTACCCAGCCCAGTGTCAGTTTCTGGAATTATCCAGAACTCCTTGATCCCACCCTTAATCCCTCTCAGCCCAGAGCTGATTAAAGATGCCTGGACACCGCGGGGTTAGGCTGACCCTCCCCAAGGGCTTTTCTCCCAACCCTTTGGCGCACTCAGGGCTCACCAGCAGTTCCGGGGTGTTCACATCCACGGGATCCATCACCTCGAAGCGTTTCTTGACGTGCTGTGTGGGGCAGGCCGGACGCTCCAGAGACGCCTTTACCCAGTAATCCACTCGGCCGTACTTCCCCTTGAACGTGGTGCCCAGTGGCCTATGGACACACAGGGGGTCGGTCACTCCAGAGCCAAAACATGGATTTGCCAATTTAATTCCATCCCCAGAGGCAGGTGCTGCCTCATACTCACCCCTGGGGCAGCTCGAAGCCGAATTTGTACTCGTACTTGTTCCCAGGTCTCAGGATGACGGAGCCGTCGTCATCTGCAGGAAAGAAAGGGAGGGAGACATCAGATGGAGCTCCAGGGTGATCCTCAGTTCCGAGTGCGTTGGGTAACACCTGTCCCCGCCCCAGGAAGCCCGTGCCCTCTCCATGCTGCTCCCTTTACTTCATCAACACTCCAAGCCCCCGGGGCAGAACACAGCGTCCCACTGGCTCCACCCCACCTCCAGCCTCCTCTTATCTCTTAGCTCCAGCTTCAAGGTGTGATCCCTGTGGCCCTCCCTGACTGCGTCACCAATGCCACCAAACCCTGTGGTGTCTAGACACACCACAGGAGCTCCCCAGGCTCTGATTTTGGCCCTCAGCTCCCAAACTTCGACTTGACTTGGCCAAACCTCCAAACATTTCTAAGTTTTGCTGGGTTTGGTCATTTCTCCAGACTCAAGACACAACATCAACTCTGTGTTGGTGTCCAAAGGGCTCTGCCGGGACCCACCACAGCACCCATGGGGTCAATCCCAGGGGCGCCCCTAGCTCTCTGTTCCTCCCCCAGCCTCATCGCAGCCCTCCATGGGGCCAAGCCCAGGGTCAGGGTTGCATGTTTAAGGCCACCCTTGTCCCCCCTCCAGCCCCGTGCCCTCACCCGTGGGCTGCTCCTCAAGCGTCAGCACGTCCTCAAAGCGCAGGTACTCCATCTCCTGCCGGCACTGGGCCGGGCCCTTGGCCCAGGTCACCTTGGCCACGCCACATGCCAACACCTTAACGGCGCTGACACGGGTCACCTCGGTCACCTCTACCAGCACACGCCCGGCCACCTTGTCCCCGCTGAAATAGATCTTGTCGGGCTCGCTGAAGACCACCGTAAAGCTCTTCACCTTCCTGAACATCACCATGGCTGAGGCAGCGCAAAGGGACGCACAAAGCAACGGCTGCGGGGCTTTATCTCCCTGGAGCAACAAATGCTGCCCGAACCAGGCGAGTCCAACGCAACGGAGCGGCTGAACGCTTTGTTTTGAGGCGCTGACGAACCTCCAAGAACTCTTCTGCCCCTTGCCCTCAGCGCTCTGCGAGCGGGTGCCCCTCCGCTGCCTTTTATAGGCTCGGGAATCCCGCCCAACCCCCGCCTGCGCCTGTTGCTGCCGGGTACTCCACGCCGAGGGCGCGTGGCCAGGCGTGCTGCTCGCGTGATCAGCGCGCCCATTGGCTGCTGCCGCCTTGTTTACAGCGCGGTCGACCAATCAGAGAGGCGGCTGCGGAGCGTGGACAGCGTGTGAAGGAAAGCCGCGCGTGTTCAACGGGGCGGGCACGGCCGGGGGCGGAGTGACAGCGTTGGGGGCCAATGGGGAGCGAGGACGGGCGGCGGCCGCGGCCTATGGGCAGCGAGGACGGGATGTGATGTTCCCAGGCTCGGAGCGGGGGGGGGCACGGGCCCCAGTTCGGGACAGGCCGTGTTGTACTGGGGGAACTGGGAGCGGCCGGGCCGGGCCCTGGGGGAGAGGGGTGTGGGGCTTCACCCCCTTCCTCAGCCTTCTTCTCCCCAGCCAGGGCAGCCTGGGACGTCCTCCACTTTGCCCCCCCACCCCCCTCGCGTGCCTTCAGCCCCCCCGGTGAACCCTCCCCTGTTATTTGGGGTAAATAAGGGCGGATTTGGGTTACAGGATCGAATGTGACTGATCGAACTCCTTTGAGGAGGATTTTCCCCTCTCTACCACTTTGCACAGCCACCCCTGGAGTCCCTTCAGCTGGTTCTGCGGGGTTCCCTCAGCCCCCTCGGTGGTGTTCCCACCCCACACACACTCCCGCCGTTATTTGGGGTAAATAAGGGTGAGTTTGGGAGTTCAGAATCAAAGCCTGGCCTTGGGGGGCTCCCTCCTTCCTTCTGTGGGGTGTGTGTGAGTGTTTCCACCACCTCTGTTGCTTCCCACTCTGTTTTGGGGACCCACTTCCCTCTCCTTCCCCAGAATACCCCTCCCAAACGTTGATCCAAGGTGCAGCCAACACCCACATCCATTCCATAAACCGTGGCCCTGTTTTCCTGCTGGGATTTGGGGAGTGGGACAGCATTTTGCCTCCCCCCCCCCCCCCCCCCCCCCCCCCCCCGGAGACTTTGGCTTCCAAGAAACCCTCAGATTTCATTCCCTGGATCAGCAGTACTCCAGGGCAGGCACTGCCTCTTTCCCGCTCTTTTCCCAGCCCTTGGTGCTTTCTCAGCTCAGGAAAATGTTGGGAGCAGAGGAAACCAGAGAACAATGTCCATGGAGCCACACAGCACTGGAGGCATGGAAATGGGGGGCTCCCAGTGCTCACCACCCTGGCGAGGAACGGGGAGGTGCTTTTGTCGGGAGTTGTCCTTCAGAGGTTGTTTGTCCGAGTGTTCCTGGCGCTTTTCCTGCCCTTCCATCTCCTCCTTCCCCCAGAGTTAATTCACACCTGATCATATAAACCGATAAAGCGCCAGATAAACCGTGGGGCATAAACTGCTCCCCTGCCAAACCACAGGACAGAATTCCTCCTTGGGCGGGAATTATTCTGTGGGTTGGTGCGGAATGGAGGAATTGCACCTTTTTCCTCCAGTCCCCGTTGTCTCCCACTGGGAAAAAAAGGGATGGGTTAATAGAGAATTAGGGATTTACTCTAGTTTGGCGAAAGGTGGGAGCTTTTTCCAGCCTTCCCTGCCGTGGGATATATGACCCCTTGGGTCTGTGCTGGCATTCCCTTCAGAGCCATGTTTACGCTCTCCGTCTCCAGTTCCCATCAGAGTCTGCCTTTCCAAAGAAACCGTCCCCAGCCTAGGGCTGCTCAGACACATTCCAGCAAAGCCAAAGGGCCTTGGAGCCCCACGCCAAGGAACTTGTCAAGGATATGATCCAAGGCGTGTTCCACATCGCGAATCCTCTCTAAATTCCTCCAGACTTGTCAATCAGTGCTGCCCTTTCCCCCCCTGACCCCCATCCAATGGCAATCCCTCCCCACTCCCTGCTGCCCAAATTCCCTCGGGGGTCAGACTTGCTCCAGGAAGTGCTCCCACACCAGCAGCACCCCTGGATGGGCCTGGGGGCTCAGGAACACTGCGGGGTTTTCACTTGTAAAAAGCAAAGTTTCCCAAGCTCAAATCTCCTTCAAAAACAAGGGAATCAGGAGAGAAACCACCAGGAGTTCTGGGAAGGGACACCCTCCTGCTCCCACTAAACTGCTGTTTAAGGCATTCACCCCCCTCCCAGCTGCCTTCCCATGGGATTATGGTGCTTGGAGGATCCCCCACCCTCATTTCCACTGCTGAAGGTGGATGCATGGGGAGAGTGGTTGGATCCATTGCTTTTCCTGGAGTTCCTGGCCGGGGGCGAGGGATGGCCAGGGCGGTGTGACTAACCCTTAGCCCCGGAATAACCCAATTCCAAAGCCACAGAGCGAGAAACCAGGCCCTGGGGTGACTCACTGGGCTCGGGGTGGGTCCTGGGGAAGGAACTGGGCATGGCCCAGACTTGTTTTCGCCAGCACAGCGCCTGGCGCTGATAAGATCCATGTTTTTCTGCTCCAGGTTATCGGGGTCGGTTGCCAGGAGCAGCCACACCGCTCCCGTGACAGCCTGGCCTTTGTCCCTGCTATCGGACAAGCAGTATCCAGCCGGGATTGCTGGGAAGCCGAAGGGTGCCGGCGGCCCTGCCGCTTCTCCGGGCTGTTTGCTCCATGTTTCTCGCCTTATATGGTCCCTTCCAGCATATTCCTGGCTGTGAGGGGGGAGAGAGGGCCGGGAAGGGATCCACAATGGCTGGAGCACGGGGACAGAGTGTCCTGGGCGTGCGGTTGAGAGCCGGGGCGGAAAAGCCATTTCCTCTGGTTGTTTGTGTACAGGGAACATTGGGAATAGATCCCAGCTGGAAAACAAGGGACTGTGGGACTGGGCTGGCTCCTGGAAAGCAACTGCTTGTCCCATGCCCAGGATTTCCAGGACTGGAGGCTCCAGAGCGGGTTGGGGTTGGTTCCTAAATCCCAGCAGTGGTTTGTGGGTGAAAGGGAAGGTCTCCAGTGCCTGGCTGGAAGCAGGGAATGCCCATTGATGCAGGATCACCAGGTACAGAGGTTTGACACTCCTCAGGGATCTTCCAGGAATGGCTTGGAAAGCTCTCAGGGAAGATCCCCACTGGGGATTCCCAAAAATCCCCCTTTTTTGCTGTTTTGCCCCCAGCAGAGGCTTTTGACCCCCATGTTTGAGATTTTCCAGGCACAGGGATTGGAATCCCCTTTTCTGCTTCCTTGAGTGGGGACAAGTCCTCTCAGGGCTTGGGTGGGAGGATTTTCCACCTGGAGTCCCACTTTTCCAGCTCCCACTGGGAACTGGGATATGGAAGCTCCCCATGCCTGGTGGTTCTTTGTCCAGGTGGGATTTCTTCCCCTGTGTTCTGCCCAGATGGTGTTTTTGGAGCAGAGAGAGGGAAAAGCCTGAAATAAGGCTCCAGAAGAGCTCAGCCACCCATAAACAAGGAGGAATTCAGATTTGGGGTCTGGAAAGTCCCGTGTTTGTCATCTGCTCTGGCAGGAAGAGGCAGTGACATCAGCTCCACTCTGGATGGGAGAGAGGGACTTCCCCCAGCTCCGGGCAGAGCCTCCAGAGCCCCTCAGACAGCAAAGGAATACAGAATTTTTCCTCCTTTTCAGCAGCCAAAGCTGCTCCGAGGCTGAGAGAAAGAGCTGTGAGTGTCAAGCTGGGGGAAGAGAAGTGGGACTTGGAGCCATCTGGAAGGTGTCCCTGCCATGAATGAGATGATCTTTAAGGTCTTTTTCACCCAAAACCAGTCTGGAATTCTGTGATTCCTCATTGTTTGGGGCAAGGATGGATATCCTGACACTCTGGACTCCGGACTGCACCAGAGCCCTCTCCGTCACTGGGTTCTACGGACATCTAGAGGCCTTCCCAGGAATGGCAGAGGAGAATTCTCCATCCACCCACCCATCCATCCATCCATCCATCCATCCATCCATCCATCCATCCATCCATCCATCCACCCCAGTCTCCCTGGAGCCTCCTCTTCCCCAGGCTGGATCCCTCAGCTCTCGCTCACAGCCTCGGGGCAGCCTTGGCTGCTGAAAAGGAGGAAAATTTCCTTATTCCTTTGCTGTTGTGAACTTTCCTGGCTGTGAACACCTCCAGGGRTGGTGGCCCAGGTGTGTTCTGAGCATCTCCACCTCAGGTGGGCCCTGTGACACAGAGCCTCGTCCCCTGGAGGAGGAGACTTTGGCCAATGCTCCCTGGACAAGGTGACCTGGAGCAGCTCACGGAGGGGCTGCAGCTCTGACTCTGCTCAGGGCAGGTATCGAGGTGTCACAGCAGGTCACAGGGCCACTACCTCTCTCTGTCACAGGCTACCACCTCCCTCCATCCCAGGGCCACCATCTCCTCTCTCACAGGACCACCACCTCCTCTGGACACCCTGCAGCCGTGGCTGGGCAGAGGTCCAGCCACGTGGGGGTAAAGTGCCAAGCAGGGATGGGCCTGGCCCGTTCCCAAATCATTCCATGCTGCTCCTCCCCAGTGCAAGTGAGACGTGAGGCCTCTGAGAGCCGCACTGAGGCCGGGAACAGCCCTTTCCCCCCACCGGGAATAAAAGGGCAGAGCATCGGCGCCAATCCGAATTGCTGATGTCAACAAGAGCATTTCCATTGACGTCAGCGGACTTTGGATCGACCCTTTCCCTCCCTGGCTGATGTCACCTGCTAAAAACCACCCCAGCCACTCCATCCAGCTCCGATGAGAGCCCACTTTGGGTGGTTCAGCATCCAGGGGCCCAACCTGGATGGAGCTGGGGGGTGTCGGGGTCTTCTCCCAAGGGGCAGGACCAGAGGGAGAGGCGTCAAGGGAAGGTTTAGGTTGGATATTTGGGAAAATGTGTTTGTGGGAAGGGAGGTCAGGCATTGGAACAGAGCAGAGGTGGAGTCACCATCCTGGATGTGTTCAAAAACAAGTGGATATGGCACCTGGGGACAGGGGTCAGTGGTGGCCTTGGCAGTGCTGGGTGACAGTTAATGATTAATGATCTCAGAGGTTTCTCTGACCTTGATGATTCCATAATTCACCAGCAACAGCTTCTCCATGTTGTGATCCAGCTGTCAGAGGTGTCCATGTTGGGCAGCTCCTGGTGTGACTCTGGGTCAGGTGGAGCTGCCGAGCCTCAAACCTGGAACCAGAGCTCTCCAAATCAGGGCCAAGTCTCCAGACTTCCTGGGCATTTTCAGGAATTTCAGGATTGGCAAGGAAAGCGCCCGGCCCCAGTGCTGGTGGTGCAGGGGATGGACTGCCAGGAGCAGGGAGAGTTCAGTTCCATTGGGAACTCTCCTTTCCCCATGCAATTCTTGTTGATTGGCTCCACTGGACAACAACTAAAGGATAATCGGGTTCTGCATCATCAAATCAGTCCTATTTCTACCAGAAGCTCCAGCACTATCAACCCTGCTCCTGAGGATTTTATCCCTATGGAGAACTGTCTCCCCACAGAGGATTTTCTCTCCATGGAGGATTTTATCCCCCCCAGAGGATTTTATCCACCCACAGAGGATTTTATTCCTCCCCAAATGATTTTCTCCCCACAGAGCAGAGCAGGAGGCAGCCTGCCTTCCCTCCCTCATTCCTGCCTCATTTCATCCACCCAAGGCTCCRGAGCAGAAGGAGCAAGGGAGGAAGGAGATATCATTATCCTGACCTGCGACTGCCGCCCAAAGACACGGAGAGACAGATGACAGGAAATGGGGACTCGAAAATAGAGCCCTTTAATGTCAAACCCCTCGGGGATTAGTGGGAGCAGGGTAAAAGACACAGAGCAGCTCTCCCGCTGGTCACTGTGTGCTCCAAGTGCACGTCCCAGGGGGAATTCGCCAGGATATCCAAGAAATGCTTTCGTATTCACTCTCTATGCCCTTGGCACAAAAGAGTAAAGAGAGAGAAAACCCCATGGATGTATTGAAACGTGAATTGTAGCACCTCCCTTGATGGAGCCTCCGCGCCAGGAGGGGCTGCAATTCCCTTTCCCCCATCTCCACAAGCCCTCCCTGCAATTCTGTGGGACAGGGATGGCCAAGTTTTTAATACTTTGTTAAAAATAAAGGAGAGTCTTCCCTATGGAAAGTAGAACTCCGTCTGCTTTACTGAAATCCTTTCAAATATGTGGAATTTGCCCTCCTCTCTGCAGCTTCCACCAGGCAATACCCTGCCCATCCATGCATCCAGCTGGCTCTTTGCCATCAGGAATTCTGTTTTCCAGGTGAAAGCCCCAGTTTGGGTTGGATTTGAGCAGTGAGAGAGAATCTGGGCCCAAGGGAGAGAATTCCCAAGGGGTGATTCATCCCCCCTGAAACCTGACACTGGTCCCAAGTCCAGACCTGGCTAAACTGAGTCCATGACAGGTGCCAAGAAAACAAGGAAAAATAGCAACAGTGCCCTGAAGCTCCGCAGCTCCCACTGCTGGAGATCCACCCGTTATTTATCCTGGAAGGGGAGCATGTGGACAAAAGCAGTTGATTTCTACTCAGAACTCTCCCTCTTGGTCACAACGCTCCCAAAACTGATTCATGGCCTTGCTCTGCTTTGGGAGCAGCTGTGTGAAGGGTCCCAAATCTGTCAAAAAACATTTTTTTAGTGCTAAAAATTGGGATTTGGGCTTTGAGTCCATTATTTCTGGATCTGTAGGATTCCTGGGTGAAATTTTGCTGGATTAACACTGGGAGAAAAGTGGGAAGTGAGTTACAGAAAGGTTCTGAGGGGCAGAGGGGGTTTCTAACCCTGGGGGTTCATTTTTCTTCAATGTGCTGCAATGTCACATCCTTAGGGAAAAAGGAACATGTTCGTCAGAAGGGAACAGAACGATTTGGATGTGCCTTCAGGGGAGGAGCTGGGATCAGCTGCGCCATCCATGCAAGACCATGGGTGCAAACCCGGGGTTCATCTCTCCCCTCTCCCGGGTCTCCAATTCCTTACGGCTGTGGAGGCACCTGCTCCGAGGTGAGGCTGCAGAAAATCCACAGATTCGGAGCCAGCAGCTCTCACGGCTTCCTCACGGAGCAGGCAGGGGTTAAAAGTGCAACAAAACAGGCCAAAGTCCACAGGGGAGGAGGAAGAGGAGGAGGAGGGACGGAGATGTGCGCAGGCAGCCCGCCCCAGCCTGGAAGATGTGGAGCTTCTCAGTGTCAGGCAGGAAGAGCCGGGCATCTTCCAGCGCCCCGTGCGCCGCCATGGTGAAGTTGGTGTCGCCCGAGGTCACCACGTCGAAGACGCAGGACTGGAAGTAGACGTCCTCCACGGGCAGCATCTCCCGGCACAGCGCCCGCGCCGTCTCGGCCGGGACGCGGCCGCGGCCACGGGGGCTGCGGGACAGGCGCTGGCTGCGGGGGCAGCCGCCCACGCACAGCTGCAGGTCCTGCTCCTCCGTGAAGGCCCGGGCCACCTCCTCGGCCGTGCGGATGGAGAAGGAGAGCTGGCGGCCGGCCTGGCGCACGGCGATGGTGGTGCCGATGTAGTCAGCGCGGATCTCCACGTGCCGGCCAGGGCTGCGCTCCCGGATTGCCAGGCTGCTCCCGCCCGGCCGCGTGCCCCCGTTCACCGAGCCGTCCTGGAAGGCCGCTGGGACGTTGTCCAGCTCGGCCTGGTAGACCTTCTGGTCGATACATTCCTTCATGTTCTTGAATATGATGGTGAGCTGTGGGGAGCGGGGTGGGAGGGGGATGAGCGTGGTGGCTGTGTCCCCATCCCAGGTGTTCAGAGTATCCCGGGATGCAGGTCCCACCCCACCTATCCATCCCCAAACCATCCCAACCACAGTCCTTTCAGGATAACAACAATCTTTCCTTCTTTTTTTAACACAATTTAAGCAATGGAAAACTGAGATGGAGCCAAACCCAGCAAGATTCCTCCGGGTGCTCCAGGAGGTGCTCCTGGCAGCAACGGGAGTGTTTGAGGGTCCCCTCAACAACCTTCACCCCCTTCTCCCTCCTTTCTTATCCCCCCTGGGTTTTGCTGAAACCGTTGCTGCCCTTCCCAGGGGTTTTGGAAAGTGTAGGAGGTGCCCTGACACTGGGTTTGCTGCCCAGCCTGTGTTACCTTGCTGGTGACCGTCGCGTTGGACCCCTTGGCCACCGGTGAGCTGGTGGCCTGCACGAACAGGTAGTCATTGTCGAGGAGCGGCCAGGAGCCCTCCACCCGGCACGTGTGGAAGTCGTCATGGAAGGTGCGGATGTGGGGGTCCCCGAAGGCGGCGCAGTGCTGGAAGCCAGGGGGGCGGCCGTGCTTGTAGAGGAAACTCCGCTCGTAGTCGCAGATGTCGAGCGACTCGAAGCCCTGGGGGTTGGGGGCCGGGGGCCGGGGCCGGGGCGGGGCTGTGGGCCCTTCCTTGGAGCAGTTGTTCTGGATCATGAGGTCCTCGATGCCGTGCACGGCGGAGTGGAAGGCCAGGTCCCCGCGGCAGGTGCGGGCCGTGCGCCGCGTGCACAGGGAGTAGGAGCGCAGCGCGGTGCAGAACGCGGCGCCGCGGCCGGGCCCACGCAGATGCAGCGTGGCCGCCACGTACTCCGAGTTGCAGCGCAGGATCTTGCACTGGGAAGAGACTGGGAGAGACGGGACGGCTCCCTGGGAGAGGGGATGCGGTGGGGAAGGGCAGCCTCTCCTCCTCCCGCCACCTCCCGCCATCCAGCCTGCTCCAGATTCCCATGGAGACTCTTCCTGGAAGTGCTTGTCTCCTGGCTTTTACGGGGAACATAGCCAGGGTTTCCCGCTGCAGGAATAACCTGGAGCCCAGCACAGCCAGGGCACATCCTGGGATCAATGTCCTGGAGCAACTGGGATGTGTGATTGTGCCTGGGCACAAGCGCGGCCAAGAGCCAGGGCAGCTGCGGTGACTGTGCCCCAGGATGCGGTTGGACTGGGATTCTTCACCCCAGGAGCATGCTAGGGAAAAAAACAGGAATTTCTGAGCTGGGAAACCCCTTCTTCCTGTTGTAACCTTGGCCAGGCCATGGAATGGCTCTTCCACCAGGTTTGGCTGCACCAAGGACATCCTTGGGGAATGAATCTGGGTCCCATGGGATGCCTGGCTTAGTCCTTGAGATGAATTTGGGTCCCATGAGACGCAGGACTCAGTCTCTGAGATGCCAGGAGGAAAGCAATGGATTGAGTAATGGATGTGGCTGGTGCCATTCCCTAGAAAACCCTGGATTTTGGCTGTGCCCTGCAATCCCTGCCTTATTTTTGGGTGATATAGGACTTTTCAGGGCTCTCCCAGGGAAAGTGCTTGCCAGGAAGATTCTCATTCTCAGGGGATGTGGTGGGAATGCTGCCTCCCCTGCCCTCTGGATCTGGTGGGCTGAGGACACTCGGAGGGCTCCTCCTGTTCCCTCCCAGCTCTGCGTTTGTCCCCTCCCCATCGTGGGGTGTCCCGGTCATGGCTCTGCCTCTGCGGATCCTTACCATGCCTGCAGAGAAGAAGGAGCAGGAAAGCTCGGAGGAAGAGGCGGGGGTTTTCCGGCTGCTTTTGGCTCCTACTGCGGGCAGCTCTCCCCATTCCCATCCATGCGGAGCCTGCAGGGTCCCTCACCTGCCAGCAGCTCTCAGCTTCATTCGGCAGCTCCCCTGGAAGGGGAGGTGGGATGGGAGAGAGGCTGGTGGATGGGACTGAGAGGGGCCCAGCAGCCACCAGCAAGTCCAGCCCAGCACTTCCAAGGCCACCACTTGTCCCCAGGTGGCACATCCACACAGCTTCGAACACTTCCAGGGATGTGACTCTACCACTGCCCTGGGCAACTGTGCGAGGGCCTGACCACCCTTTTCATGAGGAGATTTCCCCTGGTATCCAACCTAAACCTCCCCTGGTGCAGTTTGAGATGTTTCCTCAGGGTGTTGGTGTTGAGCATTCCCGTCCTCCCTCAGTTTGGGGACACCACATGTGGGATCAGAGCCTGAAGGGCCCCTGGGTGCCAGCAATGTCCTTGGACCCTCATTCCTGCTTTCCCACTGCCCCACTCACCTGGATCAGCCTCCTCAGGAAACGATCCGGCTCCCAGCGCTGGGAGCTCCTTCCCGGCAGGACACATGGGTGTCCTTGTCACGAGCTCTTCCCCAAATGACAGCCAGAGAGACCCATGGCACAACCCGGGAAAATTCCAGCCTCCCTGGCTCCTCAATGGCCTTGCAATGGGATAAAATCCAGGGTTCTGGAAGCCTGTCCGGGGGCCAGGGAGTGGAGCCCGCCGTGGCTCTTCCTCCCCGGCCACCTTTGCTCTGTCCTTTCCCCCACGGGGCAGAGGCGGGGGTTGAAATCGATCCTCCTAAATTTAGCCGGGCTCCAATCCAGCCGGGAACAACAGCCGGAGTGTGGAGAAGGTGGGGCACAGGAGCCCCAGAAGGAGGTGGGAGCCCCCAAACCCTGGGAGCGCCATGGGTTTTCTTGCTTGGAAACCCCCTGCCTGCACCCCCGGGAGTGAGTCCCTGTGGAAAAGCACCGTACTTTTCCCTGTGGGATGTATCCAATAGGGAATGGGATATTTCCTCACAGGGAATGCTTTTCAAGCTTTTTCTCTCGCAGCTTCCCCTTCTGGGGCACAGCCAAGTCCTGAACACAAATGTGGCACGGGCCAAAGTTGGCCAGTGTCCCCAGAGATCAATGACCGGTGGCCAACGTCCCCAGGGGTCGATGACTGCCAGACCGTGCCGGCTGCATTCCTGAAATCCCACCTGCCTGGGTGCGGGAAGTAGCTGCACCAGCCCCTGTTCCTGCAGGGAGGAGGAACGGTCAGAAATGCCCACACTAGGATTTTCCAGGTCCATTCCCACCTCTCCATCCCCACACCTCTGCCGAGGATCCCAGCGCACCGCTTACCCCAGAAAATGCCACAGGATGGGCACCAAATCCCTCCAGACCCTCCGGAGGCAAATCGTGGTCGCTGGCCTGGCTCTGGCTCCGGGTGGGAATGAGGAGGGAATCCTGGCTGTTGCCACCCAGGCTTGGAGTGGAGGGAGCAGAAAACAGCTGAAGATTCTGACAGTCGGATCCGTCACCGGGAGCGGGAGCTGAGGGGGCTCCGACGGTACTTTAAAAATAGCCAGTGGGATTTTTGATCCCGAAAGGCAAATTCCAGTGGGGAGGGGACGGAAGAAGGCAGGGAGAGCCAAGACTTCCCAACCGCACGCACAAGTGGTGGGCGAGGTGGATGCAGAGTCCTGGATGGACCACTCCGAGCTGCCCATCCTGAGCTTTCTCCAGGCTCTGGGAAAAACGAGCAGGTTGGGAATGCAAAGTGCTGCTGGAAATCCAAGGAGGCTCCCATTCCAGCAGCACCTGGCAGTCTGCACTCCAGCAGGTGAGCAGAGAGATGGGAAAACCCATGAAGATGAGAGTGGTGTCCAGTGACACTTTTCCTCCAGGATTCTCCATTCCAGAGCTTTCCTTCTCTCTCCCTTGGAGAACTCGGGAGGTCTTGGAGATGGACAGATATTGGGAGAACCTGACGTCTTATTTCTACACCTGGAAAGAGAAGACCTTGAGAGGGTTGGGGAAGGAACCACCTGGCTCAAAGGTACAACCATAATCCCACAGGATCCCACCACTCCGAGCTTCTCCCAGGATACTGACATGGGTAAATCCCATCCCCAAGCACCTGCTCCAGGGCCGGGCAGCTGGGGGCTAAAAAAATCCGGGAGCAGGTGGAGCCGGACACTCTGGAGCTCTGTGGAGGGACCCCGAGGAGTCCCCGCCTTGTCCAGTCTCCAATGACGCCATGTGGGGTGGTGGATCCAGCCGTGCATCCCATGGGATACTGGGACCACCAGCAGCCTCCCCTTTGGGTTAACGGGGACAGCGGGGACGCGACACCACGAGGTGGCAGCGGCACTTCGGGAGTGGCAGCAGGGCCGGCGCGGGGCTGGCAGGAATCCCCTGCCTGGACCCCCCTGCCTGGACCTCCCCCGTCCCTGCCCGTCCGCCCCTGCCCCTGTCCAAAAAAATAAAAATCAGGCAAAAAAAATTCTAAGCCAAACCTCCTTTTAGTTTTTAGGAAAGCTAATAAGGGTGAACTTGGAAAAAGAGGGCGAACCTGGAAAAATAAGGATGAACTGGGACAAATCAGGATGGAACTAGGAAAAGAATATGGGTGAACCTGGAAAAAATCAAGAGAAACATGAAAAATGAGGGTGAACCTGGAAAATATGAGGGCGATGCTGGAAAAATCTGGGTGAACACGGAAAAATAAGGGTGAATATGGAAGAATTAGGGTGAATATGGAAAAATCAGGATGAAACTAGGAAAATCAGGATGAACCTGGAAAAGTCGGAGCACTATCAGGTGAGAACCCCGACCTCCAGCTCCTCTTTGGAAACTCTGAGTCCATCCCTCCCGTCCCCAGGAGTGACATCTTCCTGCCCTTATGGTGTAGAAATTTTATGGATTTTCTGTAATCCACATCTCTGCCTTTTGCCGAAGGTTTATTTGGGATTTTAAATAGATGGATTGATTCCTGCTGGATTGAAATCCAAGATATCAGGACTCCAGAGGCAGAAACCAGGAGGACGAGAAGGTGGATTTGCTGGGCCAGGTCCTGATGCCAGGGAATGAGGGATGTGGCTGCTGCCAGGGGTGGGGGAATCCTTCGTGCCTACCATCTCTTCATCAACTAAACCATGGCACTGAGTGCCACATCCAGTCTTTTTTTAAACACCTCCAGGGACGGGGAATACGCTGGGAAGATGGGACGGGGCTCGGGAGAGGGTCCAGAAGGGAGGGAAAGGGGGGTAAAGCCGGAGCAGGGGAAGGAGAGGGTAATGGGGAACCAGGCGAGAGGGTGGGAAAGAGGGAGAGGAGATGGCAAAGGGGAAGAGGAAACGAAAAAGAAGGGATGGGAAAGCAGAGAGGGTGGAAAAGATGGAAAGGAGACGGAAAAGAAGAATGGAATGTAGAAATAGAAGGAGAGGGAGGGCGGGGTGGGTGTCTCCCCATCTCCGCCCGTGTCCCCCATGTTCTCCCCGTTGCCCCCCGAATCTCGCCCCGCGGGCCCGCCCCGACACCCTCCGCTCCCGCCCGCAGCCGCCATATTAGTACCCGGAGGGCGTGGTCCGGCAGGGGGCGGGATCTCGCCGCTTGGGGGCGGGTCCTGCGCGCGCCGCAGAGTCAGCGGCGGGGATTGGCCCGAGGGTGTCACGTGACGCGGGGTCCGCGGGTGTCACCTGACGGCGGCGGGGACAGCCCCGGCGGCGTGACCGGAGCGAGCGGTGGGAGCCGGGGGGGAGCGGGGGGGAGCGGGCGGGGACCGGGGGAGCGGGGGACCCGGGGGGGATCGCGGACTGCGGGGGATCCGGTGGTCCCAGGGGGCACCCGAGGTGGGTTCCACGGAGSGGGGGGGGGGGGGGGGGGGGGGGGGGGGGGGGGGGGGGGCCTCTGGGTGCACTCCCGGCTTGGGGCGGGCTGGGGGAGTTCAGGCCTTTCCCTCCTGCTCTGAGACCCCTCCCCAGCTCCCAGCACGAAACCTCCCCGGGACCCTCCTCCCCGCGCCCCCCCCCGCCATTCCCGGGGCAGGAGCTGCTCCCGCAGGACTCGCCGCCCCCGGTACCCCCTTGTTCCCCCTTCACAGGGGCTGACCCAGCAGAGCCTCCCAAATTCACCGGTCCGTGCTGCTCCGTCCCCCCTCCTGCCACCCTCATTTTCGAGGGGGGGATCCTCCAGAGACCCCCAAAGCCACCCCCGTGTCCCCGTCCTCGAGCCTCCTCTCCCTTCCAGCCCCTCCAAACACCCCCCTCAGACTCCTCCCGTGGGGGTCCCCTCCTTGCGGCGGCGGGGGGGCTGTGGGGGTTTCTGTCCCTGCAGCCCTCCCAACCCCCCCCCCCTCTCTTGCAGCCCTTCTCCGATGCGGGGTCCCCTCCTGGCGGCGGCGGGGGGGGCCATGGGGGGCGCGGGGGGGCCCCTGGCCCGCACCATCCGTGCCAAGCTGACGGCGGCCCTGCAGCCCACGCACCTGGAGGTGCGGGACGACTCCCCCCGCCACGGGGGCCCCCCCGGCGCCGAGACGCATTTCGGGGTGCTGGTGGTGAGCGGGCGCTTCGCGGGGCTGCCCCCGCTGCAGCGGCACCGCCTGGTGCACGAGGCGCTGCGGGCCGAGCTGGCGGGGCCCCTGCACGCCCTGCAGGTCACCGCCCGCACCCCCCAGCAGTGGCACAGCGACCCCAGCAACCCCCCCGCCCCACCCTGCCTGGGGGGCTCCAAGCGGGAGCGGCGCCGCGGGGACGGGCAGGAGGAGGAGGAGGAGGAGGCGCCGGGGCAGCAGTGACGGCCCCGGGAGAACAGTGTGGGAACCCCGGGAACACACCCCCCCCCTCCCCGGTGTCAGCCCAGCAGGACAGAGCCTGGAGTTGCAGGGGGCAGAATTAATGGGGGTGACCCCCCCCACCTCACAACGTGCTCAGCACCCCCACCCGCACCCCATATACCCCCCCCATCACCCCCAGCCTGGACCCTTCCAACCACCCCCCACTTCCACCCTGGGGGGGGATTTTTGGGGTGTGTCCCCCCACATTTAATTTAATTTCCAAATCAATTCAAATAAACGCGTTCTGAGGGCAGCTGAGTCCGGCGAATCCTTTGCGGGGGGTGTGKGGGGGGGGGAATTGGGGTAATTTTGTGCTTTTTTGGGGATGTTTTTTCCATTTTAATTAATTTACAAACACCTGAAACTACAGCACGGCACGACAGAGCTACAGGGGGGCCGGGGGGCCCCAAGGACCAGCTACACCAAGGGGGGGACAAAGCACATGGGGGCTGCTCAGAATGGGAGGGGGCTGCCCTGGGGACAGGGGGGCTCCTGAGGGGCTCTGACCGACCCTGCCCGGCCCTGTGGGGCTGATCCGGGGGGCGAGCACAGCACGGGGGACCCCCCCAAACCCCGGGTTCTGAGGGGGCACAGCACTGGGACCCCTCTGAACCCAGATTTCCTTTGGGGAGGGCACAGCACTGGGGACCCCCTTGTACCCCAATTTTTTTGCGGGGTGGGAGTGTTTGTGCTTTGCAAACCGCTGGTGGTTTTGGGCTGGGGGAAGGTAAAAGGGGGCATGGGGAGGGGGTAAAAGGGGGGGTGGGGGGCTATGGGGATGGGGGTTTAAAGGGGATGGGGGGGGACATGGGGGTGCAGGCAAGGAAACGGGGCTGGGAGGAGGAAAAGAGGGTGCAGGGAGCCCCACGTGCACCCCCTCACCCACACCAGCCTCCCCCTCTAAGAGGGAAAATCCTTTAAAAATCAGTTAAAAATCACTAACTGGCAGTTTTGGGGGCCCCCCCCTGCTGCACCCCAAAATAAGACCAAGGGCTGGGGCTGTGGCCGGGGGGGGCTGTGCTTTGCATCCTGAAAGTTGGGCACCCAAAAGTGGGGCATCCGGGGTGGGGATGTGCTTTAAGGATGGGGCACCCCAAAAATGGCAGGCAGCCCTGGGGCGGTTCTGCACACCCCAAAGGGACCTGCACCCCAATATCCTGTGCCCCCACCCGAGGCATTGCTGAGGCACCCCAAGGGCTCTTGCACCCCAAAAGGCCACCCCCAGGTGCCCCCCCAATCCTTGGGGGTGGTAGGGACCCTGCTGGGCTCTCCCCCCAGGGATGGGGAAACTGAGGCACTGGGGCCCCCCCATACCCAGAGACTTCTTCCTTCTCCTCCTCGTTTGCTCAGCAGGGATTTGGGGGATGCACAGGGATGTGGGGGTGCAGAGGGCCTGTGTCAGCCCCCCTCAAGGCTGGGGCCCCCCTAAATTCTGCCCCACAGCCCCCCAGGAAAGAGCAGCAACTCACGGAGGGGGCGACACCGAGAAAAGAAATTGGGGGGCTAGGGGGGTATTGGAGGTCGAGGGGGGTCGGGGAGTCGGGGGGGAGTTTGGGGGATCGAGGGGCAATTGGAGGTGTCAGGGAGGTTTTGGGGGTGCAGGGGGATCTGGGGGGGAGGGGTGGGGGGGGCAAGTGCAAATGAAAAAGATCCCAAATGCTCCAAGAAGACGTTTCACAGTGTCTAACGCGACTAATCCTGGGGGCACAGGGGGGGAACGCTGGGTTTGGCGGGTGCCCCGGGGAGGGGGGGCCCTCTCCCCCAGCCCCCCCATCACTGCAGGACCTGCCCCCGCGTCTCGGGCAGTTTGAGGGCCAGGGAGCTGCCGAGGGCCAGCGCGGCCGAGGCCAACAGGATGGGCACGGCCTTGGTGATGCCCACGAAGGATGTGAAGATGCTGATGCCCAGCACGGCCGCCAGCTTGCACAGCGCGTTCAGGAACCCAAACGCCGTCGTCCTGGGGGGCACGGGGGGGGGCTGGGGTTGGTGGGCGCACCCCCGGGGGTGGGGGAGGGCACCCGGCCTCGGGGGGCACCCGCAGAGGGCAGGTGGCACCTCCAAATGGGCACCTGACGCCCTGGAATGGGCACCTGACGCCCTGGAATGGGCACTTGGCACCCCCAAATGCGAACTCAAAACCCTTAAATGTGCATCCAGCCCAAAATGTGTACCCAGCACCCCAGGGCTGGCAGGCAGTACCCAGAAACAGGTAACCCCCACCTGGCACCCAGCACCCCAAAGCCTCTACCCAGCTGTTGGTACCTCATGTCTGGCACACAGCGTCCAAAAGCTCCCACCTGGGACTCCACATCTGGCACCCAGAGCCTAAATCCTCCCATCTGGCACCCAAAACCTCCCATCTGGCCCCCAAAATATTGCCCCCAGCGCCCAAATCCTCCCAGCCCGCACCCAGAACCTCCCATCTGGCACTCGAAGCCTCCCACCCAGCACCCAAAACTTCACTCCTTGCACCCAAAACCCCGGTCCCAGGCCCCCACCTCTTGTCAGAGGGGTACAGCTCCACAGTGAGCACGTCGAGCGCATTCCAGGAAGCGATGCTGACGCCCCCGAAGAGGCAGAGCAGCGCGATCATGGCAGACTCGCTGTTCCCGAAGGACAGGAAGAAGCAGCTGACGCAGGACATGACACTGGAGCCGGCTGGGGGACACAGGGATGTGTCAGAGCATGGGGACACTGAGGCAGGAGGTGGGACAGTCCCCAAAGGGAGAGGGAGGCGGGGGTGACCCACTGGGAGGGACAGGGAGGTCGCCAGGAGGGGTGACCCAGCGGGTGGGAGGGGGATCAGAAAGAGCCCCAAAGGGGGGGGTGGAGGTGGGGTGACCCAGCAGGGGAGTCCCCAGAAGGTGATGGGGTGACGCAGCGGGCAGGAGGGGGTTCAGGCAGGTCGAGAGTCTGGTTTGGGCTGGAAGGCAGCTCCAGGACCCCCCAGCCCACCCCCCCAGCCCCAGGCTCCCCCGAGCCTGTCCCACTGCCCACCCAGCATGCGCAGGCGCCCGATCTTGTCCATGAGCAGGGCCGAGACGATGTTCCCGGGGAGCACGGCCAGGGTGCCCAGGAAGCTGACAAAGTAGATCATGTAGGCGTTGTTGTCGTCGCTGAAGTCCAGCTGGCAGCCCTCCTTGTTGTGCAGGAACGTGCTGTTCACCACCCGGCTGTTGATGAACTTGTACTCAAAGAGATCTGGGGGGAGAGGGGGCCGTGGGGTCACCCCATCTCCTCGGGGACCTTCCCGACCCCCTCCCACCTGCTGGGTCAGTCACACATCCCCCACCCTCTTGGGGACCACCCTGGTGAGTCACATTATCTCTACCACCCCCTTGGATATCTGGTGGGTCACCCCAGCTCCATCATCCCCCTGGGGACCTTCCTGACCCTCCTCTGACCTGGTGGCTCACCCCCACCTCCATCAGCCCGCCCTGGTGGGTCACCCCCTCCATGCCCCCGGGCACCCCCTGCCCCACCTGTGTTGTAGAAGACGGTGGAGATGAAGGTGCAGTTCTTGAAGAAGGTGTTGCTGGAGGTGATGTCCTCGAAGTAACACTCCTCAAAGAGCGAGTCCTCGAACGTCACCGACTTCATCTTCAGCCCGATGAACCTGCAGGGGGGGACAGGAGGGAGCCCCGGCTGCCCCCACCCCTGCGCTGGGCAGCCCCGGGCTCGGCACCCCCAGGTTCAGCCTCCCCTCACTCACTTGTCATTGAAATACTCCCCGCCACGGTGCACCTGGTTCTCCAGCGTGAAGTTGAAGGTGAAGTGCCGAACCTTCTCCCGCGTGAAGAGCTTCGTGCGCGCCGCGTACTCGATGCTCTGCAGGTGCTTGATCATGTCCGGGAACCACACGGTGAGCCCGTAGTAGCTGCGGACACAGGGGTGAGCGGGCACCACGCACCCGGGGCTCCCCGTGCCGGCCTAGGGCTCCCAGGGCCAGCCTGTGCTATCCCAGTGAGGCTTGTTCCACCTCATCCCACCCAGTGCTGCCTGGCTCCATCTCAGTCCTGGCCCAGTGCTCCCAGTCCTGGCCCAGAGCTGCCTAGCTCCATCCCATCCCGTCCCGTCCCGTCCCATCCCATCCCATCCCATCCCATCCCATCCCATCCCATCCC